>NMRA01000027.1:555643-759431 GCA_002633005.1 Phoronis australis
CCTTAATGTGTCTGCTCATTAATTGTATAAAAAGACTTATGGATTAAAGGCAAAGGCAACCTTTTTTCATGTCATTTTAGCAAAAAAAAGTTTTGTTGATTATCCCAGACACATTTTTCATTTAATTATAACAGCTTTTTGTAAAATAAACAAATTATACTCGTCCTTTACTCCGGAAGTGAAGTTTTGGGAGGCAAGTATTTCACTCCAATTTCTTTTCATATAGTATGACTGTGAGAGCTGCCGAGTCAGTCATTGTTCTACCTCTGTTGTAATTAGTTCAGTCGTTGTTTGTTTTTGTTTACGAGTCAGTCAACATGCCACACTGTTGCTGCGTACCGAGATGTACTCATTATCATCTCAAGGACTGAGGAACAATTGTCCCACTTGCCCGAGTTTCCCGCGACACACTCTCACTGGATGGTGACTTGAGCACACGAACTGCTTACATCCCACCGTGTGACTCCCTTGCCACACACCTGGCACCTTCTAAATAGTTCCAATACTTTAGACATGTCCTCAATAAACTTATCAAAGTTTGGCTCACTGATCTATTCATTGGACAATGAACTGTCCTGTTCACTGGGTGTTGAACGGGGCCTGTATTCACTCCCTCTATTCAACATCGCAGCAGGGCTGCTTACGGGCTCTGGGTGATAATGAGTATATCCCGGTACGCAGCAACAGTGTGGCATGTTGACTGACTTGTAAACAAAAGCAAACGGCAACCGAACTTTTCACAGCCGAGGTATAATATTGACTGACTCAACAGCTCTCACAGTCACACTATATGATTGAAAAGAAAGTAGCGCGAAATTCTTGCCTCCCAAAACGTCACTTCTGGAGTAAAGGACGAATAATTAATTAAATTACGAAAAGATGTAATTAAGTGAAAAATACATCTGGGATAATCAAAGAACCTTAGTTTTGCTAAAAATGACATGAAAAATTTTGCCTTTCCCTTTAAGCCCCTGCCAAACCATGATAATTATAAAATATTTATAAGCATTGCCCTTGTTTCAAATGCATTTAATTGATCGTTTATTTACAACTTACACTTTACTTTCCTCAGCTCCTCATGAGTGGCACTGGAGAATATAAAGTGTCTGACTTGAAGGCTCATCATTCATCATCAGGGTCTGGACCAAGGTTCACCAAGGTACATGGAAATATGTGGTTCATATTGATCTACTGTAGTTGTGTATGTTTGTATTATTTATGTTGTATTTTATGGTAAAGTGTGAAGGGATACTCCAACTGACAACAAAGGAACATTCCTGCCTACTTTGGGCCTTAACAATGAAAGTTGTGATGTGAGCTATTTATTTTGAGAAACTCTTCTTGAATGGTGTGAATGAACTAGGTTCTTTTTCACTTTGAAGAACTGATCTTGAAAGTTGTGAGCTAAGCTGATTTACACTGAGAAACTGATCTTGAAAGTTTCCTTCCCATGATAGCAGTGAAAATCGTTGACTGGACGTGTCAAAATTTGCAGCTTTTTAATAATTATCTTATTCTTGATGATAATGTGAACAATCTAATAGACAGTCTGTCATCGTATGGAAAAGGTTGAGTATCCTGGTTTATAATATACAAAGTGGTGGGTGCTAAGGATAATATGTCCATTTGAGCAGCTGTAATGATGCCAAGTTTAATTTAAAAACTAAGGTTTTCTAAAGCATAAAGCTGTTCCATGATGTGCTAGTCATCTCATGTTTATATAGAACTGTACAAGGTAAAAGAAGACAAAATACAAAATTTTGGTGCCAACACTTTCCATTTTAAAAAGGTAATTTCCACTCATTCCCTTTTTGTGCCTGAAAAGTTGCAGATTTTTTCTGCGCCTGTATTGCCATCATTTTGGCTTAAAAATTGATATCTTTATATTCCATTGCATTTCAGTCCTCTGTTGTATCATGCGCAGAAATTTTTGTTCAGAATTCCAGTGCAGAAATCTCTCCGCAGAATTCCAGCGCAGAAATTTCTGCTCAGTGCCCTGGAATTCTGTGCAGAAATTTCTGTGCATGATACAACAGAGGGCTGAAATGCAGTGGAAAATATCAATTTTTAAGCCAAAATGATGGAAATCCAGGCGCAGAGAAAATCTGCAACTTTCAGGCACAAAAAGGGAATGAGTGGAAGTTCCCTTTTCAAAATGGAAAGTGTTAGAGGGACTTATTTATCTTCCTGATAATTCCCCATCATTTTCTGTCATGAGAGAAGCCCACTCTGATGTTGAATTTGGCTTCTGCCCAGCCGTCGTGAGAGGGAATTCTGGGTCATTTTGTTTGAATACTTTTGGCTTGTAGTGGGTCCTTGGCTTAAGGACTGTGCTGGACTAGGTGAATGCTTCTCATCAGAGTAGACCTGTTTAATGACGGTGTGATCACATGACAAGTGTGACTGTGGGATAGTGTGACCGCAGGACAATGTGACTGAGTGACTCTGAGCATTGATAGCCATTGAATTATGTCGGTTTCAACACTCCTTCTGTTCTCCATTCAGACATTGACTTGGTTCTGGACTGTGGTGGGAAGCTTCAACCAGGAACAGATGGCACGCCTTCTACAGTTCACTACTGGGTCATCCCAGCTGCCGCCAGAGGGATTCTCTGCTCTCAGCCCTATTTTTCAGATTTCGCCCCTTCCTACACACAGAGGTCTACCTATGGCCCACACATGGTGAGTGAATGAAGAAACTGAATTCATTGGTGAAATTTTCTTGGTTTTGTTGCTCTAGAGAAAAACACAATTTCATAACAATCAGAAATGTGGAGCTGGGGGTTGTAGAACATGAAAAGTAGTTTGTTAGCGGACGGAAATGTAAAAATTATTCAGGTGCTGAATCAGGGTGTCCACAAACTTGAAGTGAAGTGGTGGGCGACTGGTAGGCATGGAGGGGGAAAAAGTTCTGTGTTGCAGTTGGCTGGTTATGAAACATTGTTAACTGAGGGCTATGTAGGAGACATGTATGAAGTGCTAGACTCAACCTGTGATACTTTTGAGGCCCCAGTAATTGTCATCTTGAAATTAGCCAGACTCCAGTAGGTTTAAGCACAATGTGTTTAGTTTGAGCTTTACAACGCCATGTTGGAATTTCTCTGGGGTTTTGTCACTAAATGGTGATGCGACAGGACAATAATTTTCATTTTTAGAATTTACCGTATTAATAATTCAGCAATAAATTTCTTTTTTTGTAATACCTTAGGTTGCAATGGAATTGGTTTAATAGGTGTTTTAATTGAATAGTTTCATATCAAAATATTTTCATTATTACTCCTGGTCATGTTTGTGATTGAAATATAAAAGAGGGATTAACAAACAAGTCTTATTATACAGTGTTAATATGTTGTAAACCTGTTGGTCACCTCCTGAAATTCTCATGCAGTTGCCACCATGTTTGTTACCCAAATTTTGGTCAATTTAAATCTGAAATAGATCAACTTTCAGTCAAAATTGTAACTACGTACTGATCAGAATGACATTGAAAACACTTAAAGTTATTGAAATTTGATTAAGTTAGAAAATGATTTCTGGGTTTGCATAGAAGAGACGGTTGGTTATGGTTCAAGACCAGGCTCACTATGTTCACTTGTCACTGCAGTCAGTTCACTGTATAGGATGGTCTTGACCAATAACTGTCAGTTATGGGTATAGGATGGTCTTGACCAATAACTGTCAGTTATGGGTATAGGATGGTTTCGACCAATAACTGTCAGTTATGCGTATGGGAAGGTTTTGACCAACAACTGTCAATTATGCGTATAGGATGGTGTTGACGAATAATTGTCAGTTATGCGTATCAGAGGGTCTCAATCAATAACTGTCAGTTATGGCTATAGGATGGTTTTGACCAATAACTGCCAGTTATGCATATAGGATGGTCTCAACCAATAACTGTTAGTTATGTGTATAGGATGGTCTCAATCAATAACTGTCAGTTATTTGTGTAGGATGGTCTCAACCAATACCAAACCGTCAGTTCTTGCCAGCCCAGGAGTCACTTCTGGTCGGAGTAAGGTATGTTTTGAATCTACTTTGATTGTTTGATAGAACGTGGGCTTATAGCAGCTTTGATATTGGTATGAGCAATTCAGAAATTACTTTTTATTAATTTTTTTCAGTTTCAATCAACTTTGCTTGCCGGACTATGACACCATTGAAGACTTCCATCAATCCTTGCTGCTGGCTATCAATGAAGGAAGTCAAGGATTTGGATTTGCTTAAATGATTGGTTGTGATGCAAGAACATTTTTTTTAATTGTTTATTCTATTTCTTTTAAAGTGAATTAAGTGTGATGGTTTTTTATTGCATTAAAATATTCACCAATGTCGCAATTCTTGTCATAAGTACTTGTTGACTTAAAGTGAATTCAGTTCATTGAACCAATTCTGTAATCAATATTTGATTATGGTCAAGATTTGATTGAATATAAAAGGAAACCGGTGTGAATGTAAGTCAAAACGGCACCAAAATGTACACAGCGACCAGTGGAGGGCTCCAAGCTGGTACAAGTCATGTTGTACTGCACAAAGTGACCAGTGAAGGGCTCCAAGCTGGTACAAGTCATGTTGTACTGCACAAAGTGACCAGTGGATAGCTCCAAGCCATAACATTGCATGTTATACTGCTGAATTCATTTAACTTTATGTTTGCTTGCATTGAAGTCCGTGCACCTGACAGACAATCACTTATCTTTCACATAAAATTTAAAGCACTTGCTCCTGTTTTGCATCCTGTGCAATAGGTGGAGCTTCACACGCACCCTAAATATGAACCTAGACATGAACAGTATACGTGTCATTATGCCAGCTTAGACAGGACAGTAGACGTGTCATTATGCCAACTCTTTGCAGTGGATTGCCTCAGTGTCAAACGAAGGTTGATATTAAATTATAAATTAATGTTACTAGACTAATGTTCATCACTCTTCCACACTAAGGTGTAGCAGCACATCCCAGACATGTTGTCAACATAGGAAGCAAAATTAAGTTCTAATAGTTGATCGTGACCACAGTTGCGAAAGTGCTGTTCTATTAGAAGGATTTTGTGACAACGAAGTCACTTTCAGGTATTTTCGCTCCAAATGGATTAATCCATTATATTTTGCGTTGCTTTTTGTCAGATTCCTTGTGACTTGCACTGTAGCCTCAGTGTTGAAATGAAATGGTCATAGAAGGTGCAAAAACCTTTTGACTAAGCGACTGATTTTGTTGAATTTCAGGAGAGGAATTATTTATTACTTTGCCCAGAATAAATTCATAGATGTGGAAGAAAACTATTGTCCATTTTCTTAACTTGTGCCGTGGTGCAATCCTGGTGGTTGGGATCAAAGTCAGGCCGTTGCCTCAGATTGCTTTCAGCTCAGTTTACATGATCACACAAACTGTAGAAAAATTAAGGAAATTGGCCATTAACAAATAAGGTAATCGTCGAATTTTTTAAAATAAAAGATGTCAACTACATGGTCATAGCTGTAACTGCAACAGACGTCTGGAGACGGTATAATAATGATTGAATGTTGTGTGTAGACACATTAAACATTTCTAGTTTTTAATTTACTTTATTCTAAAACATTACTCAATATTGACCACTAAAATGACAACACATGAGTGACCAATTCATATAAAAATGTTAACTGAAGACAAAACATTTGTGCCTCCAAAATAACACTAGATGTCACTTCTGCTGCCAATGGTTAAAATCTTCATCTTTTCAATAGATTGCAGAAATGTACACAATTGCAACAAGACATACTGTAACTACTACCATCACTATGCAATCAATATTTCTATTTTCAAAGGAGCATTCTGCAATACAACAAGTTGTCAGTGACATGTCAACTACAGCATGCCACAGTTTAAAACCAGCACCTTAACTGTTTACACGTTGGTACCACCAGCATCGTATACATAAAAAATGTCAATGAACACACATCACAGCCAATGGTGAAACAAAATACTGTTGAACAGTTCACTACAAGGGGCACAAAGAACATTGAATTATTGAGCAATGAATGAACTACACATGACTGTAAAAACCAACGCACAACTAACAAAGTCACATTTCTTAAAGTTGCGTTTCACTTACTTGAACTAGCTAAAGCACGGGAAATTGAATTGGGTCTTTTATTCTCATCAGGTCTTGTGATGTTCCTTACCACGAAAGGATTACATTTTCATTGCCAACTTAAGTCACAGGCAATATGTACATATGCCACTCCTGAATTTTAGGGTAACTTGACTAACCTCAATTAACTAGATCGATTTCTTGGGTTGCTGATGGTCTCAATGTTCTTGCTGGTGATGGAAATAGAATCGTGATAAGAAATATTACGGACCCATTTACTAAGTAAAAGGTCTAGTTCGATTTCCGATTTTTAGAGCTAAACCGGCTGAAAGACAACTTTAACTGTGCCAACATATTGTTTATATGATTATGTAAGAAGGCAGGATGTTTTCAAGTTTATCTAACATCAATGCATTATTATGCAACCTTCAAAGAATAAAATGTTGAAAGTAAAAATAAATGACCACTTTGAAACGTTGAAAGACACTGTAAGTTACTGTAGGATACAATTTACATAATACGACAAAGCAACAACATTAAAGTTGTCTAGATCCCACAATTTTACTTGCAAAGCAAAACTATATCTAACTTCCTGAAAATGAAATATAAAAGGGTCTAAAAATATACTCCGTTCTCAGACAAATCCAGTTAACTGGCTTTAAGTATAGTTCCAACAAGATACAAAACAGTCGTGGTCAATCTGCTGAAATAAATTTGACACAATACTTTTTATTCAGCAAAAACAATCTCAGCTTTCAATTAGAAAAATGAATCCAGATTGTATTCCACACCGGATGGACATACCAACAAACTGATGCAATATCCATGGAAATGTAAAGCACTCTCAGTAACAAAATAGCAATGCCGCGACAATTCAAATATAAAACGGTTGTTGACAAGCATGAGTAGATCAGTCTTTAATTTACACTCACGCTGAACACAACCAATCAAGGACATGTTACAGCATAGTCAACTCTCTAGAAGACGTTGAGTCTTTTTAGGGTCTGCACTTTAGTCGGACACTGGTTCTCCCAAGCCGCAACGAGTCCTTTAGAGTCTGCGATAAACAGACGCTGCGAATCATGGGAGAAAGTCAAGCTGACTATCGGGCTGTTTATAAAAGGGTCATTCAGGTCAAGAACGGGAGCAAGGGTCCAGGAATTCCACAATCTGTAACAAAAATATCAAAAAACCTAGCATTCATTGTCTAGCAAATTTCTGTAACATTACTTAGTTTTTATAGAAAACAACACACAGCACAACCTTTTTCTTTTGTTGTCAGTAATTCAATAAACACCGACACAAAAGACAAGAGCAACACGTAGACGACTGCACCACAAACGAGGTGTTTACTAGTATCATGATGTAACACATACCACAAAAAGGCCGCAAGGAATCGCAACGTAGGTCAATACCGTCTGCTCCGTTGTTTCTGATAGAAACTTATTTACCAACTTTATGAGCATCCCCCAAGTCACTCGGTTGATAGAGCCCTATGTAAGGAGCCGCCACAGAAGTCGGGCTTATCCCAAAATCAATGTCAGTCGTACTCTCCTACTCAACTGGAACATGCACGATACCAAATTTGATGAAGATCCACCAAAGACTCGTTAGATACAGACAAAACACAAATTTGGAAGCAGGGGATGCCACTGCAGTACTTGGACCCATCTGAAAATCTATGTCAGTTGCGATTATCTTGATAAGAACACAACTGTAATATATGATGATCCGGAAAATGCTATGCTGGAGAGGGAGGCAGATGACAAAGTTAGAATAAAAAATAATAAAGATTGGCCTGGAGAATGCAAAATATGTTGAATCCATCCAAAATAAGAACGTGTCGTCTTTTCAGTAAAAATCAATTTGCCATGAAGGAAATTGGTAGGTACACCTGCAAAGAAAACTTAAACTGACACTAGGGGGCACCACAAGAGTTCTACCTGTCTGAAATCAACGTCAGCCATGCTCATTTCAATAGGAAGATTGTGAAACGTCATAATCATAAGTGAGGCAGTTTGAAAGGCAGCTGCTAAAAACAAAGAGGAAAAATAATAAAAATGGTCACCGGGGGGAAGATTACAAAAAAATCTGTCTGAAAATGGGAAGGTGTTGGCGTCTCCCACCAGAAGGAACTCGTATATAATGAAAAAAAATAAAACTGCCAGTAGGAGACACAGTGGTAATCAAATCCATCTGAAAACTCATCCGTGTTACCTGACCGATGACAAGAACATGTCTGTAAAATTTCACAAATATCCACCACAGGGTTTTGGAGATACAGCAACGGACGCCCTAACAGATGTACGATGGCATAACATGCCTGCTTAAATAGGAGTGGGCACATAACAACAATAACAACTGTAAACTTGCCTGATCACACCATTTTCCAAGCCTCCTGCGATGACATTAATGGACCGGCCCTCTTGTGCTCCAGAAAATGTCAAGCACAGAATGTGGTCAGCGTTGACTATGGACTTTACCAACTTGGCATTGACTGTGTGTAGACACAGCAAACTCTGGTTGGTGCCTGCAAGGAACAACAGTAGTGATCTCACTGCTGAGCCATGACTGACAACTGCCGTGCTCTTTGGTTGATAGTAATCACCAGTTTGTAATGTATTCATTCATTGTCACTTTCAGATGGCACATATTTGGCAAAATCGCTAAACCACGGCAAAAATTTGCAATAATACTGTCTAGTATATTAAAGTTCTTTGACATTTCATTCTCGACTTGTCAGAAATGTCCAATCTTTCATTGTATAAGACCAATGTCTATTAGATATAGATTCAAATGAATCAGTATTCATGACAGTGTGAAAATATTCACAATAATAATATGTTAATGCATTGTTAAAAGAATATTAAAATAAAATCCTTAAATTTTCCCTGAAGAGCTCAAAATTGAGCATAGAGCTTTCATACAAGTTGAGTCTAGATCAAATCCAACAATAAAATATATATATAAGATTTCAGCTCAGCTATAAAGTGGCTTACTGATTTGACTAACGGTCGCTATGTCTCCCGACGTGTCACTGACGGCCAGAGCTGTGACAGGGCTGCTGTGGGAACAGATAGAGTTGACATAGGAGAGCCTACAATGAACAATGAACAGCACACTGTTGTTACATCAGCCCAATATGAATGGCACTGGTCATCAACACTGTATCAAATTAAAGTCTACCTTGAACAGAGTTTTGTTATTTTAGATATAATGGGCTAACCAGATAGTGCTAGCAAAGCCTCTGCAAAATAAGAAAAAAGGAGTTTAATGCCGGCCCATCAAATGAAAAGTGAAGCTGCCTTTTCATGCCATATTCCATCACTGCAAGAACCAAGCACAAAGAACAAAAGGCTGATAGCAGTTGTATTGAATAGGGGTCTGCATAGGACACCACTGTGTGTGGGTGTTGTTCCCAGCTGTTTGAATTAAAAGGTGATTCTCGCAGTGACGCTGACAAAAGCAAGCCAATAAGCCTAGCAGTTCATTACATGTAATGATTTGTGGCACTGGTGGGTTCAGAGCGATGCTGTTAACATATCGAAGGAACCAAATTTACAGGACCTGGTGTTATTGCTCAAGATAATTTTAATGCTTTGCCATTTTCAAGGTCTGTGCTGCAGCTAACACGAGACAACATTTTAAACAATTATTGTACAACTGATACACCAACATTATGTGACAAATATACGAGTTGCTTGGGATGAGCTCACATGACTTCAACTGAGTGTCACATGACTTCAGCTGAGTATCACATGACTTCAGCTGAGTATCACATGACTTCAGCTGAGTGTCACATGTCTTCAACTGAGTGGCAAATCTTCACGGCCATTTTCAAAATTTTTGATACTTAAGGCAGTTAGTTTTGAATTTGAACATCAATTTCTCTTCAACAAATGAGTTGTTATGCATAATTTGTACACTAAAAAGGGAGCTGCTTCCCACAGTTTTCTTTTACCAGTTTCAAAAATGGAGATATCATCCACCAAAACAGTCTCGCAAGATTGTTTAAAAAGGCAGGCTCATATCTCTATTGTTTGAGAGTAAATCAAAAATCTGAAGCACAGTTCTCTGCGTATCAAGAATATACAGCTCAAACATAAAAATCACCTGCAATTACCTTTTTTCAGAAATTCGTATTCAAAACAAAAACTGATTTTTCCCTAAAGGATGACAGATGATTGCAGTTCACTATCTGACATTTAAATATTGCATAAATTCACATGTTTCAGTGTGACATTCAGAACATTATTGAATATTTCCAAAAACCTTTTTTGAGAAAAGTACTTAACACATAGCTGGTAAGTACAACGCAGAATCTTAATTTTTAGACTTAAGTTCATAACTCTAGCACTTACCAAAACTAATTAAAAGTAAACAAACATCAGGTGATATTTCATTAATTACCAGTTTTAAGGCACAATAATTCACCGATCATAATATGCTTGATAATTTCTAATTCCAAAAAATCTCACCTGTTGAGGTCCCAGACAATGCAGGTGCCATCGTCGCTGGCACTGACCAGGATACTGTAGGGTTTACACACTTGGAGTGCTCTGATTGGTCCGTTGTGACCGTACAGACACTGACGACAGGAAGTGACTTGCAATTCTGACTGCTGCAATATGTGAGATAAAACACCCTCTTAGGGAACGACACCTCTGCACAATAAAACAATTAAGAACAAGACACAATGCAAGATCAGGGTGGAGAAACTTTTCAGCAAATTAAGTGAAGAAATACCATATAGCCTTATCGTTGCATTCATAAAGTACACAATGTGCACTAAATCACAATGAACTTAGAACCAAGCTATCTCATGAAAACTAGGTTTGCCTTGAAACAAAAAGTTGTCACTACAAAACTAAGTCATAGAGGATGTGAATTATCCTACCAATAAAGTGATACAGTGTTAACAGATGTGAATACCACAGACTGAAGTTCTTTACATGGGAAATCCACATTTTTACAGGTCCCATACACTTTTTCAGCAACGTAAACACCATGTGGTGAGCTCAATGGAAGTAAAAATAACCAACATGTAGCTATAAAAATCATACTTTAATAAGAAGTAAAGCAGCTGGCTCAATACCGGCTCAGACATGGCTACTTACCTTTGAAGAGAGAAAGCGAGTATTGAATACAGTAATGACACCACTGGTGCCACCTATGAACAGACGTTTGCAGTCAGGCACAGAAGCGCAACAGGTCACCTGAAAGTCATACCAACTAACGTCATTATTTAATTGCTAGTATATACCAATATGTTAGCCCAACCACACGCAATACAAGTGTAGTTGAAATGAGTACTTCTAAAATGTAACTATAAATGACATAATAATGTACATTTATACATCTTTTACATCCAGTCAATTGCTTACATATTATTTTACGTAACATCAACAGTAGAAAGCATGGACAGCTAGTGTCCGAAAATCAACCTCCCCCTGGAGACTTTTGTTCTAATTTTGGAAAAACGAGGAAACACTTTGAAACATTGAAAGTGGACACTCGTACCATGCCCTAATATACCACAAAACTTTCTTTTCATGCAGCCTTATTTAGAATGACTTAATGAACCACCAGGTGGCAGCACGCGTCACATGCTCAACAGCTATCCCAATCGTGACCTCTTGCAAAAGCCTCACACACTAGGCAACTCTTGCGACAGTTAATGGCTATTTCATGTGATTTCCACTATTTCATGAGTCTTTTTACACTTAAAACATTCATCTAGCACCAATGGACAAAAGTGAGTCGATTGAACAGTCTCTGACCTTCTCCTCAGAGGTCCAGTGAATGAAGTTGGTGGGTGGCAGATCCTTCTTATTCTTGATCCTCAGTATGTTGTCTGGGTGACCCCAGCTGACGATGCTTGCCCAGATCACATCAGTGGTGTTGATGGCGACAACTCCTGCAACAGAGGGTACAATGAAATTGCAGAACAGCTGTCACAGAGGGCATCAAGAACATTGGTCTGTATGTACTGTCACGTAACAGGAAAAACGAAGCAAAACAAAAATTCATTAATTAGGAGAATGCAGTGTATTTTAAACAACTAAATGTCATAGATACGTAAAACCTATGAATTTCGAAAATGTGCTTAATAGCAGACAATAGTCACGTGACACAAATTTTGTTTTTCAGATTATCCATGTGACCTACCTTTCTCCTTACTATACATGACAAGCAGACAACTGTCTGGTCCCAATCCAAACACCTCGCCAGTAGGTAGCGCCACCACAGAGCTGACTGACGACCCGAAGTCCTCTCTCCAGCTCACCATGGGTGGGTCACAGTCGGGTGAGCCCACATAGTTACCCCACTTAAGACCAGAAACACCGGGGACGACTGAATTATTCTGAAGACAGTTATAAAGACAATGAAATAGAGACCAAATGATTGTAATTATAGTGGTCAGATTAGTAACACTACGTGCCAACAATTCAGATATTACACAATTTTGTCATAGAACTGGACATTGATTATTAAGTAAGTGTCTGAACTCAAAAATAAAACACCATCGTCCGACATTCTTATAGTTTTAGTTAAAATTTCCTTTCAGTTTAGCGCAGCCAAGTGCGACGTAAAACGACCCATGCTTCCATCATGAGTATGATTGTGCTTCATACCTTAAGGTTTTGAAGAATGGAATTATTAAATTAGCTACAACAGCAGTAATTCTGAGCTTGAGTGTTGAAAGAGTGACACCACGCACACACGAACATTGATAACGTGACTGATCTAATGTTATGTATATGACTGTGTATTTGAAATACTAAGGACAATGTTATCTTAGATGTCCATACAACAGTAGATAAAATAAAGACAAAATACAAAATACAAAGTTTTAACACCTGTCAACACACAGAGACCTGCACAAATGTTCAATTTTGACTCACCTTGGAAGTGTCATTATCTGGTACTGTCCTTACAGTTTCCCTGCCCCCAGGGAAGCGGCAGATGTCATGAGGAGATCTGAACAACTGTTTGGGGGTCTGGCCGTATGTTTTGATCATGGTCTTGACTGCACCTCTCTTAACAGGGTCTTCAATGGCGTCCACATCAATACCAAAGTATGTCTAAAAACAAACATAATCATGAAGAAAGACATATAGGATCATTTGTTAAAATCAGAAAACAGTAACCTGGACAAAAAACAAAAACAAAAACAGGGTCTTAAGTCATGTTGTTTGTTTGAACGTATTAAGAAGCAGAAATCACAACAGATTACCACAACTTCCAGCATTCGCCAAAAATAAACACACAAACCAACCCAGAATTGACTGTCATGACTGACCACAAGCTGAATTGATGGCCATGACAGAGCAAACTAGACAGGTTGAAGACTTACAGCAGGATGGAACACATTAATAGCATCAACGGCTGGCTTTCCTTGCTGCTTGAATCCAAACACCAAGTCGATCCAGTGATGGATCATTGACGACACGTATGCAGACTCCAGTGCCTGACGGTGGACGAGAGTGAAGAGCCGAGGATTGTGGGAACACCATGGTGGCAACTCGACATCTTCTACAGGATTACCGCATTGACGCTTTTTGAAGTCAAATCCTGTAGAGGTTACAGAGATTATTGTCTGTTTGTTTTGTAGCCAGCAAAAACTGATAAGTAAGGGCATTCAAGATTTTAGTCAATTAGTGAAAATGGAAACCAAATATTATCAATGTAGTAGAACACAGAAATTGGGTCAACTATGACTATTGAACATTGTATCAGAACTCTTTTGTATGAACTTATATTACTAAACGAAATACTATAAGACTGTTGAAGAAAATGAAGCACACATAAAATGCAGAATGTCGAAGGAGTTTGTGAGATCACAAAACAATAGCACACCTTCACTGTTGAGTAAGAACTCAGGAAGGAAGAAGAATTCTGGGATCAGTTCCTTGACATCAGTGGTTGACTCATAGCTTGACAAACGGTAGGTGGTGGCCAGCGAGTGGAATGTACGGTCAGGAATGTCAAAATGACCATCTGCAACATAGGCAAGATGAACTAACTTAAATCAGCAAGTCTTCATCTTAAAACTGTTCACACTCCTACACTAACAGCATTTCACGAATTGCTAATCGCAACATCTTCAAACCCAGGGTTTGTCATAGTTACAGCTTTATGCATTTCCATTTGGAAGTATAAAGACAACAGCAGCAGGATGAGTGGCAGGCCGACCACCACACTATCCTAGCTAGTTACTCAACATGTTCACCAATGAAAGTTGGGAGAGAGTGAGAGATCAGTGGCAGGATTCAAACCCTGTCATTCCAGGAGTGTACCTATAGCTCAATACCACCACCTAGGCCTGAACACGTGACCAGATCTTTACCAACCCTTACGCTAGGTCAGCCATATTTTAGTCACATGAAAAATTCACTCTAGTCTTCACTTAAGTGCTACAGGGATTGTCAGTGCTCCATGCCACATTTCAGTCACTTCATTTGCATAATTAGGGCATACTAAAGAGTTAGTCAATGACAAAATAGCCCGCCCGACAATTATGTAACAATTAGTTCCAAGTTTCCCTGAAGCACACAACTCAAGCCTACCTTGATATGACAAGAACATCTTGGTGAAGGGGGGTAGGCGCACTAGGAAATGCAGTACACTGCCGCTGTTGGAATAATGTGATCCGTAGTGATATGGAGCCATGTGGAACGGGGACACACGCAAGACAGCTGGGTCGACCTTACTGGCCTCTGACACTAGGAACTGTTAACAGAAACATCAACAACTACATGAAACCAGACTAAAGAAAATTTTCAAGATCAACCCAACAGACATGCACCCACTTATTAGTAAATTGTCAGGAGACATAGGTTTCACGTATTCATTACACAGAGGTTGCATGCATTCATTAAATGTGATTCCCAAGTGTTCAATGCGTTCTGTTCGTTAGCCGCACACAAATCACACTGATGCGGTGAACACAAGACATTTAGCTTTATGTAATGGAAAGTAAAACCACTCATTTTAGACCATATAAAAGTAGCCGAATTAAAGCACATGGACTGAATACTGAGTTTACTGTTGTCAGCACCTTTACCGTAAGAAACCTTTGTGCCAAATATGACCACCGGGTGTTGCTGCACACACACAACTTGAATTGCAACCTTATCAATAAATTGTGACATTTAAGAATGCATTTCACAAATTATCTTAATGTCATTATCCTAAGACAAAAACAATTTCCAGAATTGACCTATATTTAATTTTTTCAAAAAGCTTCCGACAATGTAATGAGTGTCAGTAATTTTTCAACACATTGTCTGACAGTAGCCAAATGTACGTAATTTATGAATAGATTAAAGCATTTTAAGAATACTTTGACACTTTTCATTGTGTATGAAAAAATGTCAAACTAAAATCTCACTTGCCTGCCATACTTCCAAAATAACTGTAATACCTAGCTAAGCAAACTTGTTATTGCTGATACCTGGACAATACACGGTGAACTTTAAGACTTAATCACACATTTGAAAACAAAATACCCAATTAAGGTCACTTAGCCTAACGAAGAGAAACCATCTCTCACAAACCAGAAATCTTTCCTTGTATAAGTCAGTGCTTACATTGTAGTTAGACACATATTTCTCCTCCCGAGCTTTTTCCTGTACAGAGATAGGCTTGGTCAAGTCTCGGTACATCTGTGGACTTTCAAGGTCGATCAAGGTTGATGTGTACTCTTTCAACACAAATGGGAACACAGGGTACTGCATTAGATCATTGAAAGAACGCCCTGCCACCTGAAATATCAACATTATACTATTACTTGAGTGATTCCAAACTTTTCAAGGGGCACTGACACAGTTTTAATTATCATAATTGAATCTTTGTCGTTTTACATTTTGATCTTAGCCTACAACAAATCTGTAAAAAAATGGGGTCACTAAATTAGTCTTTTCGTTACAACTGCCTTAAACAGAGACATCTATGGCAAAAATGTGAAATTAACTTGCTTTGGATTACTGATAAAACCTTCTAATTAAAATCTTGTTGTACGATGTTCGATTTATGTTTTAACTGCTTTAATTATACTTCCCAGTTAATTGATTTTCTTACGTAGGCATGTCTTAATGAAGGGCTGTTACTGAACTATACTTACGAGGGCATCTGTTATGAAGGATGCAACTTAACTGTACTTAATACCTAGGTGTAAGTTAACATTTTTCTGGATTTTGAATACCACAGATTTTACCATTTTAGCTTCTATGCAAAAAGTTACACTCATTGTCGGCTAAACTTCTCTTAAATTTCATTTTGTTGCCTATCGAGTTTTCTGTGAAATAAGAGAAAAATAATTTGGGGTCACAGACTTCGTTTTGAGGTGTGTTATCTCAAACAGTGTCACACAATGCACAATTTGGCCTTCTCAAATGTGCACCAATTTCAAGATCATGATTACTTGGCTGTGTTTCACTACATAGTAATTATGGTATAATGTTTTGGATTGTGAAATAAGTTAGTTCACGTAAGTTTCTTTTTTAACAATTCAAAATTGCCGTTTGAATTAGGCCACACCTAATGTCCACCCTTCAGTTTGCTTGTTGTTTAGTTTGAGGTTATTGTGACATCTGATTTCACACGCTATTACTTAATGCCAAAATCACTCACCTTGTTGAGATGTGTCAGGTACTCAAAGTTAGTCATCTTGCCCTCCAGCCACAACTGCTGTATGGCGCTCAGATTCTCCACCTTCAAAAGGTTAGGTAATGCTTTCCCCATCAGGTGAGTATACACAACGTCGCGCTCCTGCAACAAGAACATGGAGAGTTAACATCAAATCTGATCAATCAAGGACAACAACATTGCCAAAATCGAATCTGCTGTTAATTTCAGTGGCTTCCAACATTGCAATGAATACCGTGTCTGACAGTAATAGTTTTCAATTTACTGTAAGGCACTAGCTGTGGCATAGCTTAATTGAGGGGGTCCAGTGCCCTTGTATGGAATGAGCAAACAATGCACTCATTGTCTGGCAGACCATTTTAAGGCTATTGCGAACCTTGAATCCTTCAAACATTGTGGTCTACCCTGCAATGCCCTAGACCTGCTAATTACTATGGGTGTAAAATGTAAAAAAAATTGATAATTAGAAGCCGGATAATTCTTTGGCATCTTTTGATGCTTCATAAACTTGAGGATACAAGTTCGTAGGCCTATTCTCAATTCTATAAAAACCGTAAAATGTCAGCCAAAATTTAAAAAAATGCTTCTACTGAGAAAAACGCAGTGAGAGTAGACACTTCATCAAATTCTCAACACGAAATTTTACAAAGAAAGAAGTCAATTTGTAAAGTAAAATACTGAGCGAATGGTTAACTCATGGGCTTACTTTAGTTGATTCCAATGCTAACAAGCACGTTTTGCCGTTGGTCAGGAATATCTCAATGGCATTGTCGTTGAGCTGATACCATCGTTTATGGATCTCCTTGATCTCTTCCAGAGGCCAGTTCATGGACAGGTCATCCTTGTTGCCTAGCAACAGCTGCGTATAGTTGGCATCCATGATGGCTTCATCGCCAATGAAATACATGCTGTTCTCACCAATGAGCAGATCACCTGGTATCTCACTAGATGGCGTCACACTCATGCTACGACACGTTAATCTGAAAATGAAAGCACAAAAAAGCCTTGCTAAACAATAGTGATAACATGGCACGTTGTATTGTACAATAGCTGCAAGCTGAAAATCCACCACAATTTTCAACACAAGAGGGCAGATCTCACTTTCCTCCAGCCAACACGGAAATCTTCATTCATCGACATAAAACACGCCAAATTTTACTTGAATGTGTACTTTTAAATTGGTTCAAATAATTTCAGCTTGGCCCACTTAAAAATCACGGATATCATCAACGGTCACCAAGTCTTAAAGATGGAGCAACATGAATGAAGAGAACAAATAGAGCAAGAGGGATTAAGATAACAGATGTGACTCATCATGTCAACATGTGACTTCACAACAGTTTAATCAGCGCCACCTAGTGGCAAGGAAGGGTCATAAAGGTATTGGTGGAAGTTATCTATAGCAAAATGAACAGCACCGTCATAAATTTTTTTAAGACCTGAAGTGTGTTCAGTAAGGCACAAACATCTCGAAAATTGACAAGATATTCAGATCTCGTCTTAAAAGTCGAGCGAGACATGTGACCTCATCAGTTTTAACTATAGCCTTGCTGCACACACCCCAAAGTGACTTAACAACATGCTAGTTTGTGTAATGCTGTTATTGCTGAACCACATGCTGCCTATGTCTGACGACAAGCAACAAGTAACAAGTAACAGAATGCAGTGCAAAGCCTTGAACTAGGCTAACTTACTGAATATTCTTGATTAACATCCTGCGAATGAGACACTTTGTCAGCTCAAGTGAAGCAAAATGTGAATACCAAGCTTTTGAAAATACCAACAGAAAGAACAATACAAAGGTTATAGTTAGTATTTACCTTGAATTGACAACTCTCAAGATGCTTTACAAACAAACCAAAGATTGATTTCAACTGAAAATATCCACCATTCAGCTTCGTAATCTATCATTCTTTATTCTGGTAATTTCAAATAAAACATGCTCCAGAGATGTGGGAGGGACTAACTACGTACTCTATTTTTTCGTTTGTGTGTAGTCTGTAAATCAGAGCAGCCGAGTCCGAGGTTTGGTGATCATCATCAAAGAGATAGGACAGGGGAGACTCACGTTCTTCCGATTCTGAAAAACCATGATTTTTCTGTAATGCATGCATACCTGTCCTACGTATGTCTTAGCTGAATACATTCAAACAGTCTTGAGAAACACGAAAACGAAATTCCAATTTTTCCGTGATTTTGCTTAGTAACAAGGCGTAGATTTGTTGTAAGCTATATGGTACAGCATAAGACAAATCGGTAATTGTTAGTAGTAAACTTCTTCTACTTCACGTCACAGTTCAATTCACAACGTGTGTAGCTCACCCAGTTTGTGCTGTGCTTCACTTTTCAGCTTTTCTGCACTAATCCCCAGGTGGCACCGTTGTAGCCTCTTGCGTACTCTGCATGGTCCCTCGGTGGGGTCCAACTGCCAGGACTGGGGGTAGGACTTGGGGTCATGCCAAACAGCTCTATAAGACAACATAGGGTGGTGAAATGATAACTTATTCAGATTGTAAGTTCTACTTATTAATTTGAAAGAGGGGAAATCCCTACGATATTGCAATTTCAATCTGGCCACCTGTGCCCAGTTACATGAAACAGTCCCAAATAGGGACTCAACCGAGTTCCTTAAATTTTCTGCTTATTTTTGGACTCATGAAAACATTGATTGCTCTTTCGTGTATTGTTTTAGTTTCATTACTAAGTCAACTTTTGACTTTGATACAAATCGAGAGTGAACTCTACGTTGAATCTTTAATATTATCGAAAATAATTAGGGATCTTTTCATGCAACACCCCCAATTTAAGGACTGAGTCCCTATTTATTTTCAATGAACCCTAAGCTCAGTTTTTAGTTAATATATTATTAGAAAATGTCATTAATCAAAGAGATCATAATAAAAATGAATTGATAGAAAAATATTGCATCTGCGAGTCCACAAAAACACAAATACACAAAAAAACTTAAGGACCTTAGTTGAGTCCCTTAGAGATTTGGGACTGTTTCATGCAACCGGCCACTGGTGTCTGCAGGACGAAACTATCAGGGTGGACTCTAGTTTTGTCTTCATTCTAATTTTCTAGCTATTCAGCTTCTCCAAACTTAACAGTAAGTTGTTTGAAACTAAAGCTGGCTAAAATCCACAAACATCAACCTATCATGTCCTACACTACACTGCATCTCCTCCCTTCCATCAACTTACCTCTCATGGGTCAATTGTTGAATCAGCTGCTGCCACTGTTTCTTCACTTGAAGACTGTGTGTCATCTTCACCTTGAGGTGTTCAATGAACTTCTTCCTCTCCCTATTCTGGTTCTTGACCACGTTCTGGGTCACCTCCATGGCGTTGACGGAGATCTGCCGTGTAGTCACTTCACTCTTCTGCAGGACCCTGGCATGAAAAAGTTTGTAAAGCGCAATTTAGACATGAAAAGTTGTAATAACCTACAGGTTACATAACAAATGTGACAATTAAAGCAAGTTATTTCCTAGAACAATATATTCACTAAATGTTTAAATTAATGACAATGCTCAACTTATATGACAAATCTAACAACAAAGCATTGTTTAATTCCATGATGTAAAATGCATGCCAAAAATAATGAATAAGCCACAATGAGCCAACATGACCCGTCATTCTAGCTACTTTGACTATGAATTCTGTTAAGTCAGCCAGCATGACAGGAAACTTTGTCAGCCAGTTGTGAGATTATTTACGACATGTACAACAGTGCTGTACCTTTGTACACAGACAGCTCGCTTCTCAGCCCAGGATTGTCGTTGACGCTCGGTCTCTGCCTGCCAAGCCTTCATGTCGTCTTCATTGGCCAACATGGGTCCGTATGCCTTCAGATGTGGCAGGAAGCCGTCAATCATCTCCTTCTGTTGAGGACGTAGACCTGCATAGTGGTTTGTCACCATGTCTCGCAGGCATGCATTCAGACGCTGACCCTGAGTTGAGAAACAGAAACGAGAATGATCAATAAAACTGTTCCGAGCAGAAACTATGAAATTCAACACCATCAGCTGAACCAAAGCCTTTAACAAAACAAAGTGAATTTATTAAAGGCTCTATAAATAATGTCCTGGTGTCAAAAACATCAATCTTTTTCACAGGCACGTTTTGTTCTTACACTGTGTGCTTATTGTTGTTAGGATGAAATTGGTAACAATCAATCACCTAAAATTCCCCTGATGATCTTATAGTCTTGGCGACTGAACCAAGCCCACAATGACAAGCAACTGAATGGGCCAGTCTGAAGCCTAGACACCATTTCTCACGATAATAACAATCATTTTTATGACAAACAAGAGGACTGATTTTGTGGTGAGTGGCCTAGATAAAAAGTTGGTTTTTGATTCAAGGCACGGGTTTACTGCTCCTTTAAGCACAAGGAAACTAATAGTTAACAATTAAAGAATAATTAACAAATATAACTTTTTTAACAAACAATAAACAAAATGCTCATATACTGGTCTTGATGAAGTTTTGTTTAAATGAAAAGTAACTTCATTGAAGCTGAACGATTTCGTAACCTCAAACACATGGAAAGCACTCAATTCTGATACTACTCACCGTGCAGCCAGTATTTCCCATCAGTTTCATCAAGTCGGGTAATTTTGGACTTTTTGAAGTAGTCACAAGCTGCACAGCATACAGCCTCTGGTCAAGACTAGACGATGGCCGTAGCACATGCGTCAGTAAACGACTGAATTGAATCCTCAAGAAATCCCTGGATCCCCTCAGCAGACTATTCCACACACTTTCATTCGAACGAGGCTTTTCCATGGCCGTCAGCAAGGAATTCAAGAGAGAATCCAAAAGGTGGCGCTCAAACTGCTTCTTGTAGACGAAAGTTTCTGGAACACATGAGTCACCATCTTCACACAAGCGCGCAAGCTTGTCCTCTACGGTGGACTGGGAGGAATGAAGGTCGCCTGTAAACAAATAAATTGTTTAGTTATTTCCACAAGAAGCATGACCCCAATTGGGAGATTGCAGGAGATTCATCATATTTAATGCAAATTCTGCAAAAAAACCTACAAACTATTAATGAGAATGAAAAGTAAGTATTTCAAACAAAATCTTCAGCGCAAACATTGCTTGCCAATATAATGGCAAACAAAACAGGGGAAAGCAAACAAGTCAAAAGTATGTTTTGTTCACTACCGCTTACGTGTTCTCTTTGATTGCTTCCAACATATTATCAGTTACCAAACTCAAACAGCTAGCCAACATAGTTGACAATTTACCTGAGAAAATGACAAAGTCAACGCTCATTGTCACAACCTTTCGATATCGTTCCGCTAACTCATTATCAGACGTTTGACTTTGATTAGAGACGGAGGATTGTTGGTAAAAAACAGAAGAGTGTCGCCTGGAAGGATCAATAGTCAACGTTTCACGGTTCAGTTCATGTTCATCTTCATTGAGACAAAATTGATCGTAAGGCGAGACAGGACGGAGAGTAGCTGGTGGACAGGAATACAACGAACCACGACGTCGCTGAGCCAGTCGCTCAGTCTCACTGATCGTCAGGAACGGATCTTTGCGCTTGTATGACATCAGTTGGTCACGTACGGCAGACGTAGACACAGACCTTCTGAAGTCTGGAATACACATAAATTCCCAACTCAAACAGTCTAATTATTCAGGTCACATGAACAAAAAGCCCAAAGAGCAAAACCTCAAAATGGTAAACGTTTTCCTAACTTCAGGTGAGCAATCAAGTTAGTTGTGAGGTAACACGGGAACAGTACACAAAATCGGAATTATTAAAAGTGCCATCTTTTCAATTTTCAAGGGCTTTTAACAAAATAGTTAGCCCAAATTTTGATGGCAGCTACAGTACAGAGCTTGGAAATTTTAAAATAGTGATACGTGGCAACTTTTTTTTCTGATAAAAATGATAAAATTGTGTCCACTGGCCAAACATTACCATCATTTTTTTCTGTACACAATTATTCAGTCGGAATACTTTAATTCTAAAAAATATCACCATTAGAAAAATTCTTCAGTTACACAATACACACAATTCAATTGTAATCAGAGCATTTTTATCTGAAGAGCCCAAGGAAAGTGGTATGTCACATCAACAACCTCAGGCTGCAATCCCTCATATGACCAAGGCTGGTCTGTTCAGTTACATTTAGTGAGGATTGATTAAGCGCGATCTTATCTGGTCAACACTGGTAAACAACTCAGGCTCAATATACAAAAGCTGTTACCTGAAAATTTCAACAAAATAACATTCATATGCAAAAAAACTTGATTGGATTGTTGATTTCTAAAAATGACATCCCAAAAGATTTGTGGACTGCTGATTATGTTTACATTACACTAGTTTAGCGATCTCCACATACAACAGACAGGTTTAAGGTGCACTATAAACACCTGTGGATTTTCAAAATGCTTTGAGCTAAAAGGCTGCAACTGTAGAGAACTCGTTGCAAAAAATATCAACAGAAGGTCACACCTGTTGCCCTTGTCTTCTCTCGAAGCAGCAGAGTGTGCATAATGGACGTCCGGCGACGGATGATGTTCAGTTCACACGTGGTCTGAATGAACTCTAGACCTGACTGCATGACCAGGCACTGCAGCTGGCAGACAACGTCGACAGACCGCGCGTAACTCTCCATCATCTGGTTGGCATGGAGACCGATGTGCACTTGTTCCAGAGCATTAAGCAGGCGCATCATGTCCTCAAATTGTTGATAGGCGGCAGCACCACTCGTGCTGAAAAGGAGAGATCAGAACAACAGTGTGGCAAGCAAGTAATGGCCCTATCACCAACTGGCAAATTGAAATATTTTGTCAAGTCAGTACGGGAGTGCTGACAATTATTATCTTGCAAGGCACAGACCTACTACTTCTGCAAAAAGTTTATATTGCAAAATTCCAACAATTCCTGGTCTTTGACTGAAAACATTCTTTATTTCTAACATCAGTATACATGGCAAAATTTTGACAACAGGGTTGACTTAAAATTACACATAATACACACAAAGAGCAAAGGTGACAAAAGCAATAGATATTACACTTGGAATTAACCAAGTTTTAGTAATAGTAACTAAACAAGAGAGTAAGAATAAGAAAAGAATGGGGAAAATGAAAGAGAAATGGCTGTTAAAGATATATTCTGAAATATTCTGACACACATTTAAGAACAATAATGTTTGATAAATAGGTCAAGTTTTGCTTCCATACAGTAAAAAAATAGCAGAAGCTCTTTAATTAGAATGGTCAGGGAGCAAGACAAACTGACGCAGATGACAGTTGGCGAGGCATTTCACGAAGAAATCATCTACCATTTTGCTCTCACCATAAAAACATGTGTTGGATGAATTAGGGAAATTATGATTAAATTTTTGGGCATGACGATACTTACAAGATGTTCAGCACTAACTAACGACTCAATCTACTGAAATTAATTTAAGTCTTCACAAGTGACTTACAAACACTTGATAGATGACACTTAAAATTTCCTCTCCTATTTCGCCTTTGTTGTACCACACCACTATCACAAGTCATGTCAAAAATCTGTTAACACTCACCCTAGAGCTCTTGAGGTGATCAGCGACAACAGGTGAGTAATATCCCCGACTAACACCTCGTATGGGTCAACTACGCCGTGACTGACTGGCTTTGTGTGGTGCTTGGCGATGGCGTGGATCACATTACACAGAGTCTCGACCAATCCGTTGTCTACCATCACAGTGGCCAGGGCTGGCACCAACTCAAATACCTGCACGAGATCACTCATAATTCTTATTGAATTGCAGGTAAGTGTAAAATAATCTAAATATTTCAATTCGAAACATCTTCGTTTCAACAACTCTACAAACTACTACGCGGGTAAATATGACTGTGTACCTGACATAGCAGACAAAGAGTGTTATGACACAGTGTTGGCTTGGACACAATCCCTTCCAGTAGAGCCATCACAGGGATTATTGCAAGCTGCCTGACCTCTGACACTTCAGTCAACATGTTGGGGTCACAGCTGAAAACAATAGCATTCTTTGGTGAACTGGAGTCACAGACGAAAACAAAAGGAACAATAATATTTTACTAGTGTTGCAGAGGCTAACTTTTAAGGAATAATTCCTGCACTGGGGTCACCAACAGAAACAAAGGAACAGTCTGAGTTTGTACTGTGTCACAGATGGCAATAAAAAAACAGTCTGAGTGTGTACTGGTGTCACAGACAGCAACAAAAGAGCAACATGTGTACTGATGTCACAAGTGGCAACAAAGGAAAGTTCAGTCCTAATGGTCGGATGTCAATACAGCAAAGCACCAATGAAATCTTATTAATGCAAACCCTAAAACAAACAGTACTTATTGATCTGTAACTAACTTCAAGCAACAGTAATTAATGTGCAATATTTCATGTTCAAAGTACTTACTCGTCACGGAGACAGTGAGGTTTACCGAACACCATGGTAAAGCAAGCCTCAATCAGTTCACGGTTACTACTGAACTGATGCAGCTGATTGGCCAATAGGAGGAACCCTTGTAGCTTAACATACTGGTCCACTTTCTCTGGCAGCGAGATTTCAGCTCGATGAAGGTAGACATCCAGTAGCTGAAGAATATGGACGGCAATATGGAACAATGGCCAACAAAACATAACAACATGATAACGGATGACATCGTAGCGTCTAAAGATTATGAACAAACAATCACAGACAATCGCACAGTTACATTACAACAAAGAAAAACATCAATGAAACAAGCATGACATTTGAAATGAATTGTTGGAAGAGAGCTCACTGAAGCAATCATCAAGTAGTTAACCACAAGAAACCTAAAACCATGAGAAGTCCGAAGTTGACTTTCCTGAAAAAATTTTCAAATTAGGATGTGATGAACAGCGTTTTGTTACTATTCTAATAAATGATTAAAGGGGAAGGTGACAGTGGGCGCATAAAAAGTAATTCCAGCAGGTGGCGACGGACCAGAGAATTGAGATACTTAACATTTGACAACTAACGATCTAACTTCGTTACAATGATGCATTTGATGGCAAACACAGACAGAAGTGCACACCACAAAATTAGCAAGGAATCATTCGAGCTACAAACTTCACTTCCTGAGTGACACACGAATAATTATTGAGTACCCCCCGGAAATTAAATTAACTTGAAGATTTATCTTGTACAACCAAAAATGACACTAAAACCGATCCCCTTACTGTTTAAAATGCACCATCGAGTGAACATTGAGAGTACCATCTTTAAATGATACACTCAGCATAATTAAAACCTTTAAGCAGTACTAGTAAGGCCTACCTTGACAATGGCTGTCCTCAGCTGTACAGACTCATGATTGGACAAGACTATGAGAGTCTCAGGTCTGAGTACAATGCCTAGCAGTTTACTGAGTAGGTTATCNACTGTGTACCTGACATAGCAGACAAAGAGTGTTATGACACAGTGTTGGCTTGGACACAATCCCTTCCAGTAGAGCCATCACAGGGATTATTGCAAGCTGCCTGACCTCTGACACTTCAGTCAACATGTTGGGGTCACAGCTGAAAACAATAGCATTCTTTGGTGAACTGGGGTCACAGCCGACGACAAAGGAACCGTAATATTTCACTAGTGTTGCAGAGGCTAACTTTTAAGGAATAATCCCTGCAGTAGGGTCACTAACAGAAACAAAGGAACAGTCTGAGTGTGTACTAATGTCACAGATGGAAGCAAAGGAACAGTCTGAATGTGTACTGGTGTCACAGACAGCAACGAACGAACAACGTGTGTACTGATGTCACAAGTGGCAACAAAGGAAAGTTCAGTCATAATGGTCGGATGCCAGTACAGCAAAGCACCAATGAAATCTTATTAATGCAAACCCTAAAACAAATAGTACTTATTGATCTGTAACTAGCTTCAAGCAACAGTAATTAATGTGCAATATTTCATGTTCAAACTTACTCGTCACGGAGACAGTGAGGTTTACCGAACACCATGGTAAAGCAAGCCTCAATCAGTTCACGGTTACTACTGAACTGATGCAGCTGATTGGCCAACAGGAGGAACCCTTGTAACTTAACATACTGGTCCACTTTCTCTGGCAGCGAGATTTCAGCTCGATGAAGGTAGACATCCAGTAGCTGAAGAATATGGACGGCAATATAGAACAATGGCCAACAAAACATAACAACATGATAACAGATGACATCGTAGCGTCTAGAGATAATGAACAAACAATTACAGACAATCACACAGTTACATTACAACAAAGAAAAACATCAAATGAAACAAGCATGACATTTGAAATGATTTGTTGGAAGAGAGCTCACTGAAGCAATCATCAATTAGTTACCCACAAGAAACCTAAAACCATGAGAAGTCCGAAGTTGACTTACCTGAAAAAATTTTCAAATTGGGATGTGATGAACAGCTTTTTGTTACTATTCTAATAAATGATTAAAGGGGAAGGTGACAGTCTTTAGTTTCATTTTTGGTTGAATACAAGTTTTTTGGTCATCATAAACAAATTTACATCAAGTTAATTTAGTTACCCAGGGTTCTAATTACTGCAAGTGTCACTCCAGAAGTGACATTCGTGGCCAGAATCATTCCCTGCCAGCATTGATTGTGCAATGACATTGTGGACACATATTTTCCAAAAATTTAAGAAATTATCTGCCGTCGATGAGTATTCTTGGACAATTCTGAATGACTCAATGAGTGGGATTTAGCCATTCTCTGACAAGAAACGGCTGGAGTCGGCGATCACAAAAACATCAAACATGTACACCGTGAAACTGTGCTAGTTGGTGGCCTTGTACGCTGCGATGACTGTTCACACACATTGGCTGACAACAATTTCATGGCTTTGAGTCACTATATAGGACGGGGCTCACGATGCTTCGCATTTCAAAAAAGTAATTCCAGCAGGTGGCGACGGACCAGAGAATTGAGATACTGAAGATATGACAACTACTGATCTAACTTCTTACAATGATGCATTGGATGGCAAACACAGACAGAGGAGCACGCCAACAAAACTGGCATGGAATCATTCGAGCTGCAAACTTCACTTCACGAGTGACACATAAATAATTATTGAGAACCCCCGGAATTAATGAAAATTTATCTTGTACAACCAAAAATGACACTAAAACAGATCCCCTTACTGTTTAAAATGCACCATCGAGTGAATATTGAGAGTACCATTTTTAGATGATACACTCAGCATTATTAAAACCTTTAAGCAGAACTAGTAAGGCCTACCTTGACAATGGCTGTCCTCAGCTGTACAGACTCATGGTTGGACAAGACTATGAGAGTCTCAGGTCTGAGTACAATGCCTAGCAGTTTACTGAGTAGGTTATCTGGAAGGTTGATCACTACACCAGAAATCAGATTGAGCAACTCTGTAACATAGACATACAGTAAGGCTTGAGGTGGTTAAAGAGGAATGGTGGTGGGTACGAGGGGTACTAATGGGCTTGAGGGGTACTAATGGGCTTGAGGGGTACTAAGGGGCTTGAGGGGTACTAATGGGGTTGAGGGGTACTAGTGGGCTTGAGGGGTACTAAGGGGCTCTAGGTCTGGGCTTGAGTTGAAGCAGGAATAAACTGTCTATGGCTATATATCTGTTATAGCAAAATGTGACATCAAGATGCACTTAACTTGATCAAAGATTTCATCATCAAGCACTTGTAATGCTAAACATCGGCACATTGGCTTCAAAATTTTTAACAGAATGGTAACGACAAAAGTGTGACCAAACATGTTTTAAGTGCTTTTAAATTTCTGGAATGAAACATGATGAGCTCATTTGGTCAGTGTAACATAATCCTAGACCAACATTAATTGATCTCTTGCTTATTTATCCTTCGCTTTCAGTAACACCATGTCGACTGTGTTGCTAGTTCAAGTTATAAACAAACGTGAGTTACCTGAACAGATGATGACGAGACCCTTCTCATTTTCATCAACAAAGTCAAAGAGGCCCTCTGCGGGGACGAAGTCACTGTTGGGGACAATCTCCCACTCTTCACTCTCATCCGACATGACCTTCACCTTTGTACCACCCTCCCTGACCCCATTTTTATGAGGCATCATGGCAACAGACACGTCTTCTTCACCGATGCCCGACACTACATTATCATAACCATTACAGACATCATCATCATCGCTCAGAAACCAAGTGGGCTCTTCTTGTTGATTGTGAGCTATTGGGGAGATCTGATCGGATGGAAGAGGTTCTGGGTTTGTGGACGTGACAATCTTCAGCGGAGATCTGCCACTTATACGACTGTCATCATGGGTCAAGACTTTTCTAGCAGCAGATGGTGAGTTAGGCAAGCTTCTTGATGTGTTCAGGTTTCCTGAATAACACAATGGATATTTAGGTTAAATAATGACAAACTTTCAATAGCAACAATTGACTGCAGACTGACAAACTAGACTCATTTGTCAAAATCGTGGTCACCTCATTTGCGGTATGCAATGGTATCCAGAAAATATGGTAACCAAAAGCATTACAACAGTCGTCATGTTCACTTATGAAATAAGAATAAAATATAAATGTTTAACACTTAATAAACAGTTCAGGAGATCTAAAGCTGCCTAAAAGTTTTAAAATTTGTTGCCCTAAATAACGCTTCAAGTTAGATTTATCTCTACATCTGACTAACCTGCATCTGTCCGTTCCATTCTCTTCTGATTGGACAACTTCTTTGACGGTGTGCTAGACGTAGGAACGGAGGCTAGCAGTATCTTTTCCAATACTTTGATGTTCACTTCAGGCTTGGCCAACTCATCGCCTACAACAACCAAAAAATTATTTACTTCAACATAAAATTCAATTAATTCCAACATGCAGTGTAACTGATAGAAATATTGTCTCTGCTCAATAAACATGGTTTATAGCAACCACATAATTTATCAATATGCGCCAATCAAAATTAGGAGTGCCAACATTAGGTGCCAATAAGAAACTTTCTCGTACATACAACTCTTCAGCATTGTGAAAGTGCAAAAATCTTTCACTTGAGCCAATTAATAACTATGATGAGCACAATAGGCTGAGTTGACAGGACAAAAGAAAAAGGTGATTTCATTCATGGTCATTGTGAGGCGTTAGGGATATTTTGTGAATTATTTGAATAGTCCATCGGACAAAACTAGCGATTCAACGTAAAGTATTTATAAAAACTGCTGGGAAATACTCCCTGCAATAAATCCCTATAGATTAAATTAATTTAGAATGGTGGTGGGTCAACAAACTTATCGCTATGTAGTGACCAGGCGTATTTCATAACAAAGCCACTATGTCGGAAAATGGCTATTGTATGTTATTTTTACGTTATCTAATTGGATGTTGTTGAGACATAACAAAAATATATAAACTGCATTCACAGCTATCAAAAGGCCGTCAGTGATTTCTTTAATTTTTTTGCTTTGAGTGCCCTTACATTTTTAGTTGAAAATTCTTTTTATTCCATAGGGATTTTCTTCTAAGGTTATGTAAGACCATAGAAAAATTTCAAATCTGCCTAACTTCGGAACATCAAATCTCAGAAATTGCTTGTACCCAATTCATATAAAACTTTCAGACACTATGTTTTATGTACTACTCCTGTTAGGATTCAATGTTCAACATTTGTATGAGGATTTATAAAATAGCACCCCTGTGATTTTCGTGACAAATATCTAAAAGAGCATTAAATGAAATTGTCTTGTTTTTAAGAAAAGTCTAACAACTTTTTTGAGAAAAAAAGTATCAAATAAAATTTGATCACGTTGTAGATACCATTGTTTTGCTAAAATGTAACTTGACTCATTTTGTGTAAAAGTTACTAAAAGATGTGATCACGTGACCAAGTTAACGGAGGATTAATCCAATGTAAAAACAAATTTTTCAGGCTTTCTTTTTTCAGAAAACATACTTTTACCGTGTTAAAATCTATAATTCTGTAGATATTTGGATAGACACGTAGATTTGTTAATAAGGTCCTACATAACTTTAGAACCTTTTAACAGGTCGCTTTTATTTTTTATAAGTTAAAGAATGTAGAAGCTATAATCCTTGACAGAGTTCTCAGGCTAACAAGCCTCAAAAGAAAATCCTAGACACACTCTTGAAGCTAACAGAATACAAAACAGAGTGTACAAATTTCATGTTAAAGAATTCATGTTTGTGGAAATTACGGCATCTCCATAGAGAAACACAATTTGAAGAAAAAAGCAGTCACATGATCACGGACATCTTAGCATTGATTTTGCGCACATAAAAATATTCAATCTGTAGTCAACGATTTCAAAAATATATAGCTTTATGGGTGTATTATCAAATTAAAAAGTAACTTAAGAAATTTGATACTTGGTTAGGAAGGTATGCGCCATTATGGCTATAAAAATCAAGTCACCACCTATGTGCAGTCATTCTGTGTCACATCGTAATTGTAATTTATTCTACAAAGTACATAAGTTGTATTCTATTGAAAAGAAACCAATCAACCTCAACCTCAGAATAAATAAACACAAACCCCAATGCTGTGATGAGTAGAACTTCTTAGGTGTGTTGACGACATATGTACTTGCAGCAGGATGTACCACCAGCAGGAAGTCACAGATGGCGGCAACAAGGTTGATGTCTGGCGGAGATCCCAGCATCCTTTGTACCATCCGTATGATAATGTCACAGATAGGAGTGGGTAGGGACGGTAAACCATCTTGAATACGCTCCTGTCAAATGAATTATAGTTAGTGTGAGTCAAACTTTACTAGCCAATAGGTCAACTATGCACTAAATGTCATATGCACCCACCTTATTTTACAGACTAGACAAAATTATTGACTTTCAAAACAGACCTCAAGTCTAAACTTGATTGTACCTGCTTAGATTAGAAGGAAACATTTCTGGAAGCTTGCAACTCAATAAGCTGGAATATACAGTATTGTCATTTGAAAGCAACACGGCTGGCAATGACTCAACAACAGACCAGACTGATTTACCTAGTAACTAGTTCATTCAAATCTTGCCTGAAACATTCGGAAAGATCACAACTGAATGGTATACCTGACATGTGACGAGTAATCTCTCCATTACCCGACCACAGATCATCTGGTGCATATTGAATGCACAGTGGGGGTGATCTTCACGAATCAGCACTTCCAGCACCTGAAAGGCGAGGTACCACACTTCGACACCCGTCTTCTCCCAAACTTTCCAGGCCAACAGCAGCTCAGTAATGATATTGACATCTTGAATAATGGCCTCCGTGTCGGACAGGAGGCGCCACATTTTCGTTGACCTATTGAACTTGATCACTTGTTCACTGCAACAGGCATCTGTCAAGACCTAAAGATAAAGAACACTCAGATTTAAGGAAGCTTTTCAAAAAGGTTTCATGACTCCATAAGTTTTAGTTAATCCACAAGTGATCACTTTATGAGGATTATTACTATGAACCAAATAAATTTTCTGTAACTACATCACTGCCTAAGTGACATAAAAATTCATTACTTTTTCAGCACATAACAATGTGGAAACAAAGAACTCTACCTTAACTGTCATAATTCGTTAACAGAAGAGAACTAATTCAACCTTTTACGTCGTGTAATTTTTGTATTACATTGTATCATACAGCAAGAATTGCTAACCTTGAGTATTTGATATCCCAGAATGCAGCGGGAGCTCATTAGCACCTTTTTCACCATGGAGTAGGATGACATCATGTCAAAGTCATGAGCATGCTTGGGACTGTGCCTTAGTAAGCTGAACAACAGCTGCAATGACTTGGCCTGCTCTACTTCACAGTGGGAAGTCTCCACAACCTGGAGGGACGTTTGTAATGGGAGCAGATGATAAGTTGTAAGTCATTGTAAAATTGTAAACATGTTTACAAATTATGGAAGAAGTCGCCATTCAATAGACTTGCGGATGCATCTACAGATTAAGCTTTACAACTGACAGAGGGAGTAGCACAGTTTACCTTACAGTGAGACGTAGAGACTGTAAAAACAAGCAAGCAAGATTTTACAGAACTTGCAACTAGCTTCATAATGAGCGCACGTTTGAAAATCAAGCACAGTTCTCTTAACACTAGCAGTGTTTCATACAGGAGTGCTAAGTATTCAACCAAAAAAATTGCAATCAAATCCCAACAAAATTAATGTATTCAATGTACTTTTTGGTAAATATAGTCTACAATTTGATACAAAACACAAACCTTTGCAAAGAGAAACAGAAACACGCCAACTCCTCCACTCTGGTCCACTGCCATTTCCCAGCTGACACGCTCTTCATTCTTGATTTCCGTCCAGCCGTCTATGACCACTGGCACTGGTTGTTGAAGTGTCAACTTGATGGCAGGTTTCTTCTGGGTGAATCCCGCCAGTATGCCGGGGAAGGCACGCGGCGATGTGGCACTGCCGCGGATATTGGGGTAAATGTTGAACTGCATGGCTTCCTTTGGATTGTAGACCAAGGCCAAGCTCTCCTGCAATGGTTCCATTGGTGTCACACATGATTATGTTTCAATAGTCAACCTTCTGTTCTATTCATTTTTCCCACTATAGTTTCTTATATACAGTTACCAATTGGGAAATAAGATTGAAGAGAACACAATTTCCACTCACCCGCACTGCATCCAGTGGAACATTCATGTTGCCTGTCAGCATGTCGTGCATAATGTGAGACTTCAACAGGAGATCTTCGCTAATGTGATATTTGTAAATGGCATTCAACTCAGACGAGTCACACGCACTCAGTGTCGAGCAGCTTGGTCCCAGACAATACAAGTGGAATGCTACCTCTTTGGAGATGACACAGTCTGCAGAAAGAAAGAGAACCTTCAGGAAGCACAAGTAGACTTTCTCACTGATGACTGAAGGGGACAAGCAGCATACAAATTTTATCATGATCCATCCATGAGATTATCAGTGGATAAGCAACTTAAGGTATCAACTGACCTTACGACAGCACGATGCTCACCGTACGTGACCTCAAATTTTTTGTGAATGCATAAAAAGCAATCATATACAACAGTCACTTGACTAAGTGTTTGTACAATGTAATACTTAAGAACACTTGGTGCAACAAAAGTTTGCCATATAGCATGTAGATATTAAGCGCGAAATTTGTTCAGAGCAAGACAGCGGAAACTGTATAAATAAACAAATTTATGTTTTCCAAAATAAATGAGATGAGAAATAGAAGTTGAGTATACCTCTAAAGAGCATGATGTTGCCGACTTTCCATGTTCCAGGACAGAGGCTGGCCTCTTTCTCAACTCCACTGTGTCCGAGATAGAGCAAAACGGGCGACTTTGACTTGGAAGACAGGACATAAAACGGACTAACCTCATGCGACTGTAATCCGTTCAACATAAACGCAATCTAAAAGTCAGCAAAAAGTCAGCTAAATGCAAGCAGTTCAACTTAAGTGTGACTCAAACTGGCTGACAAATAAAACAGCTTCTAATCATCATGGTATTCCTTTAGGTGACATGTAATTGGTCAACCTTGTGTATAAATACTTCATTGATTAACTGCAGTGTGCGGTTGATATACCAAAAAAACTACTAGAAAATTTACGCTTACCTAGTGAAACTCAGTGATTGGCCTAAGAGGAAATGGATGACAGCTTCTATATTGCCACCAAAAAGTTGCAAAGCCAATAAACAGACTAAAAGCTTAAGATGGCTGACTGACGTTTACCTTGCCACCTGCTTTGGTCTTTTCTACTCGGTCTTCATAGTTGACCACTAGATGTTGCCACTTGTCGCAGTGCAGAATTCTGGGAACAAGATGCTCCCACAAACACTGTTGTTCTTTACTATCATTGACATGTACTAGTCTGGAACAAATTGACAACATCAACAAAACAATTGAATAAATCGAAATGCATGAGACTAGGAGCAGCTCAACTGCTAGAAAATGTTCAATGTACGGAACATACATTTTGCAGTCAGTACACTTCGCAGAAAATTTGAAAATATCACAATAGCAGCATGTCTGACAAAAACATGTGAAACACCATCTCATATCAAATATGTAAAACACCATCTCATATCAAATATGTGAAACACCATCTCATATCAAATTACTTTAAGGGACCTTTACAGAATGAAGATTATATTAAATGCAAAAATGGTTGACTGAACAAAAAGATGTGTTCCTTATTGCACAGTTGTTTTACACAATGAACTGTCTCTCAACACACAAAGTATTTAAGGATACAGTCACCATATAACATTCAATCTCACCTTATAACAAGGCTCCCTGTGGTTAAATCTACCCAAAATTCAACAGTAAATTCCATGGAACCCAATGAGATGACATGTAGGCAACTGTCAATTAAAGACTTGCTCTTTTTCAGGTCGGGACGTGCGACTAAGCAAATACAATTTAAATGAAAACATTACGTAATGACAAGTTAACAACACAATATAAGAAAAGACAGAGCAGTTTGCAGCTCCCAAAACAAAGTAACAAATGAATGAACACTTTTAATGAACTGTAATGCCAGTTAATGAAGGCAAAGAAAAAATATCACCAAGTCGTCAAGCTAGCCAAAGGATGTACAAGACAGTACAGAGATATGAAATTTCATAATCCAGAACCACTAGGCAGAAGACACGATGTAGAACAACTAGTTACACTTTCACAAGCCCAAATACCTAAATTCAAACAGAGTATTTTTGAAATGTGTCCAGATCTTGGCTACCTTGGTTACCACAGATAAAATTTGAACAACTTTCTAAGCATTAACAGCAGAACCCTAAAATCATCAGTAATGATCCCTGAAGTAATCTTCAGATGTACGTAATCATGGAACTGTGTTTCATCAGAACAACTTTGATTTTTCACGAAAATTGTTGTTATTTCCACACAATCCTGAGATTACAAGCTTCAAGGCATTGCTACAATGAGCATGTAAATTGATTAAATTCTGTTTTGATCAAACTGAAGGATTTTAAAAATAATTATGTAATTTTATGGCTATGAGCTTCAAGCAGAACACAGAGATCTGACACGGTTGTTGGGGAAATGTGTTATCTGATCTTGTTCAGAACTGGTGTGTTCATTCCAACACACGCTGAATAATATCCTGGCAGCTCTAACCATTCAAGCAATTATCATAATCCAAAATAAAACTCAATGGGCCAATCAGACATGATCAATACTCACCATTTTCGAAGGGATCTTTAAAAGCTAAGTTCTTTCGCTTGAATTTTGGTTGTGTGTTGCTTTTATTAAAGTCCTTGTTGGTCTGAAGACACATCCACATGGAGAGGCTGAATCTGTGCACATTGTTATTCCATATCAGTTCCTCTAGTCCAACATTTAGAGGCGCAATATGGGATGCAATCTGAGATCCATCAGATGACGATGCTGCCTCAGAGACTGCTGAACTCGCAGTGTTGCAGTAAATGTTTAGAGTCGATTTTGGAATGTTAGTCTCAGAGGTCACGTAACCAAACTCTTCCAGTCGCACAGCATCTTGCGTTCGAAGTGACGTCGTTAGACTATCCATAGCCAGAACAGGGTATCTGTCCTCAATAAGTACTGGTCTGGGTGGAACTTGGCCAGGGACGGGAAAGCACACACTATGTGTTGGCTGGATATGGGCCGACTGCATTAAGCTGAGCAGGGAGGACAACAAGGCCATCTGGAGGGAAAATAACAGACTATGTAACAGCTAGTTACTGTTAAGCATAAAACTACATTAAGTACTTAAGGGCAGTGGTAAATGTACAACCGCTATGGTGAGTAAATATTCTCTAAAAAGAGGCAGAAATAAGAAAAGAGTAACAAAGATGACTAAACTTCACTTTAAATAAAGTTCTTGGTTTAAATTAGGATGTTTCATTAATTTTATTATTATTCACCTGATTGAGTTTTCATCGCAATCATTCAAATGTTTAATACTGAACAATTAGTTAACTCAGTAGAATGAAGTGGTCAACATAACTCAATAAACAAGGCAGGCCCATTCTCATCCTCAGGGGAGTAGAATGAAGTGGTCTATATAACTCAATAAACAAGGCCTCTCACCCTCGGGGGATTGTCTTTGTCAAATATCTTCAGGTAGAGTCCCAGCTCACGGGATGAGATCATGTACTGAGCAAGAACAGAGAACAGCTCCAAAACAAGCTCACACTCAACTGGAAAATGAACAATAAGATGAAGGACAAGGAGCGACTTTCAATACACAAGGTGGCCCTAGTGAGACAACAGCTTTACGTATTAAGACATTCAGGCCTTCAGGTAGTTATGTGGAACATTGAGAAACGCTACATACAATCACAATTATATTAGAAATGATGGAAAGCAATTATCCTCAACAGGGGGCAGTATCTACAGGAAAGATATGATTAAAAGAACATAACATGGGTGCTGAACAAGATCAAAACAAACGGCCATTTGCAACTCAATTAGAGAACAAGGGACTTAAATTACAGGTAAAACCAATGACTCGCTACAGAAAATCATCATTTGTTGTCATTAAACTTTTACCTCTCATATCACCCAGAGCTGGACAAGTGCTAAACACATCCTTGAAAAGGGTCAGAATGGTCTCAATGATACCCTATAAAATAAAACACATGATGGTGCAGTCTTAAACATTCAGCACAAACCCGGGAAAACTGGCCCAACAAAATTAAAATCTGAACATTTGAAACATTTTCCCAAACTTAAATGATAGTCTTCCCTGTACAGAGAATTTAATGAATCTGAACTTGCCGAGTTAACACAAAACAGATTGACAAAAATGGACGCACACCTCGTTGTAAAGAAGGCGAACATTTTCTGAGTAGCTCTTGGCAAGCGTAGTCAACTTTTGCAGTGTGTGAATCAGCAGTTCATTACGTGATGGCGGTGGCAGATCGCTTAGGATACGCAACACAAACGTGCACATCTGCGGGTACTTTAGTTTCAATTGTGTACCACTGGGGGCAGCAACAGTCAACTGCTTAGTATGCTCACTCACACCTATAAGAAGATAATATGATTTGAGCAAAAGTTGACATTAAAACTAAATTGTAAAACATTAACTATTAATAGATTACAATGTTCACTCATTTTGTGGCATACAAATTTTCCATCAATTAACTGTTAATGGTGCATTTTACTTATAACATCTTGACAAAAAATCTGCGACTATTTTTAACACATTCATCAGTCGCCCAATATATTAAGACTATAAATCACTGGGAAGACACAACAAAACAGCAATGTCAAACATGTATCAACTGGCAGAAACAAACTCGGCATAAACATGAGCGAGGGAGATATGAGAATCAGCCAGAGCATGTAGTGAACAACTTACTAGGTATCACAAAGATATCCATAACACTACTGGGAATTTGATAGACAGTCCTTTGGTAAGCATGCTAAATAAAACCATTAAACCAAACATGTAATACTGCCAGTTTTATCAGATTTTAGTTAGGATTTGTTAAAGTGAAGCACATACCACAGCCTTGTTATGAAGCTATAAAAATAATGTTTAGTCCTATACAATTGGTCGACTTGCTATGATTACTGACCATTTGTTAACTCATAGATTGAATTAAGTTTTGGACTTGAAACTTTCAGTGCCAAAACACGCTTTTCATTTATTTTATAAATAGTATTCAGTGGAGGTAAAATGCACCCAAAATTTCAATCACCGACATTTTCTCATTACCCCGAGTTAGCAGCAGTTGACATGTAAGCACTTCCATTAAGAACTGAACTGTGTTGTTATTAAACATGACCAGTGTTATTATAATGCCCAAGTCGCAATGTGAAAATAAAACAAAATTAACAGCTTCCTTTGTATTCTTCAAAATTACTTATTATTTTTTATCTTTGAATGAGCAGCTGCACATAACATCTTGACCGACCTTCAGAATGAGGTAGCGGTAACAAGGAACCAAATCACAAGTTATGGCAGAATTTTGCAAACTTGACTCCCAACTTCACACAGTTTACCAAATTGAAAATTACAGCATGAAAATATTAAATCATTCACATTTCAGTAGTCAAGGTACGGATCAAGGCATTGGGGGCTCTTTGTTTTGATCTGATATCAGTAGTATTCAGTGTAGTACCGTGTGACCTTACCTTCCTTGATGTCATCTACTAAACACTCGCTGTCTGCTTCGTAACCAAACTCAGTCAACTGAGTCTCACTACTGCTGGCCGTGTCGCTGGAATCAACTGCTTCGTCATCTTCGTTGAAATCATCTTCTTTCAAATGCTGGTCATAGAATAAAGATTTTTAATAAACTGAATATTTACAGGACAGTGAATTGGGGCAAGGGGCTCAAACATTAGTGACCCAGCCTAAGAGTTTTAACTTAAAAGACCAAACACTGAACATCCAATTCACACTCATTTTAACAGGAACGAATTCTGCCATTTCACCTCTAGTCAAATGAAGCGCACAGTTTAAACACAAGCACACATTGGTGTTTTAATTCTATTTTTGAGATGCCCAGCCACTTAGATTAGCATGTAGCCTTTGTCCACCTTTACACCCAGGACATCTAAGCTGAGAAACTCACACCTTAGGAGGTGGGGATTAAAAGGGCACTACGTCAGATAGATATTATATGTAGAGCTTCTCATAGGCCGAGTCAGTGACTACCTGAGATAGATATTGTATGCAGACCTTCTGACAGGCCGAGTTAGTGACTGGGATATTGCTGCCCATATAATGGTGCACTACCTCAGATATTATGTAGAGGTTCTGATAGGCTGACTCAGTGACTGAGATATTGCTGCCCACATAATGCTGAACAAGGTCACTTTGCTAATGCTCAGGCCAAGTCCAATACCACGTTCACACCAGAAACAATCATAAAATTTCAGATATTTTTTAATCCTTGCTTCCTAAAGCAATTATGTTATCAGCACGTGATTATTGTTATGATGGTAACTAGAAACTAGATATACCCTATAGACATACACAGGAAGTCGTGACCTAACAACATTCACAAGTGGGCCAGCCACCATGTCTTCACTGTGTTTTACTATAAACAATCTCAGCAAGATTCTTCTCCCGGTCACGGCACTAAGAGTACAGTAAAAAGGTGAAAAATTCCTTTTTACTTCCAAAGTTATTTTTTTTAAGGAAAATACTTAATGAACTGAGCTGTCGGTAGCAAAGAAAAAGACAATCAGGACAATAAAATGTTCAGTCACAACTTATGACTTAATTGTTGAAAATAACCCAACGTAAAATGTTCACAGTCACAAGTTATGACTTGACAGTTGAAAATACCCCAATGTAAAATGTTCAAAGTCACAACTTATGACGTGATTGTTGAAATACCCCCATGTAAAATCTGACCAAATGTTCCTTGTGCAGTTTCAAACCAAAATCAAAATCAAACTTCAACACCAGAAAGCCTTCACAGTGAAAAGTATATCAGACTTGAGAGCATATACTTAACAGTAAAGAGCAGAGAAAGCACAGACAAACCCAAAACAAAGAAACCATAACAGCGCAAACTTGTACCAAACTGTCTTTAGCAAATGACCCCAAGAAAGAATTTTATAAAATTTGACTTCATTACTTACAAGGACAGCATAGCTACTCATGTTCAGCGGGTCGTCTGCTATCGGGCACGTGACGGCGCAATTACAAAGATGTGACAACAACATGTCGATATGCTCCTTGTCCGATGCCATAGACGACGTTATGAATGACGAGACACTCTGTAGTAGCTTGGTGATAGTGAGCAACTGAGGAAAGAAATATCCAGTTTGAGCGGAGAGTTAAAACTAACAATGTCGATCTTTGGAGCGAAATCGCAGAGTTTGAGCTGATTTTTTTTGAAAAAAAAATGAGCAACTAAAAATACTGCTCAATCTGAAAGTTTCATGTGAATATGAAGTCCTTCTGAAGTCAGCCATCAATCTAGACATTCTTTAATGGTCCTACCCAACTTTAAAAGGACACTTTTCACAACTTTAACATGAATATTACGAATATTCCGACTTAAAGATCGACCAAACATGATTTTCGTTGCCATGACATAAACTGGTTACAACCCCTATTAGTAAACTCACTTGTCATTGAATTAAAGTAGCTGAAGGCAGGTCTGCTCTGTTAAATCTTGACATGTTTTGCATGGTTTATTTGCTACGTGATGTTCAAAATGGAATTTCGCAGAAGAAATAATTTGTCGTATTTTACAATATGGAGACCATAGCTGGTAAGGAGACCATAGTTTGTATGGAGACCATAGTTTGTATGGAGACCACAATTTGTATGGAGACCATAGTTTGTATGGAGACCATAGTTTGTAGGGAGACCATAGTTTGTATGGAGACCATAGTTTGTATGGAGACCATAGTTTGTATGGAGACCATAGTTTGTATGGAGACCATAGTTTGTATGGAGACCATAGTTTGTATGGTTAAGTAACTGGACGGAATTACTCTTTCTGATCCAACTGTAGCATTCAAATCTATTCTCTTAAAAAATACTTTCAAAATTTACCAAAAAATCCCAGCACAAGCATTGTTTGGTTCTATTATCCAATCACTTCAACACTGTATTACAGTAAACAGCCAAAACACACACCTTGGAGTCGAACAGGGCTCCGTCGCTTGTGCAGTATAGGCAGACCCCCAAAAGTGATTCCAGCAGTGACAGCGCTACCTGGTAAGAAGTTTCAAAATGTTCGTCTGCGTGTGACCTCTTATCATGAAGAAGAGTCTGAATGATTTCGGGTTTCAACAGCTCAACAAGGAGTTTATATGCATGGTCTGGGCCAGTGAATACTTCAATGAACTGCCGCCTGTAGATGTCACTACTGGCTAGCATCTTGTAGCATGTTCGCCAAATGTCATGGTGATACAACAAAGTTGGAATGTCAGTCAAACTGGAACATTTAGTTTTCTGTTCGTCAGAAACCTTGGATACAATGCAGACAGGTTGGTTGTTCACTTGAAAGTCTTTGTTGTGGGACAATAAATCTTCAATTTGATTGTTATCTAAGCCATTGCTGGCATTTGTGTCCGAGTTAAGACAACTTGTGTTAATAGTGTTCAAACGCTCTGGTTCATCCTTTAATAAGATATGTTTGAGAAAAACGTCACACACTTGCACGACACCATCCTCATCACAGGCCAGATACACATTTTGTTTCATTTTATGCTTCTGATTCCCTTCCACACTGCTACCAGAGGTTAGTATGAGCACTTCAAACACTTGCAGAATGGTGGAGCGTAGCGTCTCCGTTTCCATTAGATGGCATAGGTTGGAAATACTGCGTTGGTGAAGAAAGACCTTCCTACAGTTCTCTGACTGAAGTATCAGGGGCAGACCATAGAGACAATAGTGAACCACTTTTCTCTGTATGTTATATGTGGTAGCTTTTGCAGAGGCTCCAGCTGATGGGTTGCCTACGATAACAGGGGTCCTTGACCTCTCAGCTAGTTGAAGCATGGGCTGTATAACATGTAGAAATATCTGGAACTTGAGAGGAGCTGAAGCCTGGCTGGTCAGTCGAAGCAAGTGTTTAGCCAATTGACCAGCTACGTTCTCATTAGTCGACTGCATGAGGTGATAGAGAGTCTGCATCACCTGCCACTTAGACGACCTGTTGTGCCTCTGGTTATCCGCCAAGCTCGCCTCGCTGCTAGATAGAGCACTGTCTGAGGTACGAGTGGTCCTGTTGTCGAACTCCACACCCTGCTCAACACTGTAGGTGGTGTTGTCACTGGTACAGGTTGGACATGGATCGGGTCTCCTGTGACTGGCCGACGATCCACCACACTGGTCCAGTAATAATTTGACTAATATCGTAAGTATATGATGTCGTCTTTGTGGCGCATATGACGGCAAATGTTTCAACATGTTGGTCAGGACGTCTGCTGGAGACACACAGCAGCAGATGCCACATTCTTCAATACACTGAAGCACATGTGAGTGACAAAACCGCGTCTTCACTGTCGACAGAAGCGTCATCAGGAACTCTGACAATATGGCCACGGCACATTTTGATGGGCCCTTGACATGTGAATCCAACTCCTGGTTTTCTAGATTACCGCCGCCGTCACTCATGGCGAACTGATGACTGACATACGACGAACTAGTGATGCCAAGGATGTCGTGATGGTGGTGGCGAAACTGCGTAAAATCACATTTACGATGACGATGTTTCAGACACGTGACATTGTGTACATAGTCCACTTTTGTCTTTTTCAATGCCAGCACAATCTTGCTAACACCATGAATGAGTGACGCCACCTGTTGTCGGTACTGTTCACACAGAGCATTGTTTTTTTCATAAAAGTTAATGATATATTCAATCAGCTCAAAGCCGCGCCACTTACGGAAGTCCTCCAACAGGTGGAGGGCACTCTTCATATGAGCAATGTTGACCTGCTGTGGCAATGAGTTGAATATACTCTGTATCAACATGAGCACACTTTCTAGTGACTCGCAGGCAAACAAGAGAGCTCGCTCCATGTTTTGGTCATTGATTGACACTTGTTTGTGTTTGGGGACTAAGTCATTCTCAAAATCATTCAAGACCACTCTGCACACGGCCAAAACGGTTGAGACTGTTCCATTGTCTGCTAACACCAAGGTGCCATTTGGTTGAAAGCTAACATAAGACGACAGACTAATGATGACTCTTAACAACATGCGACCCAATATAATCACGTGTTCATATGACCAACCCTCTGGTGGGTTGCTGTAGTTCGTGGTGTGCAGATCCGACAACCTCTGAGTAAGGTTAGGTAAAATGGATGCCGACAACGATTTTAACGATGGCATGACTGTAACATCAGTGTGACAAAGTTGGCGCGTTAGCTCCAGAAGCCGTACACACAAGGCGAGGGGTGCGTGCTCTTCAAGATCACGGTAATATACTTCATCCTGGTCCTCGTTGCCTTCATCTGAAGATTCTGAGGAAAACAGATTGGGAAGGACACTGCATTCTTGAGTCAACTTTCGAAAAGCACTCTCAGCCGCTCGACGAGATTGGGGCCGCCTTCGATGTAGGTGAATGAGTCTCTCTGGCTCGACCTCAGTGTCAGAGTCAGACATCTGATGACCGCTGTCTGAGAGTCGTTTCTTTGAGGCTAGGTGACCAGTTGAATTTTTCTGCAGCCCAGTCACGATTTCACTGTCGACGGCATAGTCGGATATGTATGTGTAGCGGCCGATTTGATCAGATTTGTGCTTGGTCGAGCTAGTGAGGTGGTGGAAACAGTCAGATAAAGGGCTGAAGTCCAGTTCACTTATCTCATCTGGAATGCACAGAAGGCATACGATTCATTCAGGATGGTGTACAATTCAGAAGACAGCATGCAATGTAGAACAAACAACATACAACTGAGGATTCAGTATAGACAGTTCCACCCACAGACAATAATCTCAGATACATTAAGTTATATTATGCATGAACAGCACAGTCAGCATCAAATATAGACAGAACATAATCTCAGATACGTTAACTTTATATACAATTATGTCTATACACCACATACAGATAACAACTGTCAATCGGAGCTGCCAGATGACCTGGCTGTGTCAAGGTCAAATGGAGCTGGATTTGCAACAAAGTGCATGATGCAAACATGATTACTGTCATGAGGGAGCCAAACATGCTACTGAGCCGGGGATAATTATAGTCCAGGTTATATGATGGGCACAGGCCTAGAGAATAAGAGAACAGATTATTATCTTTTAAACAAATTCAAGACAAATCCAAAGATGACGAATGAATCAGAGCACTCCAATACTAAGATAACAACTTTTTGATACTTTGCAGTTTCAATGGAAGACATTTTTGTCAAATCTGACCTGGAAACACATTCTCACTTCAGTCGGTTAGTCGAATGCGTAACAGGTGACTGATTGTACACAACAGCGTTAAAGTACTGTCATTTTTATCAACTTACAAAATCAAAGATCAGAAACAACTAAGAGGTTGAAAAGCTTCGACTTACAAGGTTGCTCAAAATTATTAAGTAACAATCCTAATCTCAGAAGATGGCAAAATCTTCACCAGTTGAAAGTCACGTTTAATGTCACATTGTAATAGTCACATCCAGGGCTCCCGCATTTTAATGACCAATTTTCTCCACATCATGATCGTTATCCTGGCACGGCCAGCTTTAAAAAATGTCTTGAACGGCATGACCAAGAGTGAAAGAGACGTCCTGCTTTAAGACAACCTTAGGAAAAATGGCTAAACCAAGAATTCTAACATTTTTGATTCATAAATTTTATTGAAACTTTCAATTTGTCATTTTACTTTGCTACGTACTCATACATAACTCGAGATTACCAACTATTTTTACCATATACATCACACAGGTGTTGGTAGCCAATCACGTTTTTCAGGTGGAGCATCTCCCTATCCTGCGACATCAGGGTGACCTCATATCTGGCGCATCATCTCGTAAATTTTAATCTCAACTTTTGAAATCGTAGATGAGTCCCTGCTCCACATAATAAGCACATTTTTGCTAGCTGTTAGGATGACAAATTGTTCTAAAACAGGCATGCAATATATTTTGCTGTAAAATTTTATTTATTTTGGCAAGCCATATTAATTTTTGAGATAGTGATATCACTCAAATGACTATCGAGATATTGGGCGACTTTGATGGTAACTAACCATAATACGTAGTTTTAATAACAGTCTTGAGTGAATAATCAATAATACTTGCTTTAAAAACTGCATCGAAAAATCTTTGAGTTTCCAAAAATATGCCCCCTCTTTCTAAAACTATGTCCAGGGGTATATTCGGTTTCATTTAACATATTTTGAAAAGTCGTTTCCTGAATATCAGCACATGGGTATACTTTTGGAAATTCCTGATTATTGTTTTAGGGGCACCCTACTTGTATTCAGTTTAACAAGTGACATTTCATTTTCTAGGCAAGAATATCCATGTTGTAAACATGATTTACAAACCTTGTTTGTCTGTGTCTGGCATCTTGTGGGCAAACTTAAAGCAAACGGGAAGTAGAGAAACAAGAACTTCTGCTAGATCTTTGGCACATGATATGTTCTGTAAGAAGAAAATAAAGCACTCATCCTGTAAATTAAAACTACATTCACAATAATGCAAACATTGTGTGTCAGAATTGAATCACTGTTGCATTACTTGTAAAGATCAGTCCATTTCTGGCCTAGATTCTCGAGTCAAAACAAATTTGTTAGGTGATGGGCCGGGACTGAAAATCTTGGGGTGTCTTGGACAGTTATCAGTTCACTGAATAGACAGTGAACACGGTTTGCTCTGACAGATTGACGTTTATTGGAACTTGGTCACCACTTCTGGTCTGCAGCTATTTTCTATAATTTCTTTCACACAGAGATCAACAGAAATGGCCTCCAAAAAGGTACTAACCTTCTGCTATAAGAATAAAGTTATGAACCATCATGTGCACATGACCAGTCCTGGGCTCATATATCAGAGTGCTAACCACCCACTCAAGGCTCACAATGAAGAATTAACAGCAACACGTTACCTGGGCTCATAATAGAATACCACCCATGTACCTTAGCTCAGGGCTCACATTAGAATTCTAACCACCGAGACATGACTTTGAGGGTGGTCCGTCAAAATATAGTAACAGAATATGAAGCAAAACTAAAGGAAATAAGAAATTGAAACATCGGAGAACCATAAAATCAACAAACTATCCCTAGACCATATTACTAGAACTAGGTCTGCTGATTGGACATTACCTCACCACTTGTGTGTCGAGTCTGATATCAATCTTTTGACTCAGTAGTATTAATTTATCATACTGAGAACGTGATCCTTGCATGCTGTGGTCATGGCGCATATGAATGGAACTGCATGGTGCCAAGCTTAGTTCTTGTAATAATCCTCTTAATAGCCCTTCACACTAACAATGGATGATATATTGTGACCAACAAAACAACACTTGGCATAAATTCATCTGAAAATGAGACCAGGACACGTGCTTCAAGGTCAACACTCTCCTTCAAGGTCAACCCTCGCTTTCAACATATTAAATGACTGGTCATGTGCACGATACTTAAAACATACAATTAGTAGAAGATATTTACAAGCGAATTTGAATACCAACGTTTGACAGAAGATACAAGACAAATCAGTCGGAGAACTCTACCATGGGAACATTTAAAAACAAAATAGTGATCCCATGCTGTAGGAACCAACTTCATAGGACAATAGTTTTCAAATCCAGAATGAGCCTGGTTTAATGTTAAGCGTTCATGGAATCTTTTGTTCCATATCATGACAACAGTGAAGATCACCTGGAACTCCAATGGCGCAAAAATGTGAGGTTCTAAAGTGCTTGACGAATATTGTGGCATTGTAGGCAAAAAGAGATTCGAGTGTCAGTATGTAATCTGCTCTATTGCAGATGGGCAGTCTGCCCTCTTGGTTGTAGCCTCCCGATGCTTCAGTACCATCATCTCCAGCAGATATCCTGGATATTTGGCCCCTCACAAAATATTTAGGCAGTACCCCACCCTCACCCTGGAATGGTTGTAGTTAACCTAGACATACACGCCATGCCAGTGCTAACAGTGCTCCTCTTCCTGTGAAGTAACTTAGTGTGGGGACCTTGTGCACTTACAGACAAGACACTATCAGTCTGGGGGAGTGGACAGCAATCAGACACATTACATAACATATTAGTCAAATACATTTATCATATTGTGTATGCACAGACATGAATTCTGTCTTATTAACCCACAATGTCTGTAGAGCTGCAGCCCCAGACAAAGACATCTCACATAATGTAACCCAACTAAGTCACTTCAAAATAATGGATAGAGATTAGTGCCACACCAAGGCAACACCACAATAATCCATAAAAGAGGTATACAAGATACTACGAAGTGGCAAAAATCCTACTTAGCCAATACAGAGACTTCTGCGGGCAAATCTACAACTGTTCATTTAATTAAGAGCAATTTTATAAGCAGTGCTCACTTTTTTAAATTGCCATCAGGGGACACAGCAGCAGACTGGAAGTCAAGTAAACCATTCTTTCACCTACCATATTCCATACAGAAGTTTGTAGATACTGAGGCAGGTGCCCACAGTGTGTGTGACTGTGACATATTATGCACCAAAATTACAATGCTGTCTGTTCTATGTCACATGTTAATTTGCACTTGTTGAGCAGTTCTGATGACCTCATGCCAACAATGTAATGTTTTTAGACTTAAAACTTTCACGAAATCCGAGCCCTGGGCTTCAATGCATTTATTGAGCGTATGTGAACCCACCGTTTTCCGATATTGCAGACACAAAATGAAATGCCTTGTGTACTAACTTTAATTCTCTGTAGAAGATTCGATGAGAAAATTTGATATGGTGCTGACCTACTGGTAAGTCTCTTACTGTCAATCTTATTATGTAGACCAAGCTAGCTTGCTTACCTGATTTGTGTACTCGCTGTTCTATCAGAATTTTATGTGACATTTTGTGGTATTACTATTGCAGAGTCTGTGGACGCCCAGCCGTATTTTTGTATGCTGTAGTATTTTGTATATATTTTACTTTAAATTCATAAATACATAATAGATATGCAAGTGTCCCCACATATTGTTAGTTTAACTTCTTCCTGTAGTACATAATACGATACGCAGTAGTTAGTAACTGCGTAGTAGCCCTAGAAGAAATCTTTTTTTATGCTGTGTGAGACTGTGCATATAAGATAATGGTTCCTGGTCAATTTGGACATGTTCGACAGTTTATGCAGCCCGTGAATATTTACTTTCTGTTTTTGTACATCCGCATAAGAAAGGATTTTAATCAGTTAATTACATTTTCATAAATCCTATACATCCTGTCCTCACAGTGATGTACTAGTATTTATGACCTATTATGCTATCATCACTTACGCGTTATGTTTGTAAAAACGTTTTATTTCAAAGAAGTATTTTAAAACTATTATTACTTTGTGTTTCTTTTGTGATTGACATTCAACTGTCACATCATTTTGATTTCTAGTGGGAAATTTTAAATCCAAATTTGCCAGTCCATTAATGATTTAACTATTCATGCTGCGCATAATTTACGTATTAGCCTTTACCTCCAAGTCAGTTGAAAACTCATGTCCAACTGTCAGGTTCTATGCTATCAGTGGTGTTCTCCAGACTACTGATTTTTTAAACGGGCTTGTCTTTGAATAAGACACCACCAAAAATTGAGGCTTTCATGAAAACATGAATTTTCATCTTAAAAACTGCATTAAGTAAAAATGACATTTTAGAAAACTGGTTTTCAAATTTGTTTTTGAATATTATAAATGTGAAATGAAAATTGTCCATGCTGATAATGCTTTATCTTTCCTGAAACATAGTTTTTTGCCAATTTTTAATAAAAGAAAACATGCGCAGGTGAAGACAGGTTTGCTTTACGTAGAAAATTAAATTCCATAATCCTTCTAGTTTTAGAAAATATGTACCTCTTCTGAGTACAATTCTGGAATTTTGCAAATAATGTGACTAAATAAGCACGTGCTATCTGCTAATAAGATTATTCAAATGAAAATTATCGCAGTGCTCTATCCCGTTACATTAAAGTGTTCCACCATAACAGCAACAGATGTAAATGACCTCTTGACCTGAGAAGGAAAGTAGTAGCCTAAAAGTCAGACCTACATGTATTCTCTGCTGAGCTGGACAATAGGCCATTCATGGTGCATTAGACTCCAATCTGAAGAGTTAGAGACCTGACTCAAGGCTCTAACAGTGTTCCCCACAGGGATTCAAACCCACAACCTTGAGCAAAGCAATTGGACACTTATCCCACTAGGCCATACTAACACCTTGCTCGCTCCCAGGAACCAACTAATTGTAATGAAAACTTACAACTAGTATCAACATGCAGAAGATTGATATTTCAAAAGTAACCAGTACCTTTGTTATTCCATGTTCGTTCCCAGCTGGTTGACCTTTGATAAACTGGACTTCTGGTTTCACTGCACAGCAGACGTACAGTAAAATATCACTAATTTTGGACAAAAACAAGTGGCAGTTTTAATTTTTTAAGGGCCATAACTATAATTGTAATGAATGGCCACAGTTTTTAAAAACGTCCTTTAATATTAACTATGGTGTAGAACCTAAACACAGAAAAGTATTAATTTGGTGCGACACAATTTTCCATGGAAAAAATTATTATAAAATCATGTTCCACGGTTTGTGGGGCGTATTGTGTCCTAAATTGGGGAAAATTTAGCGTAATAAGAGTCGTCAATAAAGATTAGATGATTTGGATTTACCAGGTGTCAGTAGAATTTTCAACATGAAAAACCTTCGTGTTGAGACGACGTTACCTTCAGATGCCTCTACTTACATGAACTCCGACCCAGTATTGCACCTCCAAGATCAACCAACCACGTCCACTTAACAAGTACGACCTCAGCGCTGACGTGTCGTCATCATTTTTGGCAGAGCTGCAGATCTCGTGAATATCTGTCATAAACACTGTCGCAAGAATACCACTCATTCCTCTCATCTCCCTGAAAGAAGATACAAATACGTTTTAACAGCTAAACATTCTTTGCATTTCATACATATTGCCATACCTGACGTGTTTGCCAGCAACTGCGTTTTTGAGTCAACTGAAATGAGTAAGCTAAAGAATGTACATACAGAGTTCATGGCTGCGTCACCATGAATGTTACAGGAAGTAGTTTTATTGACATTGACAAATGCACCACCTGATTCGCCAGATTTTTCTGAACATTGCGTTCTTCTGTGCCTGTGAAAACCATTTATAGACGGTTTTCATGAACCAAATAGAATTGAAACTGCCAACTACAGTGGTGAACAAAACTTCTTAAATTTCACACAACCAAACTTTACCACAAGAGGAAGAAGGTGAGGTTCCTGGTTTCCATGCGTGAACAGGTAATTAGAAAGCAGCCTCATCGCCGCCCTCATGTGAGCTAAACAATTTCGTTATAGGGATAAAACGGGCTCAGTGATGGCCAAAACAGTCTTATGAGGACAACATGGTCTTATTGAGGGCAAAATGGTCCGATTATCTGAGCAGAAAGGTTTCAATTTCTGCTCTAGATCTTAATGCAGCAACATAATGGAGAAGTTGTAATTGAAGAGCACACCACAAAATTGTAGCTTTCAACAAGACTAGAACAGAATACCTTGAATACAAATCCTGTCAAGTTAATAACTACTAATTCACATAATATAAATTAACGATTAATAAGCTCATTACAAAACTGACAAAAGATGTCACGAATATCACCAACATGGCACCCTTTGAGGAGTCCATCAACAATTATGTTAATGCTCTGTGCACAACTTTGATGTTTTTAAACAAAAATAGTTTACAATCATCGCTTCACATCGGGACAATAGGAAGCAAGCTAAGTTTTGAACATAGATTCCATTGCAAGTCTGATGTATTCCAGTTTTAAAGATGAAAAACTTGGTATGTGCTACAATCCAGTGTGGCATGCAACTGAAACAATAAGAGAGGCCATCTTGGAAAGTTAGAAAACAATTGAACTAGGCCAAAATGCAAATTAAAATGAGGCAGTGCTTTCACAAAGACATGAATTTCTCTAAATCAAAAATGACATCTAAATTAAATTGTCCCAAACCAAAAAGACTCTTCTGCATTATGATGCGTCGACATAAGACTCCTAAATCACTAACAAAAGCAAACACTTACTGTTCTCCATGACTAGAATTGATATGCGCCGACATCTTCACACATCATTATCCAGTCATAATTCAAACTTCATGAACGATTTAAGTGAAGCAAANTACTTACATGAACTCCGACCCAGTATTGCACCTCCAAGATCAACCAACCACGTCCACTTAACAAGTACGACCTCAGCGCTGACGTGTCGTCATCATTTTTGGCAGAGCTGCAGATCTCGTGAATATCTGTCATAAACACTGTCGCAAGAATACCACTCATTCCTCTCATCTCCCTGAAAGAAGATACAAATACGTTTTAACAGCTAAACATTCTTTGCATTTCATGTATATCGCCATACCTGACGTGTTTGCCAGCAACTGCGTTTTTGAGTCAACTGAAATGAGTAAGCTAAAGAATGTACATACAGAGTTCATGGCGGCGTCACCATGAATGATACAGGAAGTAGTTTTATTGACACTGACAAATGCACCACCTGATTCGCCAGATTTTTCTGAACATTGCGTTCTTCTGTGCCTGTGAAAACCATTTATTGACGGTTTTCATGAACCAGATAGAATTAAAACTGCCAACTAAAGTGGTGAATAAAACTTCCTAAATTTCACACAACCAAACTTTACCACAAGAGGCAGAAGGTGAGGTTCCTGGTTTCCATGCGTGAACAGGTAATTAGAAAGCAGCCTCATCGCCGCCCTCATGTGAGCTAAACAGTTTCGTTATAGGGATAAAACGGGCTCAGTGATGGCCAAAACGGTCTTATTATGAGGACAACATGGTCTTATTGAGGGCAAAATGGTCCGATTATCTGAGCAGAAAGGTTTCAGTTTCTGCTCTAGATCTTAATGCAGCAACATTATGGAGAAGTTGTAATTGAAGAGCACACCACAAAAATTGTAGCTTTCAACAAGACTAGAACAGAATACCTTGAATACAAATCCTGTCAATTTAATAACTACTAATTCGCATAATATAAATTAACGATTAATAAGCTCATTACAAAACTGACAAAAGATGTCACGAATATCACCAACATGGCACCCTTTGAGGAGTCCATCAACAATTATGTTAATGCTTTGTGCACAACTTTGATGTTTTTAAACAAAAATAGTTTACAATCATCGCTTCACATCGGGACAATAGGAAGCAAGCTAAGTTTTGAACATAGATTCCATTGCAAATCTGACGTATTCCAGTTTTAAAGATGAAAAACTTGGTATACAACTACAATCCAGTGTGGCATGCAACTGAAACAATAAAAGAGGCCATCTTGGAAAGTTAGAAAACAATTGAACTAGGCCAAAATGCAAATTAAAATGAGGCAGTGCTTTCACAAAGACATGAATTTCTCTGAATTAAAAAATGACATCTAAATTAAATTGTCCCAAACCAAAAAGACTCTTCTGCATTATGATGCGTCGACATAAGACTCCTAAATCACTAACAAAAGCAAACACTTACTGTTCTCCATGACTAGAATTGATATGCGCCGACATCTTCACACATTATTATCCAGTCATAATTCAAACTTCATGAACGATTTAAGTGAAGCAAACTGCCAAGACAAGCCTTGAGATGTCTATGGTAATTAAGAGATTGTACCTAGCAGTGTTTCACAACAAGAGGTATGATTCTATAGGTCTAGTAGTTATATAAGGGCCACAACACCATATAAGGGAGGTGAACATCTCAAGGTCACTAAACAATATACAATGGAACAGTACACCAGGTCAGTTTGAATTCATTATCAAATGTAAGAAATGGCAAAGATGAAGTACAGTGCTTGAGAGATGCGGTATAACTTCACATATTTAGGGACACAATGTACCCGAAAAGTGAAATTTCATGTTTTCTTTTTTTAAGAAGGTATGTAGCACCATATCAATGTTTATTGTGACTCTGCGTCACAGCTACTACCAATTTGTTGAAAATTTATTTGCAACAATGCTAGATGCCTTTGAAAAAATATGCTAACATCTGTGGTTTTGTTGTCCTAATGCCCAAGACTTTTCAATTTTAACAACAAATATGAAGGTCATTTGCCTTACTTGTTGATTTTAGGGCTTAAGTACACTTAACAGGCAAACTGGTTACTGCCACAATTGTCTTTTCCAATAGAAATTCCCCCAAGCCCATGAATAGCCACTATGACAGAACCATCAAGCCTTTGAGGAGTAGAGGAATTTGCTGGATACTCTGGGGTGAGCAGAGCAGGCTTTCTCATCCAGCCTGCAAATCCTGTTAGCATAAGAGTTGCGTAATGGGCTAGGGGAAATCCCTGTGCCATTGTGTTCATGGGTAGTCACATGTAGACAACTGATCCTTCTCTTGACTTACGTTTTCTGCAATTTCTTCAATATTTTTACACTTACTTTTAAGAGTAATCAGACTATTTACGTGATGCTTTTCTAGGCTAATTCTCCGTTTTTCTACACACCCTCTCTTAGCAAGTAAGAGGTTTTGTTGCTCACATTTGTCTGGAGATTACAATCTCCCTCTGGCCACATACTTGTTTTCTGCTCCAAGTAGGTGGCACTGATCAGCCTTGGGGGCATTTTTTAGGTAGACATTGTGTGTAGAATGTGGTTTGTTCGTATTTGTGAACATGAATGAGAATAAAAAAGACCACTTGTTCGGCTGTAACTACACTCTTCTTCAAGATGGCGGCCCCCTATTACAATGGTGCATTGATGTGTGGCGACAACGAATTCAGGTAGCCTTCAAACAAGCCAGATTTGCAAAGTGAGAAAACTATAATTTGGTTGACAGTACTTTTGGAGAGCATTCTTGGAATTGGACGGAAATTTGCTTTCAGAGTCTAATGTTGGCTTTAGTTGAGCATCGGCAGGGAAGTGGTGGTTTTGGGGTGAAAAGGGCTGATTTTGATTTTTGCCCTTTTTCCTTAGTCTACATTGCTTTTCAGTATGAGTGAAAGGGTCAAAAATACAAGAGAGAATAAATTTCTGTGCTCATCTGTAGGGTTTGTAATATGAAATGACTCAAAACTTTTTGTTCTTTAGGTGCAGTTTTTAACCAAGTGAAGAAAGGGTGATATATTCATTTTCGTGTGTTCTGATAGGCAAACCTATACTTGAGAACTGTTCTGTGCTCCCCAAGGTAAATGATACACAGGGGATATCATGCTTTCTGATGAGCCATGTCTGGTATCTGCATGTGGCCATGATGCAGCTGTCAGATTTTACTTGTCTTTTGCCACAGTAGAATCTACTATTTGAGTAAAATCCACAATTTTTAGTAAAATCCACATTTTAGTAAAATCCACTATTTTTAGCGGGGAATGAACTGAAAACTAAAGTTTGTATTTTACTAATGATTACAATTATAGTGATCAAAATGGCAATTGAAATGTCCAATGTAAACAAGCCTATAGAAGAAATTGCAGACATGCACATATAGAAACACCCTAGATATACAGAAGGAATTGCTGTCTGTATCTTTAAATAATGGATTAGCCTATATAATATGAGCTGTAAAAACTATGGCATGCCTGAATTGTTGCGGACAACAGAAAGAATTGCTGTCTGTACCTTTAAATAATGGATTAACCTATATCATATGAACCCTAAAAAACATAGCACACCTGAATTGTTGCGGACAACAGTGGCAACACAATATAGTCACAGGCAATGCTCAAACATGCCATTTTTGAATTTACAATTTTCGGGTTGGCCAACCCTTGCAATCGAAATTAAGGAATATCATATTAGATGATTTTATGAGATTTGGTGGCTCAACTCAATTTCGCTTTTTTGCCTGCTAAATATGGAGGAAATACTATAGTCTCTGAATTCCAAGTTTTGCCTTTGCTGAAATTTGCGGCACTTAATGCTCTCACTCAGCTGACAAGCCATTTTGACAGGGGACCTCATAAATCCTTCAAAGTTTACCTGAGCATACCGTATTTGTATTCGCTCTAATAAGCACCCAGGATGCTTAAAAAATTCACTTCAGGAAGTGGGGCGTTTATTATAGCCCAAACGCGGTTGAAACATGGTCTCCGAAACAGGTGAAATTGCAAGCTAGACTTCATCAAATTTATGCTCTGTGACGCATCTGTAACCTATGACAGAGTTTCTACAAAATTGCAGTGCATTGCTATCAAACTTTGCTGTTAAATTACAAGCATTTTTCAGAAAATCCCAGTGCGAAAACTCGCCGACTGATGCCTTTTGAGTAAACGTATAGTTTCGACTCAACAAATTACCTGAAGTCGTCTTTAAGTTTTCATAATAGCGTCCCTAAGATTTTTAAGTTCCTCTGGAGTAGGGATTAACTGCATATTAAGTCCAAATCTGCACTAAAACGTACTCCACAACAAGAGAAAAATCTCTGGAAGAACACACATGTTGTTGTCACGTGATGTTTGTTTTGAAGTTCGTCTGCGTATTGAGAGAGCGAGTGTGTGCTTGTCATCAGAGTTCATTTGCCAGAGTAAACGCGATGCAACGATCTAGGTGTGCATTGTAACTAAGGAAATTAACTCAAGCAGTAAAGCAGAACGTGTTTTATTTAGCGCTTGTTGATCTCATCTGCTAAAAAACGTTTGAGAATTGTCTCGGTAAGACCGATGTCATTGAGTCACCGGGTGACTGGATGCCTGACAGTCTAACAATTATTTTAGTTTCGGGAGATTCGGGAGGTGTAAGGGTGCGGAAGTGTTCACTATCAGTGGTTCATTTTGACTTTAAAAACACCAAGTATGACTAATTGAATAATCTCCCCTTAAAAATAACGCAAAACATTTTTTACCGTATTAGAACCATTCGAAAATAAGTGCCAGTATTTATTTCTATGCTACCCATTTCATGAATAGGTAGTTCCCGAAGACTAATCTTCGACGACAGATTCCTGAATGTAGCGCGCGCTTCCTTAAGCCACATATTTTTAACTGAACAAGGTCAAGTTTTATTAGTCTTCGATTCGCGGTTTTAATGTGTACAAAGAGGTTTGGATTCCTGCTGAGGGAGAAGATCTGTTCCGGAAAGATAAAATACAATCTCTTTGACAAGTATGCTGCGCCTGCTCTGAAAAGCCAAACCATAATAGGACACGTTCCTCGCAAGATCAGCAAAACTTTTGCCTTCTTTTGGAAGCACGTCGGATGTTTGAAGTGTATATTCACGGCTAAATACCGACATAGCGGCGAGGCTCGTGATCTACAAATTCCGCGCACAATGATTTTTTCAGGACCGTCGAATCTTATTGATAAAGTGAAGACGCTACTGTAGACTTTTAGAACTGTAGGTAGGCATTTTTCGCATGTACACGGCATTCATGGACTGGGCGCTTATCTGAGGAAAGTCTGAAAATGCATGGGGGGCGCATATAGGGGCATGGGCGCTTATTAGGGTGAATACGGTAAACATTTTGCAGCAACTTTTGATTTGTTTGACCTGTGTATAATGGATAAATAGCACTGGCATACTCAACCCCAAAATGGGCTTACAAGTCACTTTAAACTGGACAGAAACCAAGAAAACATACATACTAGAGCAGAATATGCAATCCAGTCCAGCCACAGTACCACTAAAAGATCAGGAAGTCTGACAAAAGCCTCTTAAATGCCATCTAATGTTCCACACAAATAAAACTATTTTTAAGATCAAAAGCAGGTCAGACAAAGAAAGTTGTTTGTTTAATTATTATTTGAGCTATACATGACCAGAGTGTTTGTGATAAATCCAGTGTAACTAATCAAGATTCTCTCGGAACAAAAAACATCACACAAGGTCTAAATTACGTGTTATGTTCTATTCCTTTCTGTTAATTCACAAAAACAATTTTTGTTACACATCATTACTGTATCCTGTCCTACCCATCCAAGCCCATTTCTGCACTATCCATCCCTGCCCATCTCTGCACTGCCTATCCCTCCCCATTTCTGCACTACCCAACACCTGACATATCAGTGAGAACAGATAAAAAACAATACTTACCGGTATATGCTTAGTTGAATATCAGACATGTAGACAATACACCAAGGTCCAACAAAATCAGTACAGAATCTGTTATCTTATCCAAAGCCCAGTATTAAAAACTTTGAGATACACACCAGATATAAGTGAAATCCTGTGATTCGTGAGCTGGCCTACTAATCACCAACCAACACAGGAATTAAACATTCCATGTGGCCATTCTTTGACATTCTAAATTCATTTCACAGTATTTGAACAACCACAAACTGTTGTTCTGCCCACAATAAGGTTAAACCATTTCCAAGTAACAAGAACATGCTGGTGCAATTAGATAGGAGGTAAAGTGTGCACATAATACAACGATGGCCAAAATTAGCATTTTTCATTTTTCTAACACTCATTGTATAGCCAAAAATGTTCAATATTTTAGTGAGCGCTTGTTGATGACAGCTGTACTAATAAAACGAAATTTTCAATAATCAAGTAACATTGTCTTCTAGTTTACTCTTGTTGATGTGAAGTGTCCGTGGGTATGCAAAGGACTGACACATGACAATGCCTCCAGATTTTATGTGCTCAGTGCACAATGATAAAAAGACATGTCAAGCCAACTTCGCGATCCTGAAAAATCTCCCCAAGCCCAGAAATCCCCCTGGAACAAGCAGAGATCAATTTCACAATTCTAAGTTTATGTTTTGATGGATAGCAGGTCAACATTAGCATCTCAATGTTCTGCAGGACCTCACCTACACTGAAGTGTGTGTATATCAAATATTTACAAAACTACACATTCAATCATAGACTAGACAACATATTCGCAACTCCGACATTTTCTTGCGTAGTATTCTAGAGGTGACACTCTCCTCAATTACCAACTTCAGTTTCCGGTTAGTGTATTGTAAGAGGAAATTCTCACATCTATTTCACTGTCTTAAGTACAACGAAAAAAATAATTTCGACACTGAAATGTTGTTAAAAGTTTTCCACTAGTAGAACTGTTGGTATCGTGAGTACTTTTGGCAACCAGACCACACAACACCATAGCCAACCATGATTAACAGACGACGTACTTGTCGGAAGTAAAACTTGCTAATTTTGCCAGGTGTCACTATTGAATAGTGACGTCACGACTTATGCGTAAGATCACAGATTTCGTCCATTGAAAATATACGGAATTGGCGGTCCATGTACTATAGTCTATGATTAAATTCACTACAAGTCTATACTCCCTTAAAGTAAAAAACATACTTAATTTGAATTTTGGCTTGTCACATGACCACATCTTTGTAAAACTTTTTTTGAAAAAAGAAGGGTACATTGAGGGCAAAAACACACTTAACTTCCATAAGCCATAAATGCTCACGACGAAATTTCAAAAATGCTGCTACGGTTTTCTAAATAATCAATTTGATTCACGTTTTATGTATTTTTTTAGTTTTTCAATGAAAATCAAAGAAATCATCGTCTTGAATGAAAAAAAATCCCAACAACGTTTTGGTGAACACTGCCAAATGTACAATATGTGGCAGTTTTGTATGAATCCAATCACCCATTTCTGAGATGCGATGTTAGCCAAATTAGAACAAATTTCTAGAATCCTCCATAAACTAAGTTAAGATTTAGTGATTTCTGTGGGTGTGAAGTGCACAAATTGGCCACTCAAATTGATCACTGCACACTACTTGTCAACAAACTGACAACATTGATGCCAAACCACCCTCATACACACAGGGCTTACATTGTTGTGACAACTTCCAATTGATGAAATGCATTCAATGACAAAAAGCAAACTAAGAAGGGGTATCTTTAACTACTGTCAGTTATAGTCAACAAGAACATTAATTTCACAACCTGAATAGAAATTTGCCTCATAGCCATGTAATGTAACTTAGTTGTCCAGGTTTAGAGACGTAAAACAGTCAACACTACGTGAACTTGATCACGGTCTCATTGCTCATATCAGATCTTAATTCCAGCACTATTCCTCATCACCTAACAAATAGTGAAGCTGAAACTAAACCAAAAAGATAATGATGTTGCGAGCTAAAAACTGTACGCAATGATTTGGCCACATAGTAAAAGTTCGGAAGCAGCTGCGGCAACGCATCCCAGTCAGAGCAACCTACACAGCTCCCGTCCCACCAAATCTGTCCGAGTTAACATTTTACAAGAAACGAGCTATGCAGGTGTAAATATAATTGGAATTTCCTTGAAGTCTCATGGCATACAATTAAATCCTTGTTTCAATAGTTTCCCTTCACCCAGCACTTAACTCACATTGATGTCACTGACACTTAGATTGCATCTCAAAAGCCAGTAACCCATTATTATTTATTCAAGTGTTCCTGAACACCTTTACAGTTGTGACGGGAGCGCCATCTATTGGTTGAGCCATGAGATAAACATGCCTAAATTTTCTGAGCAAGAAATGCCTGGTTAATTTTTTTGGTGGTGCCTATTACTTAGAAAACAGGAGGATCCCATATTTAGCACTTTTGATGACAAAATTTCATTTTTCATTTTATTGGCAATTGCGTTTGACTTTAAACCCCTGAATTAGCAATTTTGAACATTCTTAGTGCAAAATTGTATATATAAAAACATGCTATTTTGCTAAAACACTTCTCTATACTAAGGTATCACACCATAGTCAAAACTAGCGACATGCACTACTCTCAAGATCGTTTGACATCATTGCTTTTGTGTCCCAACCCTCCTTACATGGTAACGCAACACGTCTTACCCTCGGGTGGTGAACAGAGCACAAAATGATTGATTACAAGAACGTGGCGGAGCGTTGACATGCACCCACGAATGCACTGTATACAGTGTTGCTTCTAGGGGTGTTCATCTGTATTATAAAAATTGATGGCACAGAATATATTGAACCCATCCAAAAAATGAGAAGATGTCGCCTCTCCAAACTATTTGCCAAAGTTCACGAAAATTCGTCAAAAAGTACAAAGATAAAAGGACAAACAAAAAAACTGCCACTAGTTAACACAGTGGTAGTTGAATCCATCCACTTGATGTCAAGTTAACAGGAATACAGTTATTGCAAACTTTCAAAAACATCTTGTAAGGATTTAAGAGATATTGACGAAGACGCGAAAAAATGTCACAAGGGGCCACCTCAATAGCTGCACCCCTTTGAAAATCAACGTCAGTCATGCTCTTGTCAGTAGAAACACATCTGTCAATTTTCATAATGATGCTATGCGCAGTTTGGAATTTATGAAAACAGACAACAAAAAAACAGACTAAAAATAATTAAAATGACCACCAATCGAAAACGTCGAGTCCATCACAGAAAGGAAAAGTGCTGTCGCCTTCATAATAGAAACATGTTTGCCAAACTTCATGACAAGAGCAATGCGGAGCATTGAAATGCATCCACAAATGCACCGCAAATGGTGTACTTCAACAGTTGTACATTTGTAACATAAAAATGGCCACTAGACAGTGCAAAACGTCCAATCCATCTAAAACCAGAACATGCCATCGCTTCTTCAATAGAAAGCTACTTATTAAATTTCATAAAAATCTAACACAGAACTTCAGAGAAACAAACAAAAAAATTGCCTCTAGGGTGCATAGCAGCCGCCTGCAAGTCATCGTCTATAATTAGTTTCCTATTAAATACACTTACTAAATTTAATAGAGATCCTGTTGAGGGTTTAGGAGATACAGCTGTGGGCGCAAAACAACACAAAACCACAACTAGGAGGTGCCACAGTGGTCGAAGTCATCATCGTCAACTGTCCTCTTCCCACTGAGAACATATATGGCAATTTTCAAACCATCCTTAGAATGGTTTGGTTGATAGAGGGGTGGATGCCAAAGAACAGACTTCAAAACAGTAAAAATGACATTTAGGTGGCACAAAATACCTCAAATTCATCTGAAAATGGTAGGATAGCTTCACTTCACCAACAGATGCCTATATTCCAATTTTGATGAAACTTTGTTGAGGACTTTTAAATATACAGAGGTAAACGTAAAAAACTAAAATTGCCACTAGGAAGCACACTGGTGAAAAGATCCGTGCAAAAGCCATCGTCGTCTGTTGCCAACATCATATAAATACACTTGCTAAATTGAGTAAAGATCCTGCAAGCAGTTTATCAGCTACATTCATGGGCACAAAAAAATAAAACTGCCACTAGGATGTGCCACAGCAGTAAGAGTCATAGAAAAATCGTCAGCCATCTTTTTCATAGTAAAAACATATATGCCAATTTTCACAAGCATATTTAAGTTTGGTTAGAGGGGCCGACAGCAAAAAACAGACTCGAAAACAGTAAAAATGGCCACTAGGTGGCGCAAAATACCTCAAATCCATTCGAAAACAGTAGGATACTGTCATCCCACTAATAGATGCCTATATCCTAAATTTTATGAAAATACGTAGAGGACCTTTGAAGATACTAAGGTAAATTAAAAAACTAAAATTGCCCCTAGGGGGTGCACCGGTAGTCCCATCCCTGTGAAAGTCGTTGTAGTCAGTGGTCAACATCATATCAATACACTTGCTAAATTTAGTAAAGATCTTGCAAATGGTTTAAGAGATACAGCCATGAGTGCAAAAAAACAAAGCTGCCACTAGGAGGTGCTACAGTAGTCCGAAGTCGGCGGAAAATCATCATCAGCCATCCTTTTCAGAGTAAGAACATATATGCCAATTTTCACAAACATTCTTAGAGCGGTTTGGTTAATAGAGGGGCAAATGGCAAAAATCAGACTCGAAAACAGCAAAAATGGCCACTAGGTGGTACAACCTACATCGAATCAATCTGAAAACGAGAGGATAGTGGCAAAAATACAATACAGAATAAAGAAGGGCTTTTGATGTGAAATGACTAAAAACTTTTCATTCTTTGCAAATGGTTTGCAACTGAGTAAAAGAAAAGGTGATAAGTCCATTGATGTGTGTTCTGCTGGGTAAAACTCGGTGAGAATTGTTTTGTAACCCCTTTAGGCTACCAAGGTAAACACTGCAGGGTCAAGGAGTAGTGATGTTTACAAGTAAAAACCAAGGTCTGACCCTTTGCGGGAGATAACCTAAAAACAACCAAACTAATAAACAATGTCAGCCAATTGACTTTATGATCACACAAAAAATAGATCACATATGTAGGTCACTTTCCTAAATTTAGAACGTTTTTGTATTTTGTTGAAAAATAAAATAAAAAGCATTTTTTCACATGGAAGTATTTCTTATCATTTGTTCATGCAAACCAAGGCATGACAACAACATAGGAAACTACAGACTGCTAAGCACTTTCAAGGAAGTGGAACAGCAGGTTTATATCAAAAGTTTCTAAGAGAAGCTAAATTGTTTGCGTTAAGTCTTGTTCAGCAAATACAACTCACCCAGCTTAGTTAGAGATGAAAATCAACTTCAGGTATAAATCACTACTGAAAATGTGTGTACATAGACTGAAGCCAGTTCTCTTACAGGAGTAAAGAGTATTCCATCTTGAACAAACACACAACACACTCAGAGTGAAACGATACTTAAAGAAACCCTCTCACACCTTTATCAGGCAGTGAGTAAAGTCCAGCCGCAGAGAAAGAGATTGAAAAGTGCACCCACTTATCATGAAAAGTTGGCTCAATTATCAGCAGGAGTCCAAACAAGGATGAGTAGGCATTATTTTCAAAATCATATGTAAACAAACAGTTTAAGAAACTTACCTTTGTGTGTTCAGTGTGAAATAGGATTCACCCCTTATTAATATGTTTTACACCACGCTACAGAAATGCTAACTATGTATGGAGTCTCTTTATGTCCCGATAAGATGTATGACTGAGCTTGTCCAAGCCATACTAACACGGCTACCCCTGTTCTGCATCTACAACACTCGCTATTTCACGTTTCATCGTCTATTTTGGGTGACCAAAAAGACTGAAAATAAAAATTTTGCTTTCTAACAAGAACTCGTGCACGTGTATTGTTTTCTGGAAATCAGTCTAACTGGCTGGTTTGTTTACGCACAACTTATCAATCAAATCAAATCTTGCACCAAATATTCTCACAATGCAAAGGCCTACCATTTGTCAAACTACCCACTCCACTCAGCGAATCGGCTCTTCATAGCATTATGATTTCAAAGTTTTGAAATTTTTATTCACTGTTATCCTGCGTAAAAGTCAGACTGCACAGGAATTTTATTTGTTGGAATACAAGATGTAGCTCGTGGGTAAGTAGATAGCACGCAAGACTCAAGAGTCATTGCTCCAGTCAAACCAAACTCCCTAAGAGCTGAAGTCCTGTAAGTTAGCTGACCCAAGAAACCACCTGGATTAACAAGAGCGTTGAAATGTGTCAACCATGTGCATCGCATAGAGCACAGACACACTAGTGCATCATATAGAGCATAGACACTGGTGCATCGCAGAAAGCACAAATACACTGGTGCATCTTATAGAGCAGAGAGACATTGGTGCATTGCATAGAGCACAGATTCACTGGTGCATTGCATAGAACACAGAGACTCTGGTGCATTGCATAGAGCACAGATACAATGGTGCATTGCATAGAGCACAGATACACTGATGCATCGTATAGAGTACAGATACAATAGTGCATCGTATAGAGCACAGATGCACTGGTGCACCTTAACTTCACACATCAAAAGTTAGCAACGGACACTTTATTTGTTTTGGAGTGACAAGATGTAACTATGAAGTGAACTTACGCAAACTGTGTGATGTTGGACCTTGAGCTGGCCTGTTTCATGACGATGGCACATGTTGTCAGGAACTTGTCAAGACGCTGCGTTTTCTTCTGAAACAGTAGACTAGCATTATAGCATACCGTATTCGCCATGATAACCGCCCAGGGCGCTTAGAAAAGTTTGGTTAAGGGGGGTGCTTATTATAACCCAAGGCGGTTGAAACCCGGTCTCCGAAATGGGTGAAATCGGAAGCTAAGATTCATCAAATTTACGCTCTGTGACGTATCTGTAATCTATGAAAGACTTTCAACAAAACTGTGGTGCATTGCTATCAAACTTTGCTGCTAAATTACTATATTTTACAGAAAATTGTGCTGAAATCCCAGGGCAAAAACTCGGCGACTTACTGCCTCGAAATCGCCGTCTTCGATATGGCAACTTCAATGCTTGAATAAAAAAAGTTTCGACTCAAGCAAATTACCTGAAATCCTCATTAAGTTTTCTAAGTAGCGTCCCTAAGATTTTTTTTAAAGTTCCCGTGGAGTCTGGATTAACGGCAGGTTTAAGTACAAATCTGTGCAACATCGTGCCAATGGCAACACGGCAAGAAAAATGTCTGAACGAACACATATGTTGATGTCACGTGACCTTTGTTTTGAATTTCGTCTGCGTTTGTGAGTAAGCGAGCGCATGCGTGTCACCAGAGTTCATTTGCCAAAGCAGAGACCGTCTTTTGGCCAGAGCCATGCAATCTAACGAGCTAGATTGTGTCTAAAGAAATTTGCGCAAGCAGTAGGCCTAAACCAGAGCGTGTTTCATTCAGCACTTGCCGGTCTTGTGCTAAAAATGTTCGACATTTGTCTTGGTAAGGCCCATATTAGTCGCCGTGTAGCTGGATGCCTACGTAACTATCTGACAGTTATTTTTCAATGTGAGGGTGTGTAAGCATTCACTGTCAGTTGTCATTTTATTGGATATTCGGCTTAAAAACACCAATTATGGTTAATCAAACAATCCATCTCAAAAATTAAGCAAACATGTTTTATAGTATTAGAAATTGTCGGAAAATAGTGCCAATATTCATTTTTTACCGATGCTATGTTACCCGTTTCATGAATGGATAGTTCGCGACTAATGTCTTTGATGACAGGTTCATATATGTAGCGCGTGCTTCCTGGCCACGTACGTTTAACACAGAGTTATTTTCATTCACGAGACAGTCGACGAAAGGTCAGACCAAAGTGGGACACAGTCGTCGCGAGAGTAGCAATGTTGCTGCGTTCTTTTTGAAGCACTGCGTTACTTTGAAGTGTATAGTCACGGCTAAATACAAACGTAGCAGTGCCACTGGTGGTCTACAAGACCCATGCAAAATTTTTTTGATAAATTGAAGACATTACTGTAGCAGAGTTTTAGGGCTGTAGGTACGTCATTGTTCGCATCATAGACTATAGTACACGGACCGCCAACTCCGTATACTTTCAGTGGACGAAATCTGTGATCTTACGCATAAGCCCTTGCGTCATTATTGACTGGCGACACCTGGCTAAATTTTCTGGTGCAATTTCTGGCAAGTACGTCGTCTGCTCATCATGGTCGGCTTATGTGTGGCCGGTTGTTCGGCCACACAAGCGAAATGCAAAGGAATTAGGTTCCATACCATCCGAAGACCCCATAATCGGCTGTGGGAAGAAAAGCTAACTTCTTGTGTCAATGTGAATGGCAGTTGTTTCAGCAATAAGACTTTATACATTTGTTCAAAGCACTTCGAAGATGAATGTTGAGGCTCTGGTAGGCCTACTGCTTAATCCTATCTACACAAATCCATATTTCTTTCTCCGTTTTGATGAAAACTATCTGGTACATTTTTGACGAAAATTGTCCGCTAAATTTCTTCCAAAGGTAGTGACTCGTGAACTTTTGTCCTTACCAGGAACTTCAGCCATAGTCTAGTGAGCGAATTAACCAAATTACTCTTTGCTGGCCCTGATCAGATGGTTGGTCTCGGCAGAATGCGCACATTTGGCCAGGATTTGGATCAGCGATTTCAACGAATTCACATTCGTGTACAAATAAATAGAACGCTAGCAAAAACCTTCAACTTAAATAAAGATGACATTAATACTTCAGAAATAACCATCTGGACCAGTCAAAATCTGTCTCGCAATTCAACAGCAGGTTACATAGGCTTACTCATTTATTAATGTCAGCTGTATGCCGCACAAAATCTCTGGACTGTAGTCTATGAAAATGCAACAAACTTCTTTGAAAACATGGAACAGGAGCACCAGAGGGGTGTGAAGGTTGTTTTTATTCTCCAATGTTAAATTTTTGTAAGCGGACAAATGGTTTTTAAATTTCCGCCTTAAGTCCTAACATTTCTTAACTTAAGCCTTTCAAACGAACGTTTATGACGAAAACAAAATTCTTCAACCAGTTTTATAAAGTCCTATGCCACCTGTAGGGTACATAATGAACCAACCCCACTCCTAATAAAGGATACTAAGTATTGCCCTTCTGAAATATTACCATATTCGCCCTAATAAGCAGCCAGGGTGCTTAGAAAAAATCCGCTTCAGGAAGGGGGGGGGCGCTTATTACAGCCCAAAAGTGGTTGAAACCAGTCTCCGAAACAGGTGAAATCGTAAGCTAGAATTCATCAAATTTACGCTCTGTGACGCATCTGTAACCTATGACAGAGTTTTTACAAAACTGCAGTGCATTGCTATCAAACTTTGTTGTTAACTTACGAGCATTTTTCAGAAAATCCCACTGCCAAAAATTGCCCTGAATAAGGTTTCAAGCACCTCAGCTTGGTTTAACTATATATTAATAAACCATAGAAATGGTTCCAAGTGATCAGTGCAATGGGCCCACATGCGCTGCCTGCGCACGTCTGGTAAAACATGTATCATGCAGCTCCTAATTTAAACAAAGGTTTCGTTTTTTAATTTTGGTCCGGTATAAATATAACGCCACAGACCTGGAAATCCAGCGAAACACTTCTACCTTACAAATCTGACAATCCCTAGCCTAAAAAAAATTGAGTACCCGGCAAAAGATACTAATGATGAAATTACGGTGATGATAATCACCCACTTTGTTTATTTACTTCATCTACACAATTTGAAATAGTTGGTAAAATGAAGGCCATTCGAGTAAGCACCATGTTAGTCCCAATGCCAACCCAATATATGATAGAACCCAACAAGCTCAAGTTGCGGTCAAATCAGGATGGGCATAAATAAGGAAATTTACTGTATCAACAGATTGGCCAAATAAGAATAAGATACAAAGTGTTGCTACAGTTCATGAACCAATCAGATCACCAATGGCGCAATGTTTTCGAAAACAGCTCTATTCTTAGGGAGTCCTGTTACTGCTCTATATATTTTCAAAACTTTATTGTGTTACATTTAATTTATTTTCTGTTCAACTCAATGAAGCCACTTAATATGAATGCATTCAACACAATTAATGCACTGTAAAAACCAAGTTATGTTCTATCAAAATTAGACAAAATCAGTACACCCCTTCCTAAAAAATGGGTTAAAAGTTAGAAACAAAGGACACAAGTTTCCATCACTTGTAACGTCGATTTTCCACATTGATGTTGGGGAGAAACATCGGTCTGGGGACAGCAACACGTAATCATACGAAGGCGATGATTTTCGAAATTTGATTAGTTTTTGTTGTATGTTGTTTTTCCCAACGGTTCAGGGTTACTTCTGAATCCAGTAACAAGAACTGAAAGATGCAGGGTTCGTGATAACGTTGGAGAACAGTAACATTTATATAAGATGTTACAACTGTCATCGACATTGTCATCTCCTCTGTTTTCATCAAGCTTTCCCAGATGAAAACTTGAATGAAAAGGACCTTCATTACTTGAGTGAGCATGGTATACGGTGTGATTTATGTTGAATTATTCAACGGTTCTTTTAAGAACCATTTCACGCTATACCTACAACCAACGGCCCTTTTAAGAGCCACTCAACTCTTCCCAGAAGAACTGCTCACTTGAGAATGTTGAATTATAAACATGCAAAGGTTAAACTAGTCAAATCGTTGCAGAGGCGCATTTTTAATGAGAACAAAATTAATATTTTTCTAAACCAAAAACGTTATATAAGTATCTTTTGCATTCACAGGTACTCCTTGGAATTTGTGCACAAACATTCTATCGTAGTTTTCTCAGCAGGCCTATGTGAACCATGAATCACAAACTGTCCGTCGATAACTATGCTGCTATGTTATTGCCAGTATTGGGCAAGCAGACGACATTATCAGCCAGCACCAAAGTTTGAATTTTGTAATTAATTACCAGTAGCATTGCCAAAAGTACTCACGATACCAACACTTCTACTATTGAAAGACTTTGAACAGCGTTTCAATGTTGAAATAAATATTTTTTTCGTTGTACTGGACAGTAGAGTAAATGCAAATATTTCTCGTCAAAATACACTAACCGGAAACTGCACCAGAAAATTTAAGAGAGTGGTGGCGTTTCTTGGCTAGCACGAACGAAAATGTCGGAGTTGCAAATATGTTGTCTATAATCAATGTTCGCATGTACACGTTCAAGGACTGGGCGCTTATTTCAGCAGTCTGAAAACGCGTTGGGGGCGCATATAGGGGCATGGGCGGTTATTACAGCGAATATGGTAATTAAGTGCATGAAAGTGACTTTTGTTTGACCCACTAAGTTTGTATACAAACAGAGAAAAATCAATGTTGAATTATTCTTCATAGCCTTGTTCAAATCTGCCCAGACAGGGTCGAAAAGTAGGACGCTCAAATTAGCATAAGACTGATAACAGAAGCCTGAGTGGATGGTTGCATGAAACAGTCCCAAATACGGACTCAACAAGTTCCCTAATTTTTTTTGTGTATTTATTTCGTCCTTTACTCACAGGTGTGATATTTTTTCTATTACCCTATCTTTATTGTGAGCTCTTCTTTAATTATGACATTTCCTGATAATAAGACCGTTAAGCCAGCAAGGGAAAGATCTAAAGACCCGGGCAGAGACAGAATAATCAGTGAGGTTAGATCATCAGAGAACGAAGAAAGGTACGCCCGAGCAGTCCAGATGGGCCAACAGGGAGCATGGACAAAGTGGGACAAAGTCTTACAAAGGGAAGTCAAGTGGGCTGATTTGTGGAAGATGTCTCCTCTGAAAGCCAAATTCCTCATCTGTTTACGATGTACTGCCTACTCCCAGCAACCTTGCTACTTGGGGCCTTGGTGACAACCCATGCTGTATTCAGTGTGGACGCAGATGTACGTTAGAGCACATCCTATCATCTTGCAGCGCGTCCTTGGCATCAGGACAGTACACTTGCCGACACAACCAAGGGTGTTGGTCGACGAGGTCAAGAGCAAACCGAAGCCGAGAAGCCACCGTGTCGAATTCATCAATTTCGTAAGAAGTGGTGATGAGGCGAGTAAAAGGAAGACCCCAGTGCAGAAAGGCATCCTGCACACAGCCAACGGCTGGAGAGTGTGGGCAGACCTTGCCGGTCACCAGTCATTCTTCCCTCAACACATTGTCCAGACGACCCAGCACACTGACTTGGTTATTTACTCGGACAGTTCCCACCAGGTCATCTTAATTGAGCTCACCATTCCGTGGGAGAGTAGGGTGGAAGAGGCACACGAGCGAAAGAACTTGAAGTATGCAGACCTGAGGAATGACTGTCATGTTAACGGCTGGAGATGTTGGAGTTTTCCTGTGGAGGTCGGCTGCCGGGGTTTTCCAGCCAGTTCGGTCATTAGAAGAAGGCTCTGCCACGCGACGTAGCCACAGAAGCTGAACAGGCATCTTGTTGGATTTGGATGAAATACCAACAGCAACACCACCAACAACCGTCAGACAGAGCCTGATCAACTTCGTTGTCCCGCCTACTAGAGATGGTCTTGGTTTAGGGACGAAACCATTAAGGACAGTAGGAGACCAACTGAAGATGGCGGTTGAGCACAGTTCCATCAAGTGTTTAAAGTAAGTTCAGGCAGTGCCAGAGTTAGCCACANGGTGGCGACGGGGCACTGCCGGGAATCGACACAGACGGAATGGCATCCTTCTTCAAGCGTTGTTTCGCGGGGACCTTCATCAGTTCAGCGTACAAATCCCTTTCGTAATCGGACGGCAGAAAGTGCTTGCCACACACACGGTAATTCTCCACTGCTCTGTACGTTGCGTGGACGGGTAACGCTGCGTTCTTCACACGAACGAGCCAAGTACGGCGAAGTGTGTCATCCATCGGAAAGCGATGCAAAGGTACTCCCAAAGCACGCGTGAGCCGATAATTAGTACATCCTGGTACGCATCAACAGTGTGTCATGTTGACTGACTAGTAAATGAAAGCAAACGACGACGGAACTTAACACAACCGAGGTAGAACAATGACTGACTCGGCAGCTCTCACAGTCGGACTGTATGAAAAGAAATTGGCGCGAAATGCTTGCCTCCTAAAACGTCACTTCCGGAGTAGCGGACGAGTAATTAATAAAATTACGAAAAGCTGTAATTAAGTGGAAAATATGCCTAGGATAACCAACCAACCTTATTTTAGCTCAAAATGACATGGAGAAAGGTTGCCTTCGCCTTTAAGAACCATTTCACGCTATACCTAAGGCTCATGCACAGTACAACCAACGGCCATTTTAAGGGCCACTCAACTCATCCCAGAAGAACTGCTCCCTTGAGAATGTTGAATTATAAACATGCAAAGGTTAAACTAGTCAAATCGTTGCAGAGGCGCATTTTTTAATGAGAACAAAATTAGTATTTTTCTAAACCAAAAACGTTATAAGTATCTTTTGCATTCACAGGTACTCCTTGGAATTTGTGCACAAACATGCTCTCGTAGTTTTCTCAGCAGGCCTATGTGAACCATAAATCACAAACTGTCCGTCGATAACTATGCTGCTATGCTATTGCCAGTATTGGGCAAGCAGACGACAATCAGTCAGCACCGAAGTTTGAATTTTGTAATTAATTACCAGTAGCATTGCCAAAAGTACTCACGATACCAACACTTCTACTATTGAAAGACTGAACAGCGTTTCAATATTGAAATAAATATTTTTTTCGTTGTACTGGACAGTAAAGTAAATGCAAATATTTCTCGACAAAATACACTAACCGGAAACTGCACCAGAAAATTTAAGAGAGTGGAGGCGCCTCTTGGCTAGCACGAACGAAAATGTCGGAGTTGCAAATATGTTGTCTGTAATCTATGTTCGCATGTACACGTTCAAGGACTGGGCGCTTATTTCAGCAAAGTCTGAAAACGCGTGGGGGGGCACTTATAGGGGCATGGGCGGTTATTACGGCGAATACGGTAATGTAAGTGCATGAAAGTGACTTTTGTTTGACCCACTAAGTCTGTATACAAACAGAGAAAAATCAATGTTGAATTATTCTTCATAGCCTTGTTCAAATCTGCCCAGACAGGGTCAAAAAGTAGGACGCTCAAATTAGCATAAGACTGATAACAGAAGCCCGAGTGGATGGTTGCATGAAACAGTCCCAAATACGGACTAAACTAAGTTCCCTAATTTTTTTGTGTATTTATTTCGTCCTTTACTCACAGGTGTGATATTTTTCCTATTACTCTATCTTTATTGTGTGCTCTTCTTTAATTAATGACATTTCCTGATAATAAGACCGTTAAGCCAGCAAGGGAAAGATCTAAAGACCCGGGCAGAGACAGAATAATCAGTGAGGTTAGATCATCACAGAACGAAGAAAGGTACGCCCGAGCAGTCCAGATGGGCCAACAGGGAGCATGGACAAAGTGGGACAAAGTCTTACAAAGGGAAGTCAAGTGGGCTGATTTGTGGAAGATGTCTCCACTGAAAGCCAAATTCCTCATTAGATCTGTTTACGGCGTTCTGCCTACTCCCAGCAACCTTGCTACTTGGGGCCTTGCTGACAACCCGAGCTGTATTCAGTGTGGACGCAGAAGTAGTTTAGAGCACATCCTATCATCTTGCAGCGCGTCCTTGGCATCAGGACGGTACACTTGCCCACACAACCAGGTACTAAAAGTTTTTGCAAGGGTGTTGGTCGACGAGGTCAAGAGCAAACCGAAGCCGAGAAGCCACTGCGTCGAATTCATCAATTTCGTAAGAAGTGGTGATCAGGCGAGTAAAAGGAAGACCCCAGCGCAGAAAGGCATCCTGCACACAGCCAACGACTGGAGAGAGTGTGCAGACCTTGCCGGTCACCAGTCCTTCTTCCCTCAACACATTGTCCAGACGACCCAGCGCCCTGACTTGGTTATTTACTCGGTACAGTTCCCACCAGGTCATCCTGATTGAGCTCACTATCCCGTGGGAGAGTAGGGTGGAAGAGGCACACGAGCGAAAGAACTTGAAGTATGCAGACCTTAGGAATGACTGTCATGTTAACGGCTGGAGATGTTGGAGTTTTCCTGTGGAGGTCGGCTGCCGGGGTTTTCCAGCCAGTTCGGTTATTAGAAGAAGGCTCTGCCACGCGACGTAGCCACAGAAGCTGAACAGGCATCTTGTTGGATTTGGATGAAATACCAACAGCAACACAACCAACAACCGTCAGACAGAGCCTGATCAACTTTGTTGTCCCGCCTTCTAGAGATGGTCTTGGTTTAGGGACGAAACCATTAAGGACAGTAGGAGACCAACTGAAGATGGCGGTTGAGCACAGTGCCATCAAGTGTTTAAAGTAAGTTCAGGCAGTGCCAGAGTTAGCCACAATGAGCTTCAGAAACACAGTTCCAATGATTTGTATTGACAAAGTAACTAGCTTAAGACCACCTGCTACTGAGGCGCATGCACAGCCTACTTGAGACTATATGTGACTTCAACAGTATCCCGGGATGCGCCAGTGGGAGTTTCTAATAACATTTTGTGATCAGAATTACGGATGCCATTAACACATGTCAAAGAACAAAGAAACTGGTCACATTCTAGGGCAAATAATCGCTTTCTCTAATGGCATACATTATTTTGTTTTTACTTAAGCAGTAATTCTGTAAAATTTCTTTTGGAAAACAACAAAAAAATCACCGAGTTGCCACTTGGCCCTTCCTAGCAATGTCTTGTTGCTTTAAGGCACTTTAATATGCAAACAATAACACACCAGAACTGAGTTCCTTGCAGAATAATAGTAAAATTGCAGAAAACCAGAAGTGTTCACTAGCCTCTTGAAACTTAAATATTGGTGAGTGTTCTGACAAACGCATTTAATCAAAACTTATCACCAATACATGCACGTCACACCATAGGTCGTGATCACAGGATATGCATTGCACGCACGTGTGGCCTTCACTGTTTTAATGTGCATGGAAACAACGAAATATAAAAATTACACAACACGCACATTTTTAATTCAAATTAAATAATGTATTATTCACCTGTTTTCGTGCAGCGGGACACCTCACAAATGCGTCCCAATACTTGCGTAGTTGGTCCAGCAGCATGGCGTCTCACATCCTCTACCTTACTCACTAGAGAGCATATCTGAAACAAGTCAGTGGGCTGAACTTCATTCAGTCAACTCAGGGGATATCAGTTTTATGGCTTCCACTTATAAATCGAGATTCAGGTAAACAAGTGTGTTCACTAAAGATTACATACTAAATCCTCGCAATAGTGAAGCACATCACACAGGAGAAAGTACAAGAGCACCCCCGAGATGACGCACTCCATTTGATACTCAAAATAGGAAAACTGAGATAGAAGTTTCACTAAAGAACGATATATAACAGGTTCACTGTTTCATTTTGAAATCAGGGACTTCTTAAATTGATGGAGACAAATAAAGCATATCCACACCTCTCACTAGTGACTTTCTGATTTTGGCCACTTTGAGCATGATTAGATGAGTTAGACCTAATTCGAAAGCTGTTGGCAGTTGTTGAATATATCTTATGAGAAACCAGTCATCGTGTTGAGTTCAGCTGAGCACAGCATAACAACAGTTCATGACTCCCGATGCTGCAGAAGTGATGAACTGTGGGCAAGAAGGTGCAGGAATCTTGCAATGAAATTTATCAGCAATGGGTGCAACATATGCAAACTAGTTTAGGTTTCGAGATGTACTTTGCAGGTCTAAGGGTAGTTGATAAGTCATATGTAACGCCTTTATCAACTGTTACAGAACTGGTACAAGGCTCAAGAGAGAACGATTATCACCAGATAAGTGTTGCACTGGTATCATCAATATGAAACATTTGGCATTTTTTCAAAAAAGGGGGCGCAAGAGATGACCAAAAATGGCAGGTATATTCACAAAACACACTAACCAATAATCACTAACTTGGATAATAGAGCAGCCACCACCAGTCACAGCAGTCAAATATGTAGGAAAGCTGACTTGTATTGGCAAATTCCTACCACATAAGTTTCGTGAAAATTTGAAGTCGTTTTGACAATAACCAAAAGTTAATATCTTGTCAAAAATCAAAATGGACAATAGGAGGTTAGCTGAATTCATCTGGAAATCACCATACCCATATATACCCATTATCTCTGTCTCAAAGTTCATCAAAATCTGGCAAATGACGGACAAGAAAATCCTGCTGAAAACTAATATGTCCAACAGCCACAGTGCTGCAGTCAGATCTGCACAAAAATCAACTAGTGCTGGCGCATCCCTACCACATACCCCTATGTCAAGTTTCATAAAATCTGACATCATTTCAACAATGATTGACAGACAAGCAAAACCTCCAGCAAGGAGTTCCATATCAGTTAAATTTGTCTAAAAATTGAACTGATATCGGAGCATCTCAGTCATAAACCTCTATATTATATCAAGTTTCATCAATGCCTTTCAGTATATTGCAAAAATAATTAACGGCTGAGGAAAATCCAGCTGAAAAACATAATTGACAACATTGGGTGTGATTGTTTTCTAAATGCAACAGATGGCACCACTTTCCCACCACATACCTCCTCATCAAGCTTTGACGAAATTCCTCAACTCATTTTTCAGAAAAAGGACACACAAGAATTGTTTGCAAAAAACTAAAATGATCAACAGGAGCTACTAGAATTTAGTCAACTATATCCAAAACAAGAGCAAAGCGGAGCACTGATATGCATCCACCCTTTGCACTGCATGCAGTTTAAAACATTATCTCTACAGGAAGTAATGCTAGTAAATCAAATAGCCTGTAGGGGAATACAAAGCAAGCCAGCAAACCTGTCCTCAATGATTATTCAAATGCTTTGGGGATAGGAGAAGGGCAACAAAAACAAACAGAAGAAATAAGGCCACTAGGGGGCAGAACGTAAGTCCTATCTGTCTGTCTGAAGCAGGGCTTGTGCTGTCATTGATGTGATAGTAACTTATTTGCCATATTTCATGAACATACATCAAGGAACTTGTTGCCAGGTTAGAATCAAAATTCACACCAGTTGTACTCGGCTCAATAAAAACACTAACAAATTTCACGGAGATCCAAGGAAGTTAGTCTATCAACCACAGGAGAGGAACTCCAAAGATACAGATTAAACAGAAAAACAAATTGCGACCGGTGGGAGGGGGCATCTAATGGGAGTCGGATCAATTTCAAAGTAGTCACCATCTGTTATCACCTTTGCCATACTTAACAAAGATCATACACAAGGTTTTAAAATAGAAGATACAGCCACTGGTACAAAAACCAAATGTACCACTAGGGGGAGCCACACTATCGGGAGTCATCCAAAATAATCATCAGCCATGCTCTCTGCAATTGAAACACACATGCAAATTTTCATAAAAACAGTATAAATGGCCACAAGGTGGTGCAGAATACCTTGAATCTAGCCGAAAGCAAGAAGGTCGCATGGTCTCCATAACTGATACCTATATACAAAATTTCATGAATGCATAAACAAACTTTGAAGATCAAAGAGGCAAATGTATAAAACTAAAACTGTCACTAGGGGACATAACAGTAGTGGGATGTAAATTAACCTGTGCCATACAACAATAGTAACACAACTGCCAAGTTTCAATTTTATCCAGGGTTTTTGAGTAAAAGCAGTGGATAGTGTTCATACACCAGACATACATAGGACATAGAGATGAATGGGGACGATAGCATAATACATGTGGGTGCATAAATAAGGTGTGCCCGTGCATTCCCACCCCATACCTCTTGAAACATGGTTAAATAGGGCATGGAAACTATGTACTTTAAGTCAAAGACAGGAATTTTCTGGGTGCGCAAGCCGTTTTTTAAGTCCACCACTGCTTTCAGTTATTGGTGAACGTTTGTAAGTCTGGCCCTGTGGGTCGGCATACTGATTATTTTTTCAAAACCTGTTTCATGCTTTTTCTGGCAAAATTGCCAAAAAAGGGTAGGTCTACAACAAGTTACCTTTTCCAACTAAACAAATCTACAAAAATTCAATTTTAACTAATTGTTAAAAGTTTGCAAATGATATATTCATTGATGACAAGATATTGCATCTGTTCTTTGTTTAGTGCTAGATGGTCCAAGAGTTTGTCTGGTCCAACAATTTCTATAGAACAAAACCCAATGAAATATTTGTCATGGAAGCTCCCGACAACGAACGGACACCTTTTTTAGAGTCCACTCTGTAAATGGATGAGCAGCTTCAATTTTCCCATTGCATCCCACCCCCAACTTAACCCCACGACAAAATAATCAAGTACCCCTCTTGCAGCCCTAACAGATGCCTGCGCCAAACTCATTTGGCGCATTTCAATTTGGTGCGGATTGGTGAGCCAAACTGATGCTTGCGCCAAACTAAAGTTTCCATAAGTTCCTAATTTACTGGCAGTGCTTAATGGACTTTTTTAAGGGTTACCGGAACTGAAATTGATGAGAGTACTCACGTATGCAGGTCGTAAGGCTTAATCACACTGGGGAAGTGTCCTGAGAAAAAAAAATGATGCACCGCTTCGCACTCATAATTGTCGTTAATTTAGGTTCTGATAACCGTAAAGAAAAAACAACCCTATCGAAGACAAATTGAAATGTGCCAAATCAGTCTGGCACAGGCATCTGTTAGGTCTGCAACACCCCCCATGAATTTGCGAGTTCGTGAATTGAATTCGGGTCACTGATCTGGGTACTATATTAGTGAGGATTCAATTATGTTAAAACGAATGAGTCATGTTTTCCAGTAGTCGGAGACTCTTGCAATTAAATCCATTAAAACCACTGTCATAATTTTTCATGCTGTACAGTCTATGTTCGACTTTTTCGCAGCCAGTTAGACTCAAATGTGTTTTACACACTATCAGTGATATTTTAGTGAGAAATTCAAGGAAATACAAATGCATTGAAATATTTCATAAGTGTCGAACGTCAAACCCATGACCTTTCGGACAATGAACTAAAGCATGACAGACAGCTTATCAAATGAATCATGAATGGGACATTCATTCACTCAGTCATAGCACACTGACACGACACCACGAAGTTGTGCGCGGAGACCCAACAGTCTTCGCCACACCATAAACCACGTAGTTTTCAATTATTTCATAGAAAAAACAGAACTATCACAATATTGTCAGCTCCAACCAAGACTAACTTCAACCTCAAATACCTGTCGAAAAGAACAAAACTGTGACAGTAATTTCACATGATATGAACATGAACATGGTACTGTGTCTCTCAGGAATACAATGACTTACCAACGTGTTTCCTTGAAGTAACAGCAAAGATATAACCGGTGAAAAAGACACAGCAGCAGGTCACAGCAAAAGTGACCTGCTGTGTAAATGAGTGAAGCCTCTATCTCAAACATGTTGTTGAGAGATGAATGAAACCCATGACATAGAACTGACACATGTTGTCGCTGAATAGAAATTACGTAAGCCTATTACTTGGCGTTACTAGTGAATACTCGCTACCCAGTCCAACGCCGACAACAGGATGCAGTTTAAATAGAGTCAGCATAATAACCCGGAAACTTTCTATACTTACGTGTCAGGAATTTAGCATATTCCCGATGGTGTTCCAGTTTTTCGCCAGAATATTTAGCAAGTCACGGAAGTCACACTTCTGACCTTTCAACTTTACTGTGGGGAAACAGAAGTTTTAAAAGGGGCAGGAAAAACGAAAAACACGAAATACGTCAATTGCTTGAAGATGGAGTTTTTCTCTTACTGGTATTTTTTTTACAGTTTTTACTTAAAATAACTGTTATTAATCTAAAAATACTGAATAAAACTTCTTTTTATATAACTTAATCTTTAATTTGAATCTGTGTTGAATCTCATTTTTATCACCTTAGATGGTGTTTAAAACACGACACCACGAGACGGCGCTCTCCTAGGAAGTAAACTTTGAACTTTGATGCTGTACAAGAACATGAATTCTGCAGTTTCCACTATTCTCCAGGGACAAACTCGAATACCTGCACAAGGTTAGTATGCCTCATATAAAACTGGAAAAATTGCCAAGATAAATGACGGTCCTGAACCAGCCAACTAAGGTTTCTGATGTATGGAATGACTGCCACCATCAGTCGTTGCCCAGGTTGTCCAGGCTAGCCAGAGGCAGAGAGACCTGGGCCTGGGCCGCCTGGGTTATGTTTCTAATCAGTCTAATCTGCTTATTTTACTCTAAGTTGCCGAAATCGAACTGGAATTTGTTTTAACATTTTACATTTTACTTTGTGCAAAAGAAACTTCTTTATACATTCTTGTTAACATCTGGATTTCTGTTGATTGGAACTAGTCATGGGTTTTGTTTTTGGCATAATAAAACTCTGACAGAATTCTTACTTTATTTTGCTATGAATTTTCTTAATCTTAATGTTAGTGGAGAAATTTGAAAAAAAAATTCACTTTTCAGCCATATCGTGTGATAAATAAGTGAAAAATTACCGTCATATGGTAAGTCCTGTTTCTAGGCTTACTAAGCTTGACTAGATGGGTAAATAAATTGAGTTACTTTACCAGATGCCGAGATGGTAATTTTTAAGTTTGATTAAAATTGACTTTAATCATATTTATTGCAAATTTCTTCTTTCAGTGTTTTCTATTGGGGTCAGGATGATGAGCTCTGTGAAAGAGGTCAAGTTTGAAACAATAGAAGTGAGCCGACCGCGAGAGTTTGTTGCTGAAGTGAAGCTGAACCGTCCTGCCAAATTGAACTCTATGACTAGAGCATTCTGGGCGTAAGTCTGGAAAGCTCAATTGAATTTATTTAGTACAGACTAGGCAATGCTGCTGGTACTATTTTAGTCACATCCAAGCTATGTTCAACAGTGGCAGTGTGTGGTAAAATCTCAATAGTTTAAGACACATGAATTTTTATTATATATGTTTATCCACTCATGCATTGATGTAGCTGTGGTGTAGAATTTAAAACCAATCAATGTGGTGATGCTACATATACTTTATTGAAAACTTTAAAAAACAAAATTTCATTTGTCTGACATGTTTTCCTAGTTTGGTGAGACTTTCCTAGAGATGATTAAATAAGTTTTAGTTCAAATTTAAGCTACTAAAAATAACGCCCAAAATAGTTGAATTGCTTGTTTCTAAAACTTGGTGTAAGCACCGATCTTGTCGGAGTAAAATAATAAAATTTTCAATGTCACAATATGAAGTATTTTTACTGTTCTTCATGGGATATTTATTACCTATCCAACTTGTTTCAGAAGATGAATTAGGTGAATTATTTGTTTTGAGGAACATCAGCCTTTTGTAAAGGTCACTTTTGCGCAGTCTCACTTTTTATGCGCCCACTTTCTGGGAGTCCATCTCAGGTGTCTGGCGTCTGCAGTTGTGTCTCCTAAATCCCTCACAGAATCTTGATGAGATTTGGCAGATGTGTTTCTATGAAGCTGACAACGGAAGACGAATTTCGAATCTCTCTGACTACCGGTGTGCCCCCTAGTGGCAATTTTACCTCTATCTTCGGAGGTCCTAAAAAGATTTTCTTAAAATTTGGCAGTTAGGCATCTATTAGTGAGATGATGCCATCCTCCTGTTTTCGGACTGATTTGAGGTACTTTGCACCTCTTAGTGGCCATTTTTACCGTTTTCGAGTCTGTGTTTTGGCATTTGCCCTTCCATCAACCAAACCGCTCTAGGGATGATTTTGAAAATTGCCATTATGTAACTGTGAAAGGGCGGCTGACTACTACTGTGGCGCCTCCTAGTGGCAATTTTGTTTGTTCTTGCGCCCGTGGCTGTATTTCCTAAACACTCTATAGAATATTTATTCGTTGAATTTTGGTGGTGTATTTATATTAAGTTAACAACAGAGAACAATGGCTTTCAGACCGATCAGACTACCATTGTGCCCCCTTGTGACATTTTAGTTTTTTACATTTACCTCAGTCTGTATCTTCAAAGGTCGTCAACAGATTTTCATAAAATTTGGCAGATGGGCATCTATTAGTGAGGAGATGCGATCATCTGGTTTTCGGTTGAATTTGAGACATTTTGTGCCACACTGTGGTCATTTTTACTGTTTTCGACCAAACCACCCGAAGGATAATTGTGGAAATTGGCATGTATGTTCTTAATGTAAAGAGGAAGGATGACGACGATTTTCCAATGACCTCGACTACTGTGGCGCCTCTTAGTGGCAGTTTGTTTACACCAGTGGCCGTATCTCCTGAACCCTCTGCAGCATCTTTGAATTTTGCTGGTGTATTTATATGAAGTTAACAATAGAGGATGGTGACTTTCGGATGAATCGGACTACCATGGTGCCCCCTAGTTCCAATTTTAGTTTTTTATGTTTACCTCTGTATCTTCAAAGGTCGTCAACGGATTGTCATAAAATTTGGCAAATGAAGCATCTATTAGTGAGTTGATGATATCCTTCGGTTTTTGGTTTGATTCGTGGTATTTTGCGCCACCTCTTGGTCATTTTTTTACTGTTTTCGAGTCCTATTATTTAGCGTCTGCTCCTCTGTCAACCAAACCACTATAAGGATGGTTGTGGAAATTGGCATGCATGTTCCTAATGTGAAGAGGAAGTCTGTTGATGATTTTCCAACGACTTCACCTACTGTGACGCCTCTTAGTAGCAGTTTTGTTTTTTCGCCTATAGCCTCCTAGTGGCAATTTTTTGTTTTCCTCGGTTTCTCAGAAGTTCATTGATGGATTTTTTGAAAATTGGTAAATAGCTTTCAAATTGATGAAACATAGAAGTTTTCAGATGGATTCAATGTATTTTGCGCCATCTAGTGGCCATTTTCGTGTTCCAAATAAAGACCCCTAGAAGCACACCGTTTGTTGTGTATTTGTGGGCGCATTTCAACACTCTGCATTACTCTTGTTTCAAAATCTTATATGGTGAGGCCCGAGCATAACTCGTGACTGAGCAGCAGAACCCAAGTCATGTTCTCATTGTTCATTATTCCAGTGAGTTTCCAGTCTGCTTTGATGCTTTGTCTGCTGATGAAGACTGTCGTGTCGTCATAGTAACAGCTGCTGGAAAACACTTTACAGCAGGTTTGTTTTAGATCAGTAGTAAGTTCGTTATTTATTGTAAGATTGCGAGTTGTTGTCATAAATCATTTTTCTCTGCTAGTCTTTTCTGTAGTTTTCAATAATTCACCTTAGTGGTCAATTTTAACATTTTGTGGTTTCCAAGTTTCCACAAAATGTGACTGTTATAAGCTGTGGTGCTTGGGTTGCATTCAGTGGTTTTTTGTGGTGCGTAAATAACACAAGCAATGTTCAATTTCAAACCTTTTGTGTATGTTTCGAATACCATTAGCCTCATAACTCAGCTCACAGCAAGGAAGTTAAAGGCTTTTATACCTGTGGGATTCAAATGAGCAAGTTGAAACGCACTGTTTACTCATAACATAATGTGTTCCGACCAATTCTTTCTGATTGATTGCCATAGCATTGTTTTCTTTCTAAGTTTTTCTGATAGACTCCTTTTTCTGTCAGTAGTTTGTGCAAAAGACATGAGGTACACAACATTTTTGCATCATTACTTTCATTGTTGTTCAGACACGTAGTTGCCCACAATTTCTATGTTTGTAAATATTAGGGGTTTAACCCTTGTCTTTTTCAAGGCTTGGACTTGCAAGATGCCATGGAGACGGGTATTGGCTCGACAGCTGAGGATGTGGGACGACAAGCTATGAAGCTCAAGAAACTCATTGCTTCTTACCAAAACACATTCACATCGATAGAGAGGGTAATGCCGTTTTATGTTCACTTGGCAATTTGGCCGATTTCATCTGTGGCGTTGCCATCATTTTTCAAATGCATTGTGGGTCGGTTGTCAGCTGGTAAATATCCACTGACGTCATAGATAACTCGGTGACGTGTAAACTGTGTGACCAAAAACAACGCTTTCCACTTGAACAGAAACCACAGATCTACTGGAACTTGCTGTTTAGCGCGAGTACGACAAAAAGAGATTGAATGGAAACCTCAAAATGCATTGAGCAAGCCCATAGATTGGCAAATGTTTTGCGTGACAGATTTTCGATGATCCAATCACCGTGATCTTACCATCTATAAACCAAGTTACTTGTCCACAAGTTATTTGTGATGTCACTGCATGTTTACGAGCTTCCAATTCTCCCACGATGCACTTAAACAGAACAACTGATCTATATCTTTTATTTAGACCAATTGCTTTTATAAAACCGAGTCAGAACAAATATTTCTGAAAATTAATTAAATGTCACTTGAGAAAAAATGAAGACTGTGGGAATATTCATATAACCGCAAGTTACTGAGAAAATTTCTATAAATTATTTCTGGACTTGGATATGAAGACAGTTAGTTAGCTAAACTCTGTTCAGCAATTGGGAAGTGGGAGCAGGCATATATACAGCGTCCGTCCTGGGCGTCCAAATGGACTCCTTAGCACTAATCTGGATGCCCTGGCTAGGATGCCCAATGTAACATTTGGATGCCCACTGTCAATAAGAACCTTTCAAGTTTGGACTCACACATTGTCATGAATACTAGGAAGCCTCTGAAGGCTCACAGTGGGGGCTCTTTTTTCAAAGCAAGAAGAATTATACAATGTATATACAAAGTATATACAATGTTGCTATGCTCACACTTGGTTGGTAGCATTGTAAAGTCTTGGTCTACATTTTTTTAGTAAAAATGCTCACTACAGAAGGCTGTTTTGTAAACTTAAATGTAAAAACCTTGGTCTATGCATTTTTTGTAAAAAAAATGTGTGTGTCTGGGGGGATTGCTGGGGGTGGGGGGTTTCACGTCAGAATCATGGATGCCCTGGAATATTGGGAACCCCATTTTGAACACCCTATTTTCAAAATCCTGGATAAAGGCCTGAGTGGGAGCGTCAGACCAAGTTTCTGTCTTAAGTCACTTTTCATGAAATAGCTCTCAGAAACCACTTCTGACTTGTGTAAGAAACAAGTCCCAGTTTATAAATTAAAAGATAGCTTTTTATTAGGTGTTACATGGCAGCTTTAAAATCTCACCAGTCAGTGACACAATATGGAGTACAGGTGGTGGTTGTCATAGTCTGTGAATAGCTTATCAAATTAAGAGAGGGTAACCTCTCTACGTATTTGCACAACACTGAATAATAAGGGATCGTTCGAAATAAGTAGAATTGCTGAAAATTACGGTCGATTTTCCTAAGGAATAGAAAGTTAAGAACTCGTCAGAAATCAACTTGTGAATTATCAGAAAGACTGAGCTTTTGGCACTGATTTGCATTTGAAAGTGTTTCGTCAGCAAATGTGTTGAAATTTAGCTAAAAATGGCATTTTGTTCGTATTGTTTTACACCTCGGTCACGTATAGCTACTGGTGTGTTAAGCACACCATAATGTACAATAGAAACTATTGTATTCTGAAAGTAAATCAGTTATTGTGTTTTAATTGAAAACTAAATGTTGCTGACTACATTCCTATGTGTTGGCCTCTCCAACCTGTCCAACTCAGTCCATGACAGTTTCATTGTAGTTGTATGTTACTTCAGACACGAAAGTGAATAACAGTTGATGTGCAAAATTTCAGAAGTAGGTCAGCGTTCTCAAATTGTAGAACAGATACTGTAAGTCTCACATCTTTTGAAGTCCTGTCACGTTTCAACAAATAATGTATTCACTGTTCATTTCCGCCCTATTGAAAGTAAATATGTGCGTGCATGTGTGTATATTCTAAATCTTTAATGTTAATGGATGCTTGAAAATTATTAATCATGTGGCGCCAATTTTTGTAAAATGTTCATCTTGCTTTGGCATGCATTTCTAAAAATAATCCTGAACTGCAAGTAACCTAAGCTTGTGTTTGGACTCTTATGTTCCTTCTATCAATATGCAAGGGACACATTCTCTGTTCATTTTCAAGTTATTAAAGTTATTAAAGTATACAGTCGTGTGTGCGGGTGTGTGTATATATTCTGAATCATCGGTGACTGAAAAAAAATTTAATTCATGCCTGAAAATTTATCATCACTTTTCCACCAATTTTTGTGAATATTTTCGTCTTGCTTTGGCATGCATTTCTAGAAATAATCCTAAACTGCAGTCAACCTAAGCTTGTGTTTGGACTCTTCTATACCTAACATCATTATGCGTAAGACTGTGTCGTAGATTTTCGATTTACTCTTTAACAACAGATGTCTCTCCTTTTTAAAGCAATTTCCCTCGGTCTTCATTTTGATGGCCAACATCTCTTTAACTTGTCACTGAAACAAAATAAAAAATCTGAGACCCAGTTCCATCTGCTATAGACAATGAAGTAATTGTGCAAAATTTCATGGGAAGTGACCCTCACACTAACGGGAAATCGATGCTCAAAACTACTAACAGAATTCAAAATTAAAAGCTTTGGAAATGATCTATAAAGGTTTGCCACATAATTACAATTGATTGAAGTCGTCGTAAACAATTTGCATATTCGGCACATGGATAATGCATTGAAATAAATGTCATAAGTAGCAATGAAAAATAAAGATGTAATTTTATAGAACACGTGACCATTATAAAATGTGGGAAAGAACCCTGTGGACAGAGTGGGAACTGTAGAAAGAGAGAAAAAGAACCCTGTGGACAGAGTGGGAACTTAGTAAGCATTTTTTTTTAAAAGAGGGAAAGAACCCTGTCTACAATGTCACATTCGAGCCACCTGCCCCAGCCCGTTTCATCAAGATGTTTAGATAGGATCGGACATTTTACGAACATTTGCTGGACTTTTGCTGACTGCATCGGCTTCATTACTGATATCTGATGTCAATTATTTCAGTGTAGGAAGCCTGTGCTGGCTGCTATACATGGTGCTTGTGTTGGAGGAGGAGTTGACCTAATTACAGCCTGCGATATCAGATATGGCACGTCAGATGCATTTATTCAAGTGAAAGTAAGAGGCATGGCTAACTATTTTAGTTTACCATCCAACCACATGAGTGCGCTGTTGTTTTTCACCTCTGCAACATATCTTGTTCTTACTTAACATCCTGAATGTTTTAGAACTGATTGAAGTGCATTTCCTGTGTACTTATAATTGCAGTACAATTTCAATAATTTGTTAATAAGCTTTCTAATCTGGGACAAGAAGGTTCGTAAAAAAACAAAAAGTTTTGTCAGTGGGAGGAAGGGGACATTTTTCTTTTTGGTGAAGTACTTTTTAGTTTAGAAATTAATATTTTTAGGTGGCCAATCATATGACTTGGTGTCCGGTGTTCAGAAATGAATATTGTTATTTTAATTTAATTCTAAGTAAAAGCTTCTTTTAGTATCAATCAGTAACTAATTTTCTTACCTCAACCTTTACTTAGTGTCCTCCATTCTAACTCCTATATCAAAAAACAAGAGTTTATCAACTAGTAAAAGTATATATTTTCTGAAAGAAAAAAGATCAGGGATTTGCTAGACATATGTGAAATGCTGTATAAATGGCCAATTTTTGTGAATAAGTTTTGAGATCTCCTCAATACGATTTAAAACTCCTGACTTGATGGTACTTATGATGATTAAAGATTATTTTTGCACAGACAAAATGTTTTACTTGTTGATTCCATTCCTTATGTCAGTTGTACTTCCTCAGAGTATACCTGTCCCCACTCCCCCCTCTCCCCCCCCCCTCCTCCCCCTAGAGTACCCCTTTCCAGGGTATATGGAGATGTGCTGAATTTCTTTTTTGTTTGTGTAATCATGTAAAATTTCAACTTTGGCTGTGGAGTTGTAGGGTTTTTTGTAAAAAGTTGGGAGACAAACCTGGTGCTCCTGGGAGGGTAAATTTTATTGATGTAAAGACTCTGTCCAGCTATAAACTTGCTAATATCCTCAAGCACAGCCTTTTCCAGAATTAGATTGATAGGATCCCTCAGTAGAAATGGTTCTCTCTTTGATCTCATCTGTCACCCTCATCACAAGCACAGTGCCATCTGCTGGCTTTTGTGCCTACTACGTTAAAGTTTCCTCAAAGTCGAACAAACAGAATTCATAAAATTGTCAAATCTTCATTTTTCAAAACCTCGCTGTATTATTAAAAATATTTGAAGTTATTGATGACAGTTGTACAGTATAAATTGAAAATTATGAAGTAGAGTTTTCTTTCTTTTTATTGTTGTTTAAAATTTTCTTAAAATAATATTTCACAGTTCTATCATAGTGCGTTCAAAACTGAAGACAGTTTGCCATACCTACATTCTAGGAGGTGGATATTGGCCTGGCTGCAGATGTGGGCACACTTCAGAGACTTCCTAAAGTATTGGGCAATGACAGTCTGTCTAGAGAACTGTGTTATACCGCCAGGAAGATGTTTGCCGATGAAGCTCTCTCTTGTGGCCTGTTTAGGTAAGTTTCCATCTACAGACTGTCACATAGACACTAAGCTTTCCTATCAACTGGAAATGTACTTTATTAAATTGTAAATCGGAACATTACTTCGTAATCTTTACAAAACAGGTCATGAGCTGTTGTCATAAAATATGTAAACGCAACTATCTGCATTATAATGATGCCCCAGTGCCTGCTTATACGCTTATTTTGACCTTTTCAATACGAGCTTCTTTAGTATTGCAATACTGCACAAGTCACTATTTCACTGCTACAGGGGGTTGTTATGTAATGTTGACTCAGGTGTTTTGTGCAATGGGCCCAACCATGAGGTTTGTGCACATCTGATGCACTGCAAATGACATCGGGCCACCTGCACTGTTTTTTTTAATGTTGACTAATCGTGTCATTAGAGATCATTTTTTTGGGTGGTTTCACTAGCACTGTGCAGATTATATTCGCCACCATGGCAGGTGTGCTAAAATAATTTAACATACGGTTTACACCAAAGTTGTCTGTTAACGGGGTCAGAGATTATATTTTGAAAATGACAGTTTTGGGAACAAAAGTCTATTAAAAGTACCCTTTCTGCATGTGTTTGACAGAACTAATTGTGTCACTCTCCATAAAATACTGTAACCGTTAGCACATTCAACACCTTCTGCTTTATGGTATAATATTATAGGAACCATTTGTTTAACTGATTGAAAATATTAAGGTTTTGATGCCCATTTCTCTGTAAAACGTGATATAAGTGTAAAAGAATTCAACATGGAAAATTTTGATAGTTATGATAAGTTCGGTCATCATTTGCTTTGTTTACAAGTCAGTCAACATGCCACATTGTTGCTGCGTACCAGGATGTACTCATTATGGTCTCACTGACAGAGGAACAACTGTCCCACTTGCCCGAGTGTACTGCGACACTGTCCTACTAGATAGTGACCTGAGCAGACAAACTGCTAACATCCCGCCGTGTGACTCCTTCACCACACACCTGGCACCTTCTAAATAGCTCCAATACTTTAGACAAGTCCACAAGAAACTTATCAAAGTTTAGCTCACCGATCTGTTCATTGAATGACGAACTGTCCTCTTTACTGGGTGTCGAACTGGGCCCGTATTCATTCCCACTACTCAACATCGCAGCAGGGATGCTTACAGGCTCTGTGGGATAATGAGTACATCCCAGTAGGCAGCAACAGTGTGACATGTTAACTGACTCGTAAACAAAATCAAACGACAACCGAACTTACCACAACCAAGGTAGAACAATGACTGACTAGACTGCTCTCACAGTCAGACTATATGAAAAGAAATTGGTGCAAAATTCTTGCCTTCCAAAACGTCACTTCCGGGGTAGAGAACAAATAATTAATTAAATTACGAAAAGCTGTAATTAAGTAAAAAATTTGTCTGGGATAATTAACGAATCTTATTTTTGCTAAAAATGACAAAAAGAAAGGTTGCCTTTGCCTTTAAATTTGAAAGTCGGCATTATAAGAATGTTACTGAAGGATTGTCTAATTTCTCTTTGCTTTAGTCGTGTCTTCCAGTCCAGAGAAGAGATGTATGAGGCTGCATTAGAAACAGCATCTCTCATCGCAGCCAAAAGTCCCATAGCTGTCCAGTGTACTAAAGAAAGCCTTGTTTACTCCCGGGATCACTCCGTGGCTGAAGGACTGAGTCATGTGGTATGTGATGGGCAGGTTACCATACCTTCACAGTTTTTACTAACATTAAGACCACATACCTATTATCATCACTGTCAAAGTCAGCATGACTGCCATTGTTACTACAATCATCGTTAACATTATCACCATTAGCATCTTCATCATCACCACCATGACCATTGTCACCGTCGTTGTCCTCCTCATGATCATAGTTATGGTCATCAACATCATCATAAACATCCCCATTTTCATCCTCATCATTGTTCTTCGTTGTCGTCGTCATCGTCATCATCATCATGCATGTTATGTTTGTCTCTCACAAGATGGCACTGCTATTCTTTATTTCCAATTTACACAAAGAATCTTTTTGAATAATTGCTTCTCTTCTGTTTCAATGGCTGCAGAATGTTTACAATTTGGAAGAATAATCCAAAGCCTGATGAACGTTTTTTCTTAGGAAGTTTGAAAGAATATTTTTGAAGTTAAGATACAGGTAATGTATACTAACAATCCGTTCACGTTTTTATTCAGGGTCTCATAAATCAAGGAATGCTACAGAGCGAGGACATTGCTAAAGCCGCCATGGCATTCATGGCGAAGAAAACACCGACATTCTCCAAGTTATAACGAGTATTTATGATGAGTGAGTGGAACCACATCAAAGTGGGCATTGAGCCCAGGTCACAGTCAGACAGTATAATCAAAGTTACTGGGATTTCTTGATAAGTCAATCGTCAAATAAGGAATGCTGAATGATTTTCAGTCTCACTGTTTGGCTATTTGTGTGACGCAACTGCTGATGAAGGTGTCTGCACTGTTTTATCATGTTAGAAGGAGGACAGTATAATGCTGTGGTTTAACCAGTGGACTCTCACTTGCAAGGCCTGGGTTCTCGTGTTCAAGTGATACTGTACTGACACTATCGGGGCCTGGGTACAAGTTCTCTCAGATACCCTGTTATGTGTTAATAGGTGCACATACCGTGTATCCATGTGTATTTCATTCCACATAGTATATGTATGGGTATTTGGACCGCTGTACTCATAGTGTACCTAATTATCGGATGGACCCTAAATATTGGACATTACATAAAATTTTACGTAAAATTTTACTTAAAGCATAATTTGAGAAATAAATGACACCAATTTTTGTTCCGCCGTAATGCATTCAAATGTCCGACACTGTCTCGTTTATTATAGCATTGCCTTGTTTTGATTTCATTAAGAGAGGGTGCAATTTAGACCCTCAAGTCGGCCTATAATGAACGATCGTTTAAATCGGTTATAAAAGTTGAAAACAAAATCTTTTTCCACACTGAAATAATCCCAATGAACTGACAATATGTCACTGTTTCATGTTTTCATTTTGTTTTTAAACTCAAGTCGAACCCTGGCCACGCACATGCTTGCGTTATATCAAGAAGGCAAAGATTTTATTTTATGGATAATTTTGTTGCAAACGTAGCTGTGTTCTGCAGCAAATATGTCAAAACACTCAAGCTGCAATTTGGTGACACTGTGTGTGCAGCCATTACTTGGTTAGTCAGTTTTCCGCGGTGTGGCGTATGGGGAAACATGGTTCCGATATTTAGGTTCTCCAAAGGTTTGCTACTTGTGATTTTTAAAGATCAGCCAGAACATAAATGTGGCTTTCTTTGACAAGATCTAGTAACAGAACATTTCCGCAAAGGTTAGACTTTATTTCAGTAAAGAATTTGCAACAATCCGTAGTATTTTCAAATAAATATAAAATGCAAAATTTGTCAAAACATCCAAAAATTAGGTCACTTGACTATACCTGTACAATATCTGTCCACATGTACCATATATGTGTGTATTTAGGCACATGCCACAATATAAAATAATAAGTTTATACAAAGAAACTTTGTACCGAAGATTTTTGCATACACTTCAACACCAATCTTTTTGTAACTAATGGTACAAGTTTCACCCACCTGATATGCTAGAAACGTGTTTCTTAGTTTTACACATAGGTGCATGCAACTAATTCCAAATAAAGATGGAGATTCTAATTCAAGCGCATAGGCCTTAATGTGGTAGTGGACAAATTATGTGAGGGATGGAAAACTGAGACTAATTTGTCAACCTTTCATAGATTTATGTTGCACAAACACCACCCTTAGGTTTCACTTCCCACAAACACCACCCTTGGGTTTCACTTCAGCTGTGATCCCTTTAAATAAGAATGCATTATGTCATCTGGGATTTGATCAGAAGCTAGGAATCTTTTTACATGGAATGCAGCCAGGAAAATTCCATCCATCTGGAAAGCCAGTATATCTCTGTGCATCTTCTATGAGAGGACGCCTACTCTTTGGTTCAAATCCTTTGTTCACAAGCAGACTGAGCATTATGTTAAGTACTTTGACTTCAGTGTGTAAGGGGGAGTATATGTAATGCAGTTGACAATCATCAGTTGTGCTGGGCTATGATGGGATTACACTGATTATAAATACCAATAAAAAGCTCTTTTATTTATAGCTGTGTTTTATCTCCAGTAAGAGATGTCCATAAAAATATGCAATCTTATTCCACCAAAGATTCTGTGATTGGCAAACACTTATGTGTTTCATCACATTTCACAAAATACCACGGTCTCTTATCCACCTCTGTAACTATTCCTCTTTTGTATCCAAATGAAAACTTGTAAAACTGCAGAGTATTTCGAGTAGGTTGTGTTTCTAATAAATTCTACTGGATTTGACGGATTGTAGAGTTGTCTATCACAGTGTTTATTCTGAGTTGTTGCAGTAAGACTGCTCCACCCTTTAACTTTCTGTTGTTTCAGATATGCTAAAAATTAGTTAATATGCAAATATAAATTGAAAAGCTTTAAAGTAATCAGGAAAATTTGTCAAACCCGAAAGGAGAGTTGTAGCATTTCAACAGAAATACAATTAGGGTTTCTGGTTTAAAATATTCAAATATTCTACACATGTGTATTGTGTCAGATAGCATTAAAAGTTAGGTGACTTTTATCTAATAGACATATCAGCTGAATTAGTCTCCCTGACAGGTCTAGTTAGCTGTCAACATCTCTTTCAAATAGTTAATTAGAAAAGTAAGCTGCACAGGCAGTAAACAATATGATATTCCTAACTTTAATGGACTCTATTATTGGCGTGTTGCTACCATCTTTCCCAAGCCTGATGGCATCCTCATTTGGAGTAATTTGATTAGTCTCACCAGTTAAAAATATTTTGGATATTAGCTTTTATCTAAAAATTTGTAATAGTTCTTACTACTAGTAGTTAGGTGTGAAACTGTTCATGTTTAATAGTATTCCACGCTTAGAGTATTCTACACGGCATATGGGGGTTGGTGAGGGGCGCCATCTGTGAGGAGTACAGGCAAGTCTCACATTTAATTTACATAAGCCAATGCCTTGGCTGCTTGATGGTTCGATCTATATTTTATTAGTAAAGAATGGTTTTGGAACAACACTAAAATGCATACATTCTACTAATTTCGAATTCATCTTTACGTTAACTGGATAGAGGTTGTGTTAATGAGCACAGATGTGTATTTGGTTTTAACTTCATCTTATGGGTAATTCTAACTGCCCTCATCCTTAAAATAGAAAAGTTTCTTGATTATGTTGCTATGGAACTCACCTTTGACAGTTCTTAATTAATAACTCAAAATATTTTATAAAAGATTTTTTTATTAGATTTAAAATTAAAAAATGCCTGCGTATCGGAGGGAGACGACTGCTAGGGGCTGAAAGCAGTTCTCTGACTCAGTCTCTTGGAACTGCTCGAAAATGTGACAAATTGTACGGAATTTCCAAAGTAAATCAGTAAAATTTCTACGATTTTCAGCTTGAAAGAGAATCTATCAATGTTCATTCTGCGCCTCGTGTGAAGCATTTCAACCTACTGGCATCACTACTGGTTTGGGATCTTTTACACGCTCTTTATCTTATCAATTTTGACGTAAAACTTGTAAAACGAAATTCAAGCGGCTATTAACTCCACATTCGGTCACGTGATTTAGACCACGTCTTCAAATTTGCCTCAAATGTTCGCTTAGTTAGAGATGAATCCTGTGACTAGAAATACTGTTGGACGTTACTTGAAACGAAACTAACTCTACAAGTTCGTTTTTTACAGCGTGTCGTTATATGCGTCGAACAAACAGTTTGAAGATAAGGTTGAAAATTTCCGACTCAAACAATTTACTATTCTCGTGTAGGGTTGTGTAATTTGATGATTTCACTAGGGTCCTAATTTGGAGATAGTGCATAACAAATGTTTGAAATATTCTGTTAGGAGTCTAATGCATCGAATGTTGCAGCTCGCGGAGAGCTTAGTCGAAGATGTTTGAGATATCGAAGACAAAGCATTAACAATGTGCTTTACCTCAGATCTTAGTTCTGAATAAATCAAGGTCATAATGGAATTGTCTTTTGTAAATTAGTTCCAACAGTGGTGTCGTCATTTCGACCATCAAAACTGGTATTCAAATTTGTCAATCAAATCATGTCTTGATATGTACGCTTTGTTTATTAAATTTCTTATATGATGGCAAAAAAATGTTACTTGTATTCGACTGTTTCCTTGCTTCACAATAATGACTAAGATACAGCGAGATTACCTATAAAAGAAACAGAATTTGCCCGTGCTAAAATATGAACATGTTAAAAAGTTGAATACATTTTAACTGGACTGCCCTGTGTAGGGCAGACATGTACCAGAGCGTGCCCCCCAAAATATAAGAAATTTTAGCCTTGCAAGNAAGTTTTATACGAATTTTTAAGGTTATGCAGGACTTTCGAAAACCGTTCAAATTTGGCTACCTTTGGAACATCATATCACAGAAATGCCTAATCGGATTCATATGAACATTCTGTAAGGAATTCTTTCTAAAGTGTGTTATTTTGGAATGAGTGTCTATCAAAAATAGGACTCGTGAGAAAACTAAAAAGAAATGATAATTTAGAAAAGTGTAACAGCGTTTTTGAGATTTCATCTTCAAAATTTGTGCTAAATGAAATTCGGCCGTGTTAATGATACCGTTGTTTTGTTATCAATGTACTTTTCTTTTTTGTGGATATGTTTTCAAAATACATTGACACGTGATCCAATTCATAGCAGATTGATAAAATATCAAAAATTAAGTTTCAAATGCTCCCTTCTTTCCCAAAATGTGTAATTTTACTGAGTTGAAATTTATAATTTTGTAAATATTTGGGTAAATACATACTTGTCTTTAAGGCCCTACATAACCTGACTGTTCCAACGTATGATGATTAAAAATGCATGGAATTATCGGAGTTAGAAAAGAAAAGAAAAGAAAGACGATTTTAAGTAATAATTTACTATAATTTTTCATTTACGATGCTATGTGCAATTATTCATTTAGGTTTCTTAGTGTTGTAGTACTGAGACAAATGTACTTGACAAGAGACAAACTTGGGATTGTTTATGGATGTTTCACAAAGGTTTGGTCGAATTCTGCATCGCCTAGAGCTGGAACAGCAACAACGACTTGGTGTTGATCACCACGACCACTTTCATGGCTGGCCACTACATGCTGTCGCACGATCAATAATGATCGACTTCATGTGCCGCACGACGGATGTGCCATATCGTTTGTTCTACAGAGCGTGCAACTGAACCTGTCGCACGATTCCCTAAATGCGCACAACCGGATCAGAATCAAAATAAATGCGCGGAGATTGGTCGTGCCATTACCATTCGCACGACCAAATGGTCGTGCGACTCTGTATGATTGGGGGTTTACTCAAAGCATGTCGATACAATATTGGTACAATTTCGAGTTTGGGAAACAGAGATTAGGCCTACTCCTTGAACCATGATTGTGCCTCTCATCCGGGTTCTGTGACGAGAATGCGACAAGTTAACTTAACGTTCTTCACATGTATCAACTTCAGTCAGAATGTGTGATTTGTACTTAGCGAAAACAACACCGACGTTGTGGTCTTAATTTGCAGTTTGTGTGATACTTTGGTAAAAATAATGGTAGATTGTGTTAGTTTTATTCGTTGCTTGTGTTAATGTACGAATTACTGCGAAATAATTTGTTAAAAGGTAACATTTTAGTTGCGTGCCCTTCTCGTTCGCCCGGGCGAAATGCACTATCTTGGTCCAGTGAATAACTTCCATTGCTTCATTACGTCATCAGTATGCGTGAACTGATTCAGCGTTATGTCATTATTCCAACTGTGCGTAATATCCGTCGAATGTATCCGGTCTCGGTTTGGTATTTACGCTTTCTCACGCATGCGGAGTCTATATAGATTACATTCACTAGCTAGGACCACTGTTGTTTGTCATGAGAGCAATTAGACAACATGGGCGAAAATTTACCGGACAACGTCGCGGAAACTGGTGGGACAATCTGTGATTTTTATTTTTAGAATGACGTGGTAAGTTCGTCATCGAGCTTCGCTGTTCTGTTTTGGTTAACAGAAACATTATGAAACCGATCGGGAGATGAAACCTGTGGTAGACACATCACAACGCACGTTAAGGCCATTAATTCCAGTTTTTGTGATTTCTTAAATAGCTCAAAAAACAGTACACAACACTTAGAGTTTTAGCGTTTATATAAATACACCCTGTCCGTAATAAAATTGAATTCCGATTTATGAATTTGCTTACTACGAAAATATGGGCTGTGTTTCGTACATCAAGACATTCGCAAACCACCTGAAGTGAGAAATCACCTATCGAGAGGAGATCACCTCTCGAGAGGAGACAGTGAATTCTAGCCCATAATTCAACGTTCCAACATAACTGACCAGACACATTTGTGAGTGGTCTTGGGCGATCTTGTTTTTTTTTTTTTTTTAAGCTACTAACGTCAACGGAACACACCCCTCAGCTGGCTTGTTTTTTTTCTTTTTTTTTAAGCTACTATCGTCAACGGAACACACCCCTCAGCTGGCTGGCCGAGTTTTGTAGCTGTCTAGCGTGCTCTCATTGAAATTACACGGTACACTCAGGCGTTATTTCACAGTCTTGGTGTTACTCAACTCTGGTCGTCACGTTGCTGAGATCACAGACGAATTCCGAGCTTGGAATGAACTGGCAGTAGACCTTGTCATTTGTGTCGGGCGGGTCATTTTATGAGCCAAATTTAGTCTCGAATACTACCGAGCTGTTTTTCCCTACTGCGTGAGAAACTATTTGAGAATTTTAGTTTGAAAACTGGTCTAAATCAAAAGTAGACGCCCATTTGTTTGTTTATAGCCACTTTAAACTCTAGAAAATACCTTACTCTATCCTTTGAGTGTCAAGTGATTATGACTAAATGCTCTGGTTTCGACGAGGGAAGACTGAGTGAGAAATAAGAGAATCGCCAAGTCCTTCCTTATGTGCTCTGACTGCAGAGTGCGAGTCCTCCCTGGGCTTCCATATATGCTCTGCGTATCTAGCACAAGTCCGTCTTGGCCATCCAGTTGGGCCTTGTTTGTGTAACATAGCATCGCCTCGGCTTTCCTTATGAATCCTTCCTGCAAACCTGACTGAACATACATTTCTCATTGAACATCCGTACTGGTTACGCGTTCATATACATGTAGCTTCGATTTCAGTCCAGTAAAATCAGAAGAAAATAACGGCACGTCCTGAACAATACCCCGAACGAAGCATTTGAGGGCGGCGAGAAATTGTGACAACTTGGGAATGCCTGTGCTTAGATTCTTTGACAACAATGGCAGAAAATTATATCTGGCGGTGTCCTCAGAAAATTTTGAAACAGTGACCCCAGTGTCTGTGGAAAAGTTCAAAGCTGTGAAAACTCCGTAGTAAACAACCCATCTTTCGTCTGCACTTTGCATGTTATAGATTGGCGGGGTAATCATTGAGTTAAATTTTCGCTGGCCAGTGTTACACGCTTTGGGCCCCCGAACTAAAAAACCATCGACCTGAGTGTACGCCCCTCTTGCCCCCGAACTAAAAAGCCATAGGCCCTCCAGAGAATACGCCCCTCTCAACATGATACGTTCTTGCCGTAGAATCAATTACACGCTAGTCAATGCTATTTGTTTTGACTCGGCTCAAAACAAACTGACCAGGGGCGGGTTCAGGTGTTCTAACTCGCACAACAAAACGCTCCCTTGTTGCATCTCGACACTGACACCGAGAGAATACAATGGATCAAGACCGAGCGAGACATGCTGGAGACAGCGGCAGTCGGGTGAGCTGTGAAGACCTCTATTTCTGACAAAAGAACTGATCTCCATCTCATTTTCCTCTCGTTATCTTATAGGTGTTCCATTGAAGGCTTGACGCGTTAATAATACTCACTTTGAATGCTACCTCCCTCCTTAACGAGTCAAGAACAAACAGTATGCTTTTTGGATCGTCCGTTGTCAGTTAGCGCAGCACGATACCTATCTCAGATTGACGACAGAAAATTGAAATCTTTTGATTTCACATATGTGCTACAAGGCACCAGTTCAGTGCCGTATAGTGTGGCAGGTACGCTAAGAATATGAACTTGTTTAACAGAAATATTTGTTTTTGTGTCCTCTATTATGGCCGCTGGCTGAAACGAATCGGACGACTGTTGACAAATCAATTGTAGACGCCATAATTCGAGAAGTGAATTTAGTGTATTGTTTGGTCATTTTATGTTATTTGTTTGGCCGTGTGCGATCAAGATTTAACTAGTTTGATTACAGAGGGTGTAGTATCCAAAAATAACATCTTTATAAGAAAGCTGTTGTATATCAAATAGTGCATTGTTGACAATTCTTACCCTCACAATCATTGAGACAAAATTATGATTATGAACTGTCGAATACGGACAACAGCACTACAGAAAAACATTTTGCCTGTGTTGGGCATTAAACTGACGACGTTTAAGTTGTTCTCTGCTGAGCAACTCTTAAATTGACCGTCACTAAAGATGAAGAGTGCGTAACTTGTAACCAATGACTCTCTTCTTGTTTAGGTCAAAGTTGCGCATGAGGTAACGGATTTTTTCATCCTCAAATCCCCACAATTAACGTAAAATAACGACTCGGTCTTCGCTCCCATACATTAAATGCTGTGTATTTGAGTTAAACTTAAGGCAAAATAACAAATCAACTCAGCAAGGCAATTGTCCAGATATTCTGTAATAATCAAAGCGTTTACTTGCACCAAGTGTACTTTATATCAAAACAATTTAGTAAAAAGATAAAAGATACTTTGCCACTTACATCGAGTAGAGTGTATCAGTTTACGACTAAGTTTACCTATAAATCTGCTGTATGACGTCAGTGTTGTTCTCATAAATATTCGTTTCGTTTCCGTCTTTTTCAAGCTTATCGCTGTTGAAGCGTTCTCGATGGTTGTGATCAAGCAAAACGCAGTTCTCTCTTTGCTAACTACAAAAAGTGCGCCATTCACGTTCTGTTTATTTTAGTGTTTTACATTGTGTACTCCTTCGGGTTAAATTTGCGCAAGATCTTGTGTCAGTAACGTGACTAGCATTGCCTATCTGTTGTACACTATTTCTCCGCGAGAGTCCAAGTCTTTCAACGACACCTCAATGTTGACAAGCCCAAAAAACGATTGGCGGTTCATTTACCCAAATCAGATTGTGACTGCGATAATGATGACGTGAAACCGCTGACGAAAGGTGGTCACGTCTGAATGTGTAATAAGTTTTACCGACTAACGTTTGTTGCCCCCAACATTCTAGTATATGAAAACAATAAAACGGGGAATTACTATGTTCCGGTTGTTCGAAGTTTCATGAAACGTTCGTCGGTGCTTCCAGCGACTCTTGAAGAAAAAACTGCACAACAGAAAAGATGACAAAAAGTAGACGAAATTGAATTACCTTCAGATGTTTTACACAGCAGGCTCTTGCATGCGATGTGAAGATGGAAAAAGCTCGGGCTATCAGGAAATAATCCGTCGGGCAAATACGCGTCATAGTTTTTCAATTCCGAGTATTTTTGTAGAAAGGGGCCATTGGTTTATGTTGCTGTACTTTTAGGATTATATATGTTTAAAAACCCAGACGTTGACAACCTGTAAAAACCGCACGTGCGTATGACTTTCTTTATAAACTATTACTATTCGTGAAAATTCACAATTATCTTGTCAAGTTTTGTAACAATAAGAAAAAGTCGAAAGTTCAAAGCAAGGCCACGGAATCAAAGTACGAGCATTTTGGTTGTTATTTTTCTTTCCTGCCAGACGGCGTTGGTTGATGTAAAGGCAAGTTATTTGTGCTGTTTAGTGATCGCTTGATATGATTTCATAATTATCTCAGAGAACCATCTCAATTAATGATATTTGAAAAACGCTGCCTGAAAGGTGCCACAATGCGTTAATTGAAAATTGACACCAGAATCGTGTATGGAAATGAAAGCAGTGTTGTTTTTGATTGCACAGTGCAGACGTTTACGCTATCACGGTTTATCTTCGCAGTGTGTAATTTTCTGGGATTGTGTTTGGACTAAGTCACGTGTTCTGCTTTTTGTCAAGTACGACTAATTTATTGGAAATTTTGTAGAATACAGTTTATTGGAGGTTGAGAGGCTGTTTGTAAATTTTTGTTACAAACTCTATTGCTAATATTGGTTGCTAGTACTAAATGAAAATAAGATATAAAATCTACAAAAATGACCTAAAAGTAGTATTTTATAGAATTCAACAGTTATAAAACCTCAACGATATCAAATAAATAGCGAAGGTGTATAATTATATGCATGTTTTCTCACAGACTTATTTCAGTTCAATTATCTTGAGCAATATAAAATAATTTCGGTTTATGAACATTAGGAAAATATTATTTCAGAAAAGTTAATTAGAAAAAAATTGTCGTAGAAAGTTTTTGAATTCCTTGGAATTTCAGTGTCAAAGTTAGACGGCAAGTATTTATTACTGACTACTGAGGTTAATCTCATTCTAAAGCGGGGAGTACAGCTCTAAGTTAGACAACTAAACACTGGAGAGCTTTTAACAAGGCGCCATGCGGCATTACAATCGAAGCAAGTGATCTCAATGGGATTCTCTCGCTTGCGACTAGTGTTCTTGAATGCACTCCTGTTAAAAAAATGTTAGATCACGTAAAAATATAATAGGTGCAACGATGCACCAGTACCGATGGGCGATTTTCAGTTTCCTTTCTGGCTGCCACTTCCTGTTGTCAGCTAGGGTCCTCTCGTGTGCGTCACTGGAAAGCAGTGAAAGTCCAACTGTGCACTGGGAGTTATTGCTAAAGGGTTACTCTCAATCGCTAAAAATGCGGTGCGTCCTTGCATAAAGTGTGACGTATCGGCATGGACTAAATTCTCTAGAAAGCACGTATGCTTCGAAATGGTTTTCCAAAAATGCGATAGAGCGACATTTTTAGTCATTTCAACGACTAAAAATCTTACTTGAATAACGGGCATGAAACTGATTCTCAAACTTTAGGCATGTTATATCCGAGCATGTTATATCCGGGCATGTCATATCAGACTATTGCCGAAATGCAAATAGATTAATTTTTAGAAATCTTAATTGAGCGTATATCACAAGTATTTCAATATTGTTTGATTGAGATTCTGCCTGCCCTAGTAAAGCACTCGCCGGTTGTTGTTTAGATTGCCACGCTAATCAGTTTGAAGCATTTAGTTAAATCATCGTTTTCAACAGCAGTATATCACTTGGACAACTCATTAGCTCACTTTTCTATTTGTCCCTAATTGCAACTCGAACCCAAGTTTGTGTTTATTTGAGAAATACCAACAATTAGTGCTCATAGCGTAATTAGTTTCCCGTAATCACTTAATTGGCAGCCTTGTTAGGTGTCGTATGACTAATCGTTACACCCAATTCGAAAAAGATTCTCTACATTTCACTCTACGCCAAGCCAAGGAATTCTGGCAATCAACAAATCAAATGGCGGGTTGACGCCTAATTGAGGACGTTGTCAATTGTTTTAATGCACTGCTTTTCATGAAGGCCTTCAGCACATGCATTGTGCACGCCACATCCACGCCACAACCATAGCTCATCCAAAGCTCATTCACGCCAAATTCACATAAAATTCACTACAAATTCACACAAAATTCACTCCGAATTCACAGACAAATTCATTCCAAATTCACACCACATTCAAAACACACAACATTTACTATAAATTCACTCCGAATTCACACCACATTCACTCAAAATTCACAGCAAATTCACATAACATTCACTCCAAATTCACACCACATTCACGTCACATTCACACCACATTCACTCCAAATTCACACCACATTCACGTCACATTCACTCCAAATTCACACCACATTCACGTCACATTCACGTCACATTCACACCACATTCACACCAAATTCACACCACATTCACGTCCTATTCACACCACATTCACTTCAAATTCACGCCACATTCACGTCACATTCACGTCACATTCACGTCACATTCACGTCACATTCACACCACATTCACACCACATTCACCCCTTTCATGCACTCGAGTTCAGGCCGAACACACAGAGGCAAGAGCTGTTTCAATATATTGTCGAAAGAGTGCATAACATATCAAATTTACATGACTAAAAATGGACCAACAATATACATTTTACTACAATAAATAAACACTACTACTGTTGCTGTCACGATACTTTTCACCTTAACTCTCTCTACTCTTATGACTAACAGATTTACTACATTGCAGTTGATCTCTGCACCGAGGACAAAAAACACCTTACACAACGCTGCGCAATAATCCTAACAATTCTCAGGTCTATATTTTACTGCAGATTAACTGCAGATTGAACGTTGGCGACACTAGAAAAACACAATTTTTAATTTAAAATTTGAAGTGTGTGTTATCTCTAGGGGTTAATTAAACATGGTAATTGAGAGTGAACGTATGTACAACTGACAAATAATGGAGACGTCAAATGTTGCTTTTTAGCCAATACTCCTTTAACTCCCCCGAGAAACCAAACACTCTAGTGCACGCTTACTGCGAGAATCAATTATTGAAATTAATAGCGCGTATCGTTTAATATCGTGAGATTTCTAGAAATCACTTCCGTAAATAACCAAACTACTTCATATCATGGCTTGAGTGGACCTGTACATAGCTTTATATCACTTTCTTGTTTCATGTTAATTTTCAAATGTGTCTCCCGACAAATCAAATAAACAATTAAAAATTTCCCAATTTAGGCGACAGTCATAATATGACTATGAGTTAGATCTGAAAAATGGCCACTGTGTGAGTACTTTATTTCAAAATATTTCGTTCTCGAGTTAGTTACTTTAACCAAAAACAATGAGATGCTTTGGATTATACTTTTGACTAAACTTTTGTCTCATTAATTAGCAGTATAGATTGACTATATTTGAGGTCTATATTCTGCATTTCAAATCACGCACAGCACTTACAGATACACAGAACAATTGACGAGAAAATCTTAGGACCGATATGAATAAAAAATCACTTTCATTTCCCTGGATTTGACACCTGTGTTTTTTATTCGAAATTTCGACTTTCCCGCCAGAATTGTCACGTCGTTAAAAGCACACAGATCGTTTTAAGAAACGACTGATTGTCAGTTGTTCATAAAGATCATGAAACAATAAAGTACAGGGCCTGATACGAATTACAATTCACAGGCAATAGGAGTCAGTAGCGCCACCAAGAGGTGCGCTCAAGATGTCAATGATAGGCATAGTGTCTGTCAAGTGTCCACATTAAAAGGCACTTCCCACTGGCACCGAAGCTTCTGTGCTGCCGAAGCTTCGGTCAATGGGAACACTTATCTTCCGTCTTGAATCGAAGTTAACAGCGCATCGAAATAAATAGGCGGATTTAACAGCGAAGCTTCGACGCTTCACTAAAATTTGAAACACTTAACTTCGATGTCACCGGTATTATCGGCAGGGGTTGACTGCCAGCGTTTGCCAACAGCGGGCAGTTATTATTTTGTTCTAATAATTATTATTTTGGCGGTATAAGCATTCTGCTTCAATTTATCCACGTATTTGATGGTTCATTTACATTAAAAAATCCCTGAACGTGTAGTGTACGAAAAACGAGATTCCGCTACGCCATACTGCCTTTGTTTGGATCAGGTGTTAGCCTGCTGAAGAGTCACATTTTTAACATCTCATTTTCTAGTACATCGTCATCGTCCCAACGTGGCAACGGTTGGCTGCCTCGTGAAGATGACGTTTTAGTTTCCATGTGGGGAGAGGGAGAAGTCTCGTTTTTGATTGCAAGCACTGTCAAAAACAGCGAGGTCATATGACCAAATGTCATATTAGCACTGCCTTGCGATAACTTCGCTGAACTATAACTCCGAACAGTTAACATCGAAGCTTCAGTAGTAGCGAACTTAACTGTATGGGAAAAGGACTTAAGACTGGGCGCACAAGGGGAATGAAAAGTCTTGTGTCACGTGATGAAATGAGTGCCCCTCTTGTGGGAATCGATGGAAACAGTACCGGACGCGCATGCTGGGAAATGAGAAGACGTAATAGTGTCCTCCTTGCGAGAATCAGAAGAAACATTGAGACTAGGCACACAAGATGGAATGAGAAGATTTGATAGTGTCCCTCTTGTGGGTATCGTTAGGAACATTGGCAAGGCGCACATCAAAATTGAGAGGACGTAACAGTGTCTCTCTTGTGGGAATCAGTGAAAACACACAGGATGGGAAGTTATTGGTATGCTGCCCCTCTTGTACACAAGTTTGCAGAATGCTTTCAGATCCACTTATTCAGAAACTGTACAAAATGTCCATTTTAACAGACATACGCTGTGGTACTTGTAAACAACCATTAATCGTTTGGCTTAGGAGACTCTGACATATTGTTAAATGATAGGTGAGCAACACTAACAGACATTAAATTGTATCTTTTCTCTTGTTATTGACTGAAAACCAATCCCTATAATGTAATTAATCAAGCAACGACTTATTAAAAACGGACATACCAATGATTACTATTATTGTATTAAAGTCAACCATTGCTAACAAGATTCCAACATAGGGATCGTCTTACATCAAACTTGTACGTTACATCATTGGGATGACGTGAGCTTTACCTGAATAAGGGGTGCTTCAGTCAAACTGCTATCAATACTTGACAAGGAGGTTATGATAACATGGAGCTCTGAATATGTGTTTTAAAGTTGTTTTATTGTTGACTTCCATGAATTATTGTTCTGAAATATTGTCACCGGCGTTCACAGTTTGTTTCTATATCCCTCCATCATTTTTGTACTAGTTACACACAACAGCTTGTTTTGGAGTTTCTGACGATAACTTTGGTTAATATTTAAAATAAAGTTTGAAAATGTACGATATGTGTGGTGAGCGTGGCTTATTGCGGAGTATATACCTTAGGATTTAGGAAGGAGTGGGTCACGGGCCCGAGCGTGACAAAAAAAACAAACAAAAAAACCCACACACTTCGGCATGCCATCGTGAGGGGCTACGTGGACATTTTTCCTTTGATAATTGCGGTTGGTGCACTATTATGAACTCTTAGATCAGCCTCCAGTTCAGTAACGCTAGGACCTCGGTAAAAAGCAAGACTTCGCGAGATTACTTGAAATATTACCGTATATTTTAAATGAGAAAACGTGACTTTGACTAGGTTTTAGCTAGGTCCTAGCGTAGGTCCTAGCGTCTACTGAACGCACGCCTGCTTATGTTTGTGCACAGGGGAGTTAATATTGGCTTTTCGCCTTCCATCACAAAAACTGATTACTAATTTCCTTTATGAAATTGGTCTCAACTTGTTCCATAGTCAAATTAGTAGTAATTTCAGGGCTTCGCGGAAAGAACTGACATTTTTTTATTGTTTGAGACAAGGCTCTACAATTTGACTTGTCACAGCTTGTTATTTTATGCGCCGAGCTTGGTCCCAAGAACTCAACTGTCAGTTTGTTGGGAGCCCAGAACTCACTGTCACCTGTGAAAGGAACATGTTGAGACACATTTTACAGCGGTAAGTGACCTAATTCATAAGTTCATTTCTTGGGGGGAACGCCGGCTTATTTCCGCTTTAACAGCACCGAACTTAAAAGCGGCGAAGAAACGTCGGGATTGACAGTTCCGAACTTTTACAAAACAGTTTTACGTACGCGTATGTGTATACAAACAACGCAGGGTTTGTCAGGAAATCCATGTTTTTGTTTTCTCAACAAGGAGTGTTGCATTTTGAAAGTGTGATGGTTTAGCGAGTGACGTTGAAGTCAACCGGAATCGAAAATACTAACCAATGAAAGATGATTTCAATGTTTCCCGTATTCAGCGCCAGATGTCGGGGTAAGTAGCATACCACCCCCCGAAGACGTTTGTATTGACAGTCATTCATCGACAGAATATTACGAGTTTGTAGTTATTCCCCATAATTCACATAGTTACAAAGCGTTTATTACAGATTTTTTTGTGAAATTTCTGTGAACGCTGTGATATTAAAATGCTCTAAAATCGGCCAATCTCACAAAGCATTTGATTTCAGTTCGGACTAAAAATTCCGGTTTACATTTTTCTTATCAATATGTTAATTTCTATTGTTGACAAACAGACGGATAGCAAAACATGTTTAAGGTGCTGTCAAATAATGATTTTCTATCTTTTATGAGTAGTCACACCGCAGAATAACATCCTTCAGTAATGTAAATTATTTTACGCGGTTCAATTAGCTAATACAAGTTGACGGATATCTGGAAGCCAGAGACATTCATCCAGCACTCGTCTGGTGTCAGGATGTTCATAAGTACGGCTAGAGGCGCCTAGCGCGTCCTACGCTGGATCGCTTTATGTAGCATAAGTGGCCGATAAACAGCTTTGAAAATAAACCATCTCTTGTGAAAATAATCGAACGGAAATGGTGGCGATCACTTTCAATTGTTTTAACAATGTAGAATGATACGTGCGATAAGACGACCTGTCATTGTTGTGTTCCCTGCTGCCAGATTTACCCTTCTACGACTGCACAGCGAAATAGCGTTACATCACACCTTTTATTTAAAGCAAACCTTAGTGTGTACGGAATGTTTTTTATGGTAAATAACCCTGTTGCAAATGAATAAATCTGTACCTTTCATTTACCTGCATAAATAAATAGTTCTCGATTGAATTCGAGACCTGTAAGTTCGTAGAATTCGCCAGATTCCAGTTCACATATTATACCATGATAAATGTCTATATTACAAATAAATGAAGTTGCAACAGTTCATTTGCCTGCACGGATAATCAGTCCTCGGTTGAATCTTGTTAATAGAATTGATGACATGTAAATGTGTAGAATTCGCCAGGTTTATTATTAGCTCAGAATATGATCAGAAAACTAGAAGTAAATTCTCTGAAAACGATGTTTCTATTCGCTGAAATGTGAATAATCCAAATCAATATTCGCGTGCACGTTTTTACTTTGATTAGAATCTTCATCTGAGTCGTTGAATGTTGTCACAGATCTCATCTTTCAATAATATATACGTGCATCCTTGCTTCCGGTGACCTGCGCGTGCCCACGTGTTTCAGGCTGCGTTCCGTAGACGCAAGACACTCGCGAAGCATTTACAGCGAGAAATCTTCGCTTATTGAACGGAAACGGTGAATTATATCCCATAATTCAACACCAGTTACTTCAGTGGCCGCCAGTTCGTACTAATACTCGCAAAACCATCGCCTTTTGCTCGCGTGATTTTGTGTAGTCTTGCGTGCTATTACCCAAGTTTCTCGCGTCTGCGGATCGCGCTAAAATTAAAATCGTAACTACTTGAGCATATCTAGTTGACAAATTACTTCCTGAACACCTCGGGTATTTGTATAGCCTCAAATTTCCCTTTAGAGATGTGCTTTATCTGGGCATGCTTGAATTTCAACCTTATGAAAAATAATTCTCCAATTTTGAGAGCCACGTGACTTTTGCTTCATGGCTGATGTCTGCATATGCCCAGATAACGTTCACCTCCGAGAGGGAATTTGAGGCTACGAAAATACCAGAGGAGGTTTTCGGGTAAATTTGGGGCATCCTGAATACCCGAAATATTTCCCTATCCTCACATTATCCCTCGAAGGTGTTTTATTTCTGCCCATGTGCGAACTTTTAATCATTAGTGCACTTCAAGTTGCTCTCAAGATGGAGAATGGAGTAATTTGACCGGAACTGTGATTTATTAACACCCTCGAAGCAATGACAATACAGTTACACATCTTTATGCAACTATATAACTTGGGGCTAAGAAAAATTTCGAGGTGTTCCCAAATCTTTGGTGTTCCATGTGAATTTGAGGCTACGAAAATACCCGAGGTGTTCCGAATGACAAATACGCAGTCGTGAAACTAAGCTATTAAAAAAAACAGGCAATCGCTTTTGTTGAGAACACCAGTTCAATTCAACTGAAACTCTGGTAGTGTATTGAGTACTGGAACATGCCTGTAAATTTTATTGGTCAAATGATCATCAGTCTTTTTAACTCCGATGCATAACACAATGAATGTCATGTTGTTTCATTGTGTTATTTTCTTAACAGTGCCACTAATGTACCTGATTTATACAATATTATGAAACTGTTTAAATGTCAGTCCGTAATACACGGTTTTACTTCAGACATTTTACTTAGCTTTCTGTTGGCAATGAGGCGATTTAAACGAGAAAACATAAAAGAGTGAAAACCGAGTTCCCCTTGAATTTGGATTTGATAAATTACGGTGCTTTTGTAACAATTTTTTATCAACTCAATTCTCAAATATTCTGATTAGATAAACAAGAAACTCACTTTTTGTTACCGCCTACTGACTAGGCTAGAAATAGTATCATTTTTGAAATTATTATTTTTCACGTCACAGCAAACTGACTCAGTTTCTTAAATTGTCTTCTCAGTGTTGATAGAAACACAAATAATTCAAAATAAATTCTTTTGAATATTTTTTGTAAAACTATTTTTTATTGTTTGCAGCCAGACTATTTTTTGATAATTGATACTTTGATGACTGACGAATTAACTTGCTATTGAAAGCAAAAACACAAAGAAAAAATAGTATTTTTTATGTTGTTTTTGTATAATTATTTGGGCTTTATAAGCACTAAAGTCTCGTTATTCAGTAAAATGCTCTTAAAGCCATTTTGTCTGCACAGCACATTTATTGCGAAATGACACCGTCTGCGCCGTTAAGTCTTTAGTGGCTTTTAGAACTAATTTCTTACGCTTGGTTTGATGGCTTAACTGATACCAAAAAATCGAAAATTAGCTTCACTAGCGCCGCGTCTCATATATAGTTTGAAATTTTAATGGGTTGAATGAAAGGCCAATCAGTCGTGATAAACCGACATAAATCTGGCATCAAATCGGGGGTTGCAGCATTATTTGAGGAATACCTATCGCGTTCATTTTCAGAGCTAAAATTCGGTGAATAACCGAACTAAAGAAGGGATTGTTGATTTATGCACGACTGACGGAGATATAAATGCACGGATCAGTTATGTGTGCACTGCTCAGTTATATATGCTCGGCTCAGTTTTGTATGCACGGCTCAGTTTTGTACGCACGGCTCAGTTTTGTATGCACGGCTCAGTTTTGTATGCACGGCTCAGTTTTGTATGCATGGCTCAGTTACTTACAAATGCAACTGAAAACCTACGATGTGTGTTCTTGTATTTTTATGAGACTGTGCCGAAAACGTGCAGCAGAACGAGACTGACAGTTTCACTTCTCTTGTGTAATCGAATGTATTTTTAAAAAAGAATAGATATGAAACTTTGGTTGGTGGATGTTTCTGAATCCTTTCGTTTTCAAACATCATTACTATTGTTGGTTGTGAGAATTACTTATAGTTCTCGAGATCAAGTATTTAGTGAGTCACCATAACCACTGAGGAATTGAAACAAAAATTTACATTGAAATCTACATTAGGGATGGCCCTCCGGACGATGTGAATTGAAGCCGTCACTGAATATGTCATGATACGAGGCATGAACTTCGCTGCAACAGAATTAGCTAAAATGTTCCAGTTATTTTCCACATTTATTTAAATAGCGGATTATGTATATTACAAACACGAAATACGAGAGGACATGTGTCTGTAGCGTTCTGTGCAAAACAAACAAATTCACTTCTAGTGTTACAAATAGCTCCGCCCCCCTCATTAGTGCTCTCTGGGTTCCCAATCACGTGGCGAAGGTTGCTATCATATGACGGTCGACTCCCTGGAGACGGACCATAACTCGCCAACAATCTGTCGTTGTCACTGCGCGAACGCAGCAGTGTCGTCTGCTTATCTTTCCAACGCATTATTAGTGACATCACTTCAATATAATATCATTAATGAAATAAATAGCACAGATGCCACTTCTGGGAGCGGTGGAAGGAAGTGTTTGCGGCAAGCAAGACTCGAATATACCTAAGTTGCCACAACAATTTGGTTAAAACTCTCTTATTACTTTGGTTTTGTACATACAGATGTATTTATATATTTCGCGGCCGCTGAAGAAATTTTATTAGTAGTTTTAAACACAAAGAACAGCTTGATATTTATAATTTTGAAAATTTACGAATGTCTAAAATTATTTTAGTATTAGAATTTGTTACCTGACAATAATTAATACAAGTAATTAATTATCGACATTTTATGTACCTACTTAGCCATATATTTTCGTTATGCTACTTGTCTTAAAATATCCTTTGCATTAAATGTTTTGCCGCAACTGAGGTTAAGATTATCGGCTCTGATCAACAATGCGTTCGGAGTAACAAACATATCTATTCAATGTTTTAAGTAGTTTCCGTTTTTGTCCACAATACAATCGGTTACTTCCTACAAAACAAACCTTGTTGATAGCATAATCTCGGTATACCGCTCCGAGCGGAACTCCCAAGTTGGTAGACTTCTGTGGTACTTTTCTTTCCGGTATGCCAATAATAGATTTATTAGTTAACAAGAATTTCACTTTCTATCAAACTAACAGGTCAAATCAGGGTCTAAGTTCTTTCCATTTCTAATGAATTTTCTGTGATATTTGGTCAAATGATTCTCGCACATAAAATTTATGCCAGGATTGATCTTTCCAATGTTGTGCATTTTTCGGAATATGATTTAATTTAAAATCTAGAATCTGTGAAAAGATGCCTCGTGATTTAACTACGTCGTGCTTATCTCATTTAGCTCAGAAATACACGTAATGTTTCCTTTTAGCAAAAATCGCAAAACTGCCCCCCTGCATACAAATAATCCAACGGATTCACAAATACTGGCCTTTGAAAACCACGTCGTTTTTGTTTAAACAGATGTGAATGAATTTTTAAAAATCTAATTTAAAAGCATTCCACAAAATAATTACATTTGAACTTACTTGAATCACGCATGCGCAGTACGTGCCATGTTTTTAAACAATCCGTTGCTTCCAACATATTGAGGGTAATACTAGAACCGCTTGTGTGTTATCACTCAACCGACTTTATGTAGCCGTTGTGCAGTTACATCCACAAAAATAACAATTTTCATAAATTGTAAATTCAGCCATAAAAAGATCGTCTGAACAAATAAACTCATTTAGTGCTCTCAGCGAGCGATTAAAGCGTAGAACTTCTTCTTTCACAATTTTTGTACTCATGTCTTGGTTTAAAATTTTAATATTTTCAATTTGAAACTCAATAAAAAGCCGTATCATTTTTTGACACTTTAAGCAAGTAACATGCGGCTCTCGAATAAAGGTAAATAAAGTAAAATTCAACTTGAATTAAACATTTTTGTAATAGGCTAACAATTAGCTGGTGCGATAAAATATTATACTGTACTTCTGTGAACTTACATTTGGTTTAAATTCTCAAGGAAGTTCGGGAAAGAATTATATAATTTTTCCGTATCGCATTTCTTCTCTGGCTGAATGATAACTCCCATCGACATATTTACTTTATTTACATAAATTTTCTTGGAAGTTGGTGGCTTCAACGAAATTATAATAAATGGCCCATTGATAAAATAATCCCACGATTAAAGGAACACATTTACCAAAACTTCACGTTGAAACCTGACGTTTGCTTTACTTCTCATACACGATTCGCATGAGAATTTGCTCTGACATAATGATCTTAGTATAAACTCGAGAAGTCTGCTTGTTTCGGTAAAAGTAAAACTTGCGTTCGCACTCAGTTCCCTCAGGTTGGGACACTTGTTATTCCCCTAATATCCTAGACCGATAAGTATTTCAACCACGCTGTTCAGCCGATGACACTGTCTTGATCCCTGCGGGCGAGGGATTTGTAACTTAAGCAAGCCATGAGAAATTTCCACATGATCAGCAAGTAAAATATACACAACTTTGACTGATTAAGAGTAACGTAAGCAATAGGCCAATTTTCACACGCAGTCTGTTGTCTTCAGCATGCTATCCGACAGATGTCACTGAAGCAGCACGTACTGTTGAAAGCGACCCGACACTTATCCAGCGCAAAGGGTAATATCTATTTATGTGAAGATGCTAATATTTCACTGTTTCAAAAACACACTTGGTAGGAACCTGTGAAACGAAGCGCGTATTTGAAGCTTATTTTTCACATTTACTTTTATTATCTGCAAACAAATGTTTCAATAGAGCATTTTCAATAGTTGTATAATAAGGTTGCTCGCTAACTTTCTCCATTTCAGTAAGACCAGTGCAAGCCCGCGCGTGACAACTAAATGATTCAACCAGCGTCCTCTAAAAAGATTTCCCTCCAAATCCTTGTAATCAAGATAAGTGGGTGTTTCCATTAATCTAACAAGACTGTTTTTGTTGGCGACTATTTTCATAGTTGTGTCAAATCCAAACAATGCCTCTTGTCAGTCGGGTCTAGTAGAACCTGTTAACGATGACTAGTATTATCGCGGCAAGGAACCTTTTACGCCGTGGAGATAATAATTCGATATGTCACGCGCATCCTCACACCACAATAGCGAACACAGTGAGAACTGTCATTTACCACAAATGGCAATCGCCAGGGGGAGTAAAATGTATCGACGATAATTTCAAATTCTCTATTACAGCTCTCGCTAATAACACCGCGTCACTTGACAGGAATATTTGATTCCTAATTATACTTTGGTTTAACGTCGAGTTGACTGACTGAGGTGGCTTTTTCAGTAAGAAATGTTGATATAGCTGAGGTAGCATTGTCAAAAGATAATTACAACAATCTAATGTCACAGATACTACTGCAGAAGTTTGGTAGGAAGATCGTTCAAAACACCGTGAAAAGGGTCGAAAACTCACAGATACATTGACAACTTCGTTTTGATTCTCAACCACTCGACCATCAGATGGCGCGCCAAAAAGGAGAACAGTAAAGTTAACGAAGTGGTATTGAAATCAGTTATCTTATAATAATACTAACAGTAGTATCAGTGATCTTTGAACAATAACGTTACGATTTACAAGGACACTTGTCTTATAATAATTACTTACAACAGTTGTATTAAATCTGTAATATTATACTTATAATAACATTGTGATTCTCATAATCAGTAATAATAAAATTATAATTTGCAAAACCAGTGGTCTTATGAAAATAATAACATGATTGACAAGACCAGCTATCCTGTAATGGTAAAACTGTGATTTACAAACTTAGTGATCTCACGATAGTAACAACAATTATATCGAAATCAGATTGTAAGTACCAAAACAGTTATGTTATTTGTATTATAAATTTTATTATTCAATATTACTTATGAGTAAGCGGTGTATGATAGCAAACTGACGAAAGAACAATTTAAGATTAAAACGACGGAATGAAAAGATTTATGAAATGGAAAATACACATACATAATGGACAGCAAATAAATTAAAAATAAGATAAAATAAAATTGTAAAAGGTGACGGAGCGATTAAGTTGAGCGAAACACAAACAGGGCACAGGGACTTAATAAGATAGCAAATCTTGCGACTCTTGTTGAAAGTGTGCAGAGAAGTGTTCCTTCTGATAACATGTACAAGATTGGTCCATAACGAATTGGACAACGAAAAAAAATTCAGTACCTAGTGTTATGAATGTTTTTATGAGCAAATACAACTATCATCGGAGTGAAAGGTGTGTTGTTTAGACGTGATCAAGGAGGGATGGGTTGCCTAATTAAGAATTTCGGACAATAGCAATAGCTATTTAAATTTCAAATGGGTCATATTTTCAACACAGACATGTTTTATTTTTTGTTTTACATCAATATTCTAAAACTGTTTACCCGACATTATTACCTTAGCAGCTTGGGGATGACTTGCCAACTCTTACGCCACACCTGACACGGCCCAGTTTCAATTCGTAAGGTGGAGAAAAATTCTTAGCGCTTCTAAACACTAGCGCTTATTCAAAATGACTAGTTTGGCATTCATGTCCCACTAAGTAGAAGAGGAGTCGAAAATTTTATGGTTATCAAAAATTGTCGTGTCACTCCGTTGTTGCAAACAAGAGATAAATTGAATTAATTCGGCGACTGACGATGATCATCCAAAGATTCCAACATAATAACAGTCTAAGATGACAAGCACACCATTGGCGCATTGTGCTCGTCCAGGTAATCGAACAGTAATGGGGGAGCGATACCCACCAATTTGCCGCACGACGTGTCATAATCATACCCGTCCTCCCCGCTGCAACATTGACAAGTATTGTCAAGTCTGTAGACAGCGGACAAGTTCCCGTGGCTAAAAAGTAGCTGATGTTATCGTGTGGAAGGGGAGTGTGAACTCTTTGCTTTGATTACTTTTAAATGACCAATAAACCAACACCTTCTGTCAGAAGCCATCTTTTGACTTAGACTACTGACTTTTATAAAAATGCCTTCCGCATGTTGCTGACTCAGTTTAGAAGTGAGTTCTTGGCTTGAGAAGAACTGACCGGTCATTCAAGCCTCAGTGCAGGATTATCAAGTTGTATGTCTCACGGCGGGTTAGTTTCACACGCCAAGACAGTGTGACCGTCAATAGAATGTCAGGTGATGTATTGTAACCCATTCCAATTGAAATGGAGACTGGGATGACGCTGTTGTGTAGGAACACATGCAACTGTAAAAACCGTTGATCATTCTAACACCAGGGATTGAGGTTTCCGTTGGCATGGCCCGCGTGGCCTGCGTGGAGTAAATTTATAATTACGTACACGAATAATGCGACGAAATTGATTGAGTTTCGAGACGAAGTCGAAGTCTAGACTCAATTCGGAGTTGAGCCTCTGGGCCAATACAATGGTTTTGTAGCGGATTTGATTAATAAAATGATTCGCGATAAATGGTCAAGTAGGAGGTCTCCTCAGTGATTTTAAAGAGCAACTGTAGAAAGCATATATCGCCTCATTAAAAATAGAATTAAGCAGAAGTTAATAAAGCGCCAGCAACAAAAGCTTGTGTAGATTATACCGTGTCAGTCAAGTCTGAAACACGTGTATGTTGACAGTCTGAAAGGAAAGGTAATCATATTCCGAAAATCAAAGGTTTTGTTAGAACTAAATCCGTAATTAACACCTTTGAGACGTCCGCAGCGCTTGCAACATTCATAGTAATTCGAATTTGTTTAATCACTTCGTTAAAATATGTTGAAATATCTTGCGATACGAAATGTCATCGCCTACGCTGATTTTTTGATTCTATGGCAGATTTCTCGTCTGCGGTTGTCTCTACTTTCAGCACATTACATTTGAATATTAATATTTCACGTGACATTTACAACGAGATGCTCTAATGATGGTGTCCGTTGTCTTGGGTTCACGCGCCATCTTGTTGGCGTGAGTTTGTTCACTGCTCGTAATCAGTGCGAATTAGTCATCGATGTTTATTGCTTCAGCATGGAATACATAAACAAACAAACTGTTATTTTTGTATTCTGTAATTGTTTAGTGAAATCATCCCAGCATCAATGCGTTATCTGTGCATGCTAATGTCATTAATTTGTTTACAAAGTTTACTGAGTCACTATGAAAGCACCATATAATCTTTACAAGATGCCAACCGACCGCCTTCCTCTACAGATAGCGTCCAACGATTATTGACCCAACTAATTAGTTCATAATTACCCGTACACTTAGCATTTGGTTTCGCTTGTATTGCCTGGATGAGCAGTAGTCAGATACATATAGGCGGATTACCAGGGATAATTTGAAAGTATTGTTATTACTGGGTACCAATTGCAAGAGCCCAGCCGGATGAGTGGTCTAATCGAGTCTGGATTAAGATTATAGTGCGGAATTGACGAGAACCGATCGTGTCGATTTACAACCGTGCACTCATTAAGGTTTTAATCTTGTTAACTCAACTGCCATGGCTCATGTTTTCTACTTCAAGTATTTTGGATAAACAAATCATGTAGCCGACTAACACTGTTGGGTTACGTCTGAGTTCTATCCGAAGTCGGCCATGGTGAAATTACACCAGAAACGAAGGGAGCGTCATCTGCGTAGCAAAAATGTTAGCGCCTTGTGGGTGATGAACAAGACATCGTAGCTATTCGGTTTAATTAGAAACCATGCTTTATTTCAGCCTGTTTGAATCTTGTTTGTGAAACTAATTGAGCTAGACTTAGAAATTTAACAAGATACATTAGTAGTTAGGTGAATAATCGTTGTATTCTTTTCCTGCTTTTATGCGCCAACTTTCCTTCTCAAGACGAGCCACATAGGAAATCGTGATCCTAATCCGCAACGACGTAGTAACGATTTCTTCATCCCTCAAGTCTCTCTGCCTTTCGAAATGTCATCGGGGATTTTATTAAGACTTGCCGATATATCTCTTGATGCATGATAGCGTATCATGCCAGAAATTGCATTAAGTCTGAAATTCATCCCCTTAAATGAGCATGCTGATCGCAGACCATCGATTTGTGACCACTCGATGAGTCAGGAAAGGCTAATCCGATTTAAGGCTGCGAAAACTCACTGTATACAAATGGTGCGTAATGATGTCCTGTTGTGATCTGTTGCCGAGTCTCACTGTCGCTAAATTTACTAAAAATGACCACGTGACCAAGCACGTGAAGCGGGATGGCACTATAAAACGTGCATGTTTTTGGAATATCAGTTACTTTAAAAGCACTTTAAATGTGGTATGGGAAATTACAATATTTCGTCAAAAATTCTCTGGTGTTCACTAAAAATAGCATTAATGTTTATCCGCTTTTACGGGTTAAAACTCGCTTTTCATTCATATCATGTAAATATCTGAAATCGATTGTTACCGTCAAACAGAGACGTGAAAAGTGTTCAATCTTTTGAATCTATTAACATACGTTTTCACAACTAAATAAAGAACTACACGCCGATCTGCTGCTGTTCACCGGCTTGGAACAAATGGGCAACTCCCATAAGACACCGAGATTTAGCTCCGCCCTCGTAACAACTCAGTGTTGCAAGCCTACACGCCAATATACCAGGGAGCATTTGTCAAGCGGTGTTGAAAGGCTGCAAAATTGAAATGTTTCGACTTTTATTATCGAGTGAATTCCCATTAGTTAATGATGGAATTAAAAGAAATACCCAACTCATATTGTCAATCGAGTAGTATCACATGATATTAATATCTCTGCAATCGAATCGCCAAGGCAATAGTTTTTACTTAGAACAATTAAGAGAAAATGACGTTTTAATTTGTCCAATCTTCCATTGCATTACCGCTTTGCGTGATCACATTTTTTCGCTCTCACATAAAAATCAATTATTGTTTTGCCTTTGGAAGTAGACGAGTTAAATGAAGATGATAGTAAACCTTTATGATAGCACGTTCCCTTGACTTTAATCGAGTCGACTTTAATTTGCGTAATGAACAACAGAGATGTCGTTATAAATGAGAAATGATTGAGATCTCAGAAGCGAGAGATTGTGTGGATAATGGCCTTAATACGGCAGAGGTCGTGTTGCTTGAAAAATGGGATGTTGGATTGGAAATGATTGATATCAAACGCGCGCTAATAGACGCGAAAATAACAGAGTTTTCAGTATGACTGTAATAAACAAAGTCTTTCCGTTTTGCGTGACCATTACGAGTCAGGCTGTGTAGAAGTGTTTCTGTGTATCATTTAGTTCTTTTCATATCAGGATGAAGAATTTTGGAAATTTTGGACATAGAGAAAACATATTATTTCTGTTACCATGGAAGTCATATTTGTGGCATCGCACCGAGATTTTAAACATGTTAGGCGGATGTAGGTCAGACAACCATAAGCTTGAAATTCAAAGTAAAGTGGTGAACATCGCAAAACGTGTGGTCACGCTCACTTCTGGAAGGACAACATAATACAATGGTTTGAGCACCGTACTTTCATTTCTGAGACCCTAGAAAAAGTCTAGTGTTCGCTAACTGATTGTAAGCGTAACACTATTCACGCCTTGCCATCATGTCCTCGGAGTTACACTTATGCATTCAATGGCTTCATGGACAGCGGGCTTGATCGGACACAGATGACCTACACTCGTTAAAAAATCCGTAAAAGGTGAACTTAAACTATATTGGGGACATATCATTATCATATCATTATCATTGTTATTTCTAACATGCTTTTGTACTAGTTGGATTTTTAAACCCCGAGTTTACAACTGAGCTGTGCCATGACTACATATTACAGCGCATGCGCCCATATCCGAAATAATAAGTTTTTCAAAGTTAATTTTTTGCTCAAGTGTTTAACGTGGAGGCGTGTCTTTAAAACTGCGAGTCACCGGCCAGCAAGTTGGTAGAATTGAAGACGCGCGAATAATAGTGTTTTCGAATCAATTTTTACGAGTAAGAACGGAATAAAAATAAGCAGAGCTTAAAAGTTAATTTTGGATGTGCTTATGTTGCATAGTAAATCGAAAACTATTTTTACTTTTGAAAATAAGGATAGTGATTAAGTAAATGTTTATTCGTATCAAAACATTTACTTTGCACTGAGTGAAAACTTCCACGAGAAATTAATTCGCGACTTAATGTTATTCAATTAGCGTTCACAACCATAATTGATTAAAGGTATTAACTAAAAAACCTTAATCGTTATTTGCAATGTAAATAGCATCTAAGATATTTTACATCTTTGACATTTTGATCGTTGAGTAGTGCTAGACGGACGATTAACGCAGTGTCCGCTAGATAACAAAAAGCTCCGTGTTTGACAAAGAAACCGCTGACGCACGCCAGAAAATCAATCTCACTTGTTGCTTGAACCCAGTTCGATCTTAGTTTTTACTTTTCCTGGATAAATGGACAACTATCTTGGTATAAAAGCACGATCAATAGCCATGACTTGTTGCATTGAAAGTGCACGCTCGTTGTTAATTTTCACCGGTAATTCAAAATCTATTAACAGGCGTTTGTTTAGTGGCATTATGTTACGGGCGTTCTGGTAATGTGCTTGTTCGTTTAGGATCAAGTTTTGTTTGCATGGCATTCGACACACTTTTGAACGATAAGTCACTAATCAAAAATAAAGAAGATTTATTTACTTATTTTAATTGACATTGTTTGTTCGCTGAACTTGTATACAGATTACCTGTAAGAATAAATGATTAATTTTAATTTTAGTAATACCGTATCAAATATACGCATAAGAAATAGAATAAAATAAAATAAAATTAAGAAAATGAATGATGAAAATTACATTATTACACCCACGTAATATTTTGCTGGAGTGACTTGCAGTTAGAGTGTGTATATCCAAAAACGAATTAAGTTAACCACATAGCAAGTGCGCATGCCTGAATTTTTCTTATTCCTCATCAGTTTCCGGTCAGTTAACTGCACATAAACCAGTGTTTTATGTTGCGAAATATACACTGAATAACACACATATATTGACACAACAACACTGAAACGTACTCTTCAATAAAATGTGCATTGATACGACAGTATTGAAACTATATTGTTACTGACGTTCATCGTGGTCAGTATGATGACTTCATTATCACGTTTTTGGGGTCTGAAAACCAACATATTGACCGGGAGTGAAAAGCGATAATTGTGTTATCATATGATTACATCCGCTAAGCAATTCAAGGAAGGAGTCTTAGTTTAGGATTTCGATCGTACATCGAACACTCGTTCGGTCAGTCAGCTACCAAATTTTTACTCAAAACGTGGAAACATTTTGAAAAAACTCGCAGGAAATACTCGGAATGGAAAAAGGAACAATCCGTCATAGTTTGTGAAATATATTATGTTTTGGAAATATGCAACGGCCGTTTTTAGTAAAATTATCTACAAACATCATTTGGTTATATCGATGGCACGCAAGCTGCATTATAACACACTCAAAGTGCACGCGCTTACTCCCCCCAAATCACACATTTTGTACAATATCGTAATGGTGGGAACTGCTATGCTGTGATACAAGTTTGCATTCACCTGGTTGTTTATATTTTACGGTTATTAAAAACAAATGTGACGTCAGAGTCCGGGTGAAATAAAAAGGCTCGAGACTTTTCGAGTTCGGTGACGTGTTGGTGGCGCAGTGGTCAAGTCGAGGTTTGTAAAAAGACCCATGGGGTCTGTTTCATGAAAAGTGACTTAGACGTAGGACAGATGTAGAAATTCGGTCTTGCGCTCCACACAACTATTACTGAAAAATAATTAAATCTCACTTGAGCAAATGTGCAAAGTCTCTGAGAATACACACATATCTGCTAGATGCTGAAATAATTTCTATAAATTAATTCTAGAGTGTGATGCGCTTATATTACCTGGCTAACCCTTTTTCAACAATTGTGTAGTGGGATCGTAAGACCAAATTTCTGTCTTAAGTCTGACGTCACGTTCATGATGCGGATCCCTGGACTTGTTTCATGATAGCGATTTTAGACTTTTAGGTCTAAAGAACAGAAATTTGGTCTGACGCTGCCACTTCACAATTGTTGAAAACTTTAGCTAAATAATAAAGAGCGCATCACACTCTAGAAATAATTTATTAAAATTATCTCAATAACTAGGAGCTATGCGTATGTTTTTGCAATTTTGCGCTAGTGAAATTCAATCATTTTCGGACATTGTTGCGTGGAGTGCAACACCAAATTTCTGACTTACGTCTCAAGTCACTTTTAAAGAAACAGACATCAGTTTCAAATCTTCATGAAGTAAGTGCGACTTCAAGAAAAATTATAAAACAGTTTGAAACAGTGTTGCCATAGTAGCGGCCAACAATGCGATTTATCGACTCCGAAATACTGGTTTATGACTCCATAATCTATTGCACTTGAATAACACAAATTCATTAAATTGAAAACATTAAAAAGCACTTTAAAACCGCACGCATATTTTAATAAAAGAATATTGAAACATTCACTTTCATGACACATTCATTGATACAAGAATATTGAAACATTCACTTTCATGACACATATTCATTGATACAAGAATATTGAAACATTCACTTTCATGACACATTCATTGATACAAGAATATTGAAACATTCACTTTCATGACACATATTCATTGATACAAGAATATTGAAACATTCACTTTCATTGCACATATTCATTGATACAACATTGAAACTTCCTTTCCCATCGTTAGTGCATGCGTACTAAACTGAACGCAACACGTGTGCCAAGTAAGCCAGTGAAATTGTACGTGTATTTGCTACTTTAGCAATGAAACTAAAACCGTCAAATTTTGGAAGGGATGTCCAGATCTTGTGCCTTTCTGAAGCGTGTTTTTGGTTATGAGGATTCTAGATGATCTTGTGGCAAAGGTGATGCAGTTTTGGCATCACACGGACACACTGAGGAAGTTTTCTGTACTGGTCGAAACGTCGAACCGTTGGACCATTATTGCTATCTCAATTATTCTCCTGTCTTCAAGGTCTTCTTCATTCGGTGAAAGTTGTCCACAAGACAGGTGAAACATTTGGCCGAGAGGTGCATGAGAAGACGTTAAAAGTGCATGTATTGTCGGTTTTAGACGGCTACTTTCGCAGCTACCTAACTCATTAAGACTTTTCTAGTATATAATACGAAAAACTGTTGGCTTACTACAGGGAAATGTAGGAATCCGGCACAACGCGATGTGGTTGAGCAACATTTCCCACACGTCCCCTGCCTTTATTTTAACATTCATGTCTAATAATGAATATTAATATTCTATAGATCTATGAGAGCCACAAATACTTCTCGAACAAGTTCCGGTTTTACATAATATTGTTGTCATTATGTCTGCAGAATCTTCAAAATAACCTCTGACCTTTGTCAGTTCGAGGGGTCCATGACCACCCAGCCACCTTCTAGAATCGCAAACTTAACGACAGTGCCTGGTTACGGTTTAGTGGCCTCGTGACATTTTACTATTTAATGTTGTAAAATCCTATTTTGTTCTTAGTTAATACTAAGAAGATCATAATATCCTGCGTATCAGGAGCACTTTGTTTAACTTAAATATCTCCCGGAAATGTCATTCCTTATTAGAACTAACCTCCTCATAGCGCAGTTCGTTTTCTTGAACTATCAAATACGCGCCATTTTTTTTACATATTTTACGATTTTTTAGATATTGTTTTTACTCGATTTTTCATTCCACAATGGCACGTGTGGAAAGTACACGACAACATGTTTGACTTCTCAACATTTGAAAAAATAAGTTATCGTGTAAACGTTAACAATGGCTAGTGATCTGGGTCTCCCAGCTCTGCACAGACGAAAATGAGACGAGTGAACACATTAATGGAATTGAAAATCAATGCCGTTGCATTATTCCATGAAATTATTTTAGCACGAGTCTTATCGGAGTTTTATAACCGTTACTTATGTATGTGAGTTCTTAAGCGTTTTGTGTGAAATCAAAATAGTGCAATTCTTATTAAACGATATTCTTGTCCTCCCATATGGCTATTGATATCCTCAGTCTTCTAAAAGCATCGCACGTAAGCATAAATGATTTGATTTTTTTGTGAATTTTAATTAAAAATTTATTGTTGATTAAACGTGTGAAACAAAGGCAGTAGTTGTAGACGCGAACTTTGAGTTTTGTTTCAATATGTTGTCACCTTTAAGTTGTGATAAATACAAGTGTCACCCTGTAATTAAGCACAGTGCACATCATTTACTAATTCTGGTGCTCATTAAAGACTGTCAAAAGTGTTGAAATGTTTTTAAGACGAGTTCGTTCAACCCCATCCGTCTGCGGCGCTGTATGTCATTTCAAATTTCTTGCGTAAGCGGATTTTTGGTTCGCTCGAGCATACCTGCACATGTGTAAAGCATTGTCTAATGTACAGGTAATTATCAACTTACTACACATCTGTGAGTTTCGACACTATTTTTAATGACCGTTAATTGGCGATGTGTTACTATTTCAGAGGCGCGCTCGTTAGCCGAGCGCAGGTTTACGCGTGAAAAACAAGCGCTCGTTAACACGGCGTTTGTAACAGAGGCAATAAGGAACTGTGTTTGCAGCAAAATAGCCACGTAACTAGCCGCTGACAAGGATGAACAAGCGGTGTTCCCACGATAATACAGCTCTGGGAGAGTTGGTGATGGTACTCATTAAAACGGAAACACGTAGCGCGTAGTAACATGCGGGAAACAGCTATATATATCGGGTTACTGTATTTAAGACAAGGGCATGAAAAATGTATGCTAAATGTATGAGAAATGATTAATCGTGTATAATTCAAAGAGGCTTTGCCAGGCAGGTGAAGCGCTGTAAAGAAACGAATAAATTCTTACGGTAGAATCTAAGCAGCCAGACGAAAAAAATGCAGAAGTTTATACATTTTTGGAACGCTTCAAAAGAAGCTTTAGCTCTTCCTTGTAACTTCGTCAGAAGAAAAGTGTCCAACCTAACCGGCTGTGGACATATGAAGAAAAGTAATTTCAAATCGTGCACTCTTTTGCAGACTGTTGAACGAATTCAAAACTATTACTATTAGTACTCCGTGTAAATTTCATTGGCGTTTTTAAATTATGTTTGCAGTGTAGAATTGCGAAGTAATCCTGCATCTCTATTTTCAGCTGCTTTTGGTCAGCTGTCTCCAGCCGTCGCATTTTGCCGTCATACGTGGAAATCACCAACTTTCTGATGTTACCCAAAGTAGTCACCGTTGCCTCCACATAATCTTCATCAATTTGTCGATAATGAGCAAACATTCTGCTCTAACTATCCATCCCTGTCCTCTTCAATTTCACAACAAAAGGCGGCCATTGTAATGCATGCTTTCACAGGTTTTGCTCCCTCTTCTCGTGGTGTCGTAAGATGGCGCAAAAAGACAAGTTCAAGTAGGCTACTACTTGACTGGTGGATATTCATGTGATGTTTAATCGTTGATTGGACCACCCGACTGCACTGAAACATCAGGAATAACACAAAATTCGCCCCAAAAGACTAGAATCACGAAAAAGTTGCGCAAGTTAATTAAAACAGCGAGAAGCACGTGTTGGTGCCGCCTAGTGTTGTATAAGAACACAACACGTTCTCTCTAATATGTCTGCATAAAAATGAAAAAAAAGACAACAGGATTTGAACTCTGACAGGGGGATCCAGGTGGCGCGAGGGTCGTAAATCTACGGCCTGCACCACAACTCTCTCGTAACGGAGGCATTTTGTAGTAAACCAACTCCCTTTCATTCTTATTCGTTTAAAAGTGAGTGATTTGATTACATTTTGTTTGTGAGAAAGCAGCTCTGACTACACAACAAGGTTTCCTTACACAAAGGTGTCAGTTATACGATACTCTAAAATCATTAAAGATGAACATCTTGTGTGTATTCAACGAAATTAACAAGTGTAACGGGTGGTGGAATAGAATTTTGATATTGTGTTTTTACAGTGTTGGTTTAAAAGTTATTTTAATGGAGAATGGTTTCTTATTAATGCCCGGTGAAATTTATCCAGACCGCTTTACTTGCGACCTCCGTGCTAGCACTGGGCACAAAAGCGCTCTGTCGTATCCCACTGTTTTCAATTGTAAACTTGGGGACAGTAATAACGCATTCTAGTCAATCTTCCACCACTTGGCACCATTATAGGCTAAATGGGGTACTATAAGTATATATTGCTTGGCCTTACTTGTGTCAGAATTCGAGCTAATTTAGCCTGTTGTGTCGAGAGAATAGAAATTACCCAAGTTTGTTTAGAAATTCTTCCTGGATAATTTCATTGGCCTTTGTTCTGACATAAAACCATGACTAGAAGGGTGGTGATTAACAAAACCAGCTTAAGCAAATCTTATTATATCTTTTGTTTCCTATAGCCGAGCCATTGTTGTATCTAATGTGTTTATCGTCACTTGTTTCCTTGATCAGCTAACAGCAGTGGAGGGGTTTGTCCTAACTCCTGTTCACAGCAAGAACAACAGTCGGTACTACGAATGGTCCCTATTAATTAAATTAGAAATTCGTTATCCTCGGAATAAATATGACCTGGAAACTGCAATGCACATTCCTGAGAAATGGGTGATCACGTGACTTTTGGTGTTCAGCTCTGAAAAAATGCATGCATTAAAAGAGAACGTTACGTTTTCAAATTTTGTCCATCTTTCAGATTCAACAACTCTTTAAACATTAATTTTCAATTTATTAAAATATTTACTGACAACTAACATCACTTTCCAAAAAATATAGTTATACTCGGAAAGGATACAATCCGGTGACTTAAACTAATTGATAATTTAAAGCGTTTAGTTACTACCCCTAATCCACTTACGTTTGTGTGGCATTTACGAAACGTTTTTCTATTTGGCGAGTTCTTACGGGACATTGGTCGCGATTAATAGGCAATTCTTTCGGAATAACTAATGGACACTGAAAACCGCCTTAACATTTATCAATCGCGTCATTTTCAAGCAAGCGGGGATTTGTTAAGTGTCTGTGTCTCTACCTAACTATCAAGGGAAATCAAGGTCATTAGATATCTGAAGAAATTGTGCCGTTTAACATTGGACATAAGGCGTCTTGTCTGCTTAGTGGCATATATTGTGTTCCCCGAAACTATTTCAAGTTTTTAAACATGCTAAGTTAAAGTTGTTAATTGACATTTTGGCAGGTTAAGACTGAAACAAAAAAATAGACACACCATGTTGACCAAGTATCGTTTAGGTTGGTTTTACTGATCTTGTAGCACATGTGTTTGTCTGTATAACGAGTATTATTTGATTGGAGAATTTGACGTTGATTGACATTGTTGCTATAGAGAACGGTGAGTGACTGATCAACCAACCAATAGCGAGGCAAGCATAGGTAATTGATGAAGCATGATACGTTAACGGCGGTAGGCAGATCTTATAAGTTGATCTAACCCTCCCAGTCGTTTAGTATACTAATAGAGTCGTTACTGCAAGTCGAATCAAAACACACATACTGGTGACAGATGAGCGCAGTAAGTAGTCTAGCTATGATGCAGCGTCTGCTAGCCCCCGGGATGATGCTGGGAGCGGCCTATCCGATGTTCCCTTGTCTACCTACGCTAAACTTTTCCGTGGAGCAGATTGCACAAGTTTGTGAGACTCTTGAAGAAAGTGGTGACATAGAAAGACTGGGACGATTTCTGTGGTCTCTGCCTGTCAACCCTACGGCGTGTGAGGCGCTTAACAAACACGAATCAGTGCTAAGAGCCCGTTCGTTGGTAGCGTTTCACACGGGCAATTTCAGAGACTTATATCACATTCTAGAAAACCATAAATTCTCCAAAGACTCTCATGCCAAGCTTCAGGCTATGTGGCTTGAGGCTCACTACCAGGAAGCGGAGAAACTACGAGGCCGACCTCTGGGGCCCGTGGATAAGTACAGAGTGCGTAAGAAGTTTCCTCTCCCGCGCACCATCTGGGACGGGGAACAGAAAACACATTGCTTTAAAGAGAGGACGCGGAACCTACTGCGTGAGTGGTACCTGCAAGACCCCTATCCCAACCCAACCAAAAAGCGTGAACTGGCAGAAGGCACGGGCCTGACGCCAACTCAAGTGGGCAACTGGTTCAAAAATCGACGCCAAAGAGACAGGGCCGCAGCCGCCAAAAATAGGTTTGTGAAGAAATATTACATTCAGAATTGATGCGTTATGACATATTACGTTTAAATTTCGTCACCAAAGCATTTTGTCAAGCATTTTACATCAAAAGTAGACCATAGATTTTCTCAGCTTTATATTCAAACTAACTGTCAAATACACGTGTCTTTACAGTAACTTCATCAGCATGATTTGAGAAATAGAAAAAAAATTGGAAATAAATAAGCAGCTTTTCAAATCTTCTAAAACGAATTCTACTTAGCATTTGAAATTAAAATGGACGTTGGCTATCAGGTTATACAGTAGTTAAATTGCGTTAACCACCAGATAAAATCAAAATCCCTGTAAGCCTGTTTAGCAGTGGTTGCTGAATAATTTTCGTTCAATAGACTGTCGTAAATTTGCAAATTCATTTTCAATAAAATTCTCATTTAATACGTATTAAAAATTCCAATCTATCCCATGGTGGCAGAAAAAGTAGAAATACGCAATTGAGTTCAATACACAAATGTTTTTAACAATTGCCTGTGAAATATTTTTGTATTGAATGATCAGACTATTCGACCCACGGATCACGAATAACTGCGCTTTATTAGCGCGGAAAATAAACACAGATTTGAAATAGAGATGGTTTCAATTATTTGTTCAGATTTTAAAATGTTTACTTTGCAATTAATTAGCGCCTCTTTTCACTAGTTGATCTTCTTATCTTCCTTGGGCTTTTACCATTGTCCGCTGTATATAAAGCAGTGGTCTGTTATGTATAAAGTATTGTTGTTGAATGTAAAGCATTTGTCGTTGTCGAGATAAAGAAGTTGATCGATTTCTAGACTTTACTTATCTAAACATTGTTCTGTTTAATTATGTGCTCGTGTCTAATTTACATTTAAATTCTGCACATATTGTTTGGAAACAAAAAATAACAGACGCTACCCTTTAGTTAAAAAGAACGTTAAGATAAATTATTCTTTAAAGTTTCGCTAAATAAAAACAAATGCGTTTTAAGTGCATTCATTTTCGTTTTGTTTTCCATTTTTATTTGAATAAATTATCAAAAGGATTTAAAATAATCATTTGAATATATTTCTGCATTTTGAAACCAAATTTCACCAAAACCCGCGATTGATGCCCTGACATGTCTAAGTGTTATCTGCATTCTTTAAATAACATTCGGTCATTTGCATTTAACAGAGTAAATAACGCAAGGAACACTAACGATGTCTCTCAGGCACAGAAGTTTAACGATATCAATGAAACACAACTTTTTGAAGGAATGACTGATAGTATAATTCACTTGCATTTATTTCTGAGACCCTTCAATGCCTTCGTGTGCTGGGGATGATAGAATGTTGACACTGCGTAAAATGGACTATTCTTCGCACTATGTCGAACACAACAACTCCACAAAAACAGCTGAAATCGACACCCCGCGCCAATTGTTAAAAGGTCGACCTGCGTTGATTGAAAGGTTTGAATACGAAGGTTATCTTGCCAACTCCTCTGTCGCACGCTGGTGTGTTCAGTCTTCATCGACACTGAACCTTTTGTTGGTGTTTACAGCGACAGACTGATAAAACTTGTGTATAAAGAACACAGCTTAACACATATGATCTAACCGATTTGAACACAAATTGTATTTACAAGATCGACAATCCGTTTGTTCCGATCCTGGGATAGGACATGGGCGATGTTTGCCAAAGCGCTCTCGTCCGTTAGTCTCGCTAACTGATTACATATCGGCAGCCCATGAACAATTTTTCAGTGGTCAGTGAGCAAACACGATTGCGCCAAATTGATCGGTTTAGTTGTAGCTCTGAAAATATGAATTACGTAATCGAAATTAGGTTTGCAATTTATACCCGGTCTATGCGCTTTTGCTGACGTTTAAGAAAACCTCTTAAACTGTACAGAGTAAACAAACACGCGAATAGTAGAATAAGGAATAAATAAGGCTGTATCCAAAATAGTTAGACTGATTATGTCACGGAATGTTTTGTACAATGGTGTTGCTTATATTAATAATATCTCATTTCACACCTTTTGGTAACTGACACCACATGGATATAGCGATGTGACGTCACACGGAATGTGGGTGTTCGTATGACTCGAGACGTCAAATTACCGTATGTGTACTCTCACCGCTTACAGTATGAACCAGTCAACTAAATTCAATGGCATTTGAATTAAAGAGAGAAGATTCGCAGTTTTAGTTCTTAAAGATACCATGTCTCATTAAAACCGCGAAAATTTAAATTTGTAGCAAGCGCCTCGTAGTGACTTCCTGGATAACTGTGCGTACAAGTATAACCAGGAAAAAAGTTATTCGTAAATAAATTGGCGTTTTGAAAAAACACTACAACTGATACACTTAAACACAAGTATGAATATATAAAATCCCTAGTAATTTCAAATATTAGGAAATCATTATTTGATAGTGAAATAAACAAATCATAAACATGTGCCTTGTTTCATTAGGATAACTCATTTACATAAATAGTCTCGCAAAACGAGACTTTCGCGAGATGGTAACTTTAACTGGTTCTCGGATGGTTTCCGACACACTGGAGGACCTGAGGTTGTTTGAAAATTAGTACATCATTTGCATATTCGCAATTTAATGAAATAATGCATCTTAAATCAAGTAGAGACTATAAACTGGCATTTGGTGTAATAGTATAAACACACTTTGAACACGCCATATGTTTCGCTTTCCAGTCCTTCCACATTGATCAGTAAAACAGTTTTACACTTTTATACCTTTATACATGGACCTAATTTATTGTCGTGTTTTTTGTTCCCATTTTACTTATAATTGATTGGAAAGAACTGTTACGCACCCTGTACACTATTTTTAGATGATGCTCTTGTCTTTACTAATATGGCTTTACCAGTTAGAGAAAGAGTACATTGGTTCTTTAACTGTAAACGGCACAGAGTAAAGGTAACGCGGATGTTCAATGTGGCTACTGTTGGTCTCTCTGTGAAGTGCCTGCTTTAACAATAACCTTGAAGACTCACATGTCTAATTGTTCAGTCATCAAAACAGATTATTAGTAAACACGTGAATGGCTTTCTAAACCTCCACGACACTTATTGGGGCGTGTTATATAATTGGCGCATTAAGACATTAGTTAATTGCAGCGTTATTAGGCTAAGCCTTTCAGCCATGATTGCATCAATAGCCCAGATAAACTCCGTCTCACATACGAGTGCATAAGCCTATTAGCTACAGTAAATTAATTGATACTTGGCAGAACAAGATCGTCTATATGCCAGCTTGTCTTATAGGTTTACCATAATTAGTACGCTGTAAAACTGAATACAAAATATTCATGTAATTTTGTTAATTCTACAGATATTTTGTAAAGAACCTTTTCTACCTACATACTTTTTTCAGGAATATGGCATAGCTTAAACTCGGTAAAGGCTGTTTATCATTGTCGAAAACATTCGTCGTCACAGATTTTTGAACTGCGTGAAATTCATGTGAAATATATAGAATTGTGGTATTGAAAAATCATTTGTCTTGATTAAAACGGTTTAACTATTATTGGCATGGTTCTAGTGGCTGCTTGTGCCTTATTATAAAATGATACTCATTTAAACTATTATTACAATTGTTACTAGGTTCTCATGGCGCAGTAATTGCGACAAGTGATCGACGCGCTATTTATCTGACGCGGCGTTTTACCGTATTTGGAAAAGGCTCACAGCTACTTTTATCACGGCGTTTGATAGACGTTTCCAGTCAATGCCAACGAGATTATATACATTATTGCGGCAGTGATGTTCTGATTACTTTTATAGCTGAACCAACCAAAAAAGCTTGCGGATAGGGAGACAGTCAAAGGGAATTAAATAGTTCAATAAACGTGCAATTACTGTGTGAAGCGTGGAGAAGTTTGAGGAAGAACTAAGATTAGTAATTACGTATTGAAGTTTTATTTCGTTTTGACAAATCACCTTAGATTAATCAAAGGTTTTAAACCTTATAAAATGAATCAATAGTAGGACTGGCTTGCTCTTTAATTAAATATTATATAACGATAAAAGTTTAATGTTTATTCGATTGTGAAATTGTTTACGGCTTTAGTAAAACATAAAAGTATACAATGTAAAATTAATACTGCGCGCAGATTTATATACATTTTTACTTTTATCCTAAATGCATATTTTACTGGATAAACGAAATATTGTTACTCATGATCTACTGCTGATTGCTTATTAATATATTAATATGTCAAAATGTTTTATTCGAATATCATGGTGGCCCGCTTATGACAGTTGCTTATTTGTTTGTTTTCTCTACTTACAAGCCAGAAACAAGAGGGAAATTAATTAACGCTATAGTTTGTTTGCGCATGCGTTTGTGTGAGAGTCAAAGTTGGTGTGACACGCGTACTACAATAGCCACGTTAATTGCCGTGGCCGGTTTTCAAAATTGTTTTTCATTGTTTGCACGGGCATGTTCGTCCAAATGTCGAGTTCCCGCGTATCGTTGAAAAAACTGGGATATCAGCTTACGAGACGGCGTATAATATCCAATTAGTTGTGAATAACGGGCTATTGTAGAGATGACTGTCACAGGCGAGAGAGTCGAGCTAGTTCAATCATACTATTGTTTCGCTAAAAATCTAACACCTTTGATATTCACATCTGCTTGAGTATCTGGGTAAATACTGGCTAGAGGCAGGACAATAATCGTGTATTCTAACTAATTGATTAGTAATCTAACTTTTTAAATGTTCACGCTCTAGCAGGCGAGGGATTACACGACGCTTGGATAGTCGTTGAACTTTTGTTAAAAGAATCATTTATATGTATGATTCTTATTGATTCCACTGCTAGCTCATATAATTTTGACTTTCATTCTTGTACGTCAACGATTCTCGTAATTTTAATTCAAGAGCTCAGGTTCGTGAAATGATATGAATAACCAAACTGAACACTTTTAAAATGAAACCTGCATTTAACTTCAGTTCAGTTCTGTTTATCTTGGTTGGTTGGCTTCCATTGATTTCAAATAGTCTTGAGAAATCTATACGCTATCAATAGTCGTGCAAACAACTGAGTCATCGATCGCTGATTTGGGCTGAACAGGGGGAAATTGTAGACTATCGTACATTATTAAATGGGTCTGTAACTCATATATAATTTACACATCTTACTGGCTTACGTTGTAGATCACAGTGGATGGTAGCAGTTAAACAGGCTTTATTTTCAAATTAGATGAAATATGTCGACTCAATTAAGTAATAATACGGCAATGAGACAAGCTTTGTTCTAGCTCAGAATGAATGTTATTTCAGGCCTCTTTGAGGATCTGCATTTCAGAGTAATTAGGAGGTGGTTTTTAGTTCTCTAATAACTTAATGATTTCATAGCTATCCGTGACTTAATCAAAGTCTCCCCTATCACACAATTAATCGTATTTGCGAGTGGACAGTTGGGACTGTGGCCATGTAGTGTTGCTACAATCAATTAGTTATATGTCATTCTATGGATATATTATTTTGCCATAACTTAGGACCAAAGAGCCAGTTTTTGTTTGTCAAATGGTATAATATTAAACATTAAATGTTGTTTAGTTGAATTTACGCTCGTCCATCCCGATTTAAATTGAGTATTTCCTTTATTTTAGCAAAATTAAAACAGACTTTTGTCATTGACAGAGGTCATTAAAATAGAGAATATTTTGGGCATTGTAGCCCTCCCTGCACATTTTTACGTTTTTGTTAAACAATGAAGTTCAAAATCGTTCAACCGCAGCAGTCATTTTATCGGTGCACTACCAGAAACCAAAACAAAATATATTTTTTTGAAAATTTCGTGTTGAATTCTGATTATTTTGAGACTACGTGATTACATGTTGAAAGAGCAGGAATGAGTATAAACTGTACTGGTTTCCTTTCATGTTAAGCTTTAAACTGAAAAATAATCTTCTTTTGAGAAAGTAATTGTGGACTTGTAGAAGTATAATCAAATACAACGTCGACCACTTGATTTGTAAGTTAACGTGATATCACCTTAGGATATTAATTCTAGTTTGGTCACGTGTGTATGAACTTGCAGTCGAGAGAGGGCGTGGACATTTAAGTGGTCGGCTCTTCTGTTTGGCCACTGTCCTCCGCTATTTTTGCTAGTTCTACAAGTCTATTTCTGTTCACAAGTACTCACCTTTTATTTTATTTTCAGAATGTTGCAAAAGCATAGAGCTGAACAAAAGAGAAAATCAATGGAAGGCGAAAACAATAATATTTTAGATTCATCTACGGAGTCCAAAATGCTAGACTGTAAAGACGACGATATAAGCAGTATAGGTTCTCCCGTAAGTTCATTCGCAGACGAACCTTTGTCGCCTGGTTCTCCGTGATCGCAGGCGTCTGTCTAATCATCTTCGAATCAAAGATCAGGCAGTCACGTGATGAATGCTGAAGAGGTAAATTCAAGAGTGTCAAAATGGAGAACATTTTCAATATGGCGGCTGCTGTTCCCATCATAGCCACCACGAAGTGAGCGAATACAAAGGAACTTATATTGGTCAAGTTTTCAGTTTGACCATAGCACCGTAAGCGGGTGACCAGTGCACAAGTGCAATCATATCTATACCATAATGAGTAAAATGTGTTATTTTCTTAGAAGTTTAAACTACACAGTGGGCATTTGTTCACAAATTAGCTTATGCAAATCGCATGCACAATTTATGAATAATTGTAAGATCTATTTAGCAGTGGTGACTTCAACTCTTTCGTCTGCTAGAGGAATAGTTTTGTAAAATCACAATTGTCCCTGTTTAGAGCCATGTGAATCGTTATTGATTTGTTTATTAATGTTTATTGTACATCGTTACTTACCATAAGGTAAATTAATAAATAAATGCCTTTGTTATGACTTGGTTTCTTCGTATTCTGTCTTGTCAATTTTTGGACACGTCTAAGCCAGACTTTTGATTTTTGTATTATAAGGTGTACTCTGTTACAATTTACAACTTGACATAAGAACACCAACTGTAGGTATTGAAGAGAATGACGAACAATGGTATTTTGCAATTGTACAATCCTCCAACCTCGCGCAACTAATTTTGTTAAGAACATGTTCACTCGTTTCTACTTGTGGCCTTACGCTAATGGCAATTTCACGAACATAAAAAAACGACAGAAATAGGAGTTTGTAAATTGAACGTCACTGAAAGCTCATTTGGGATTCGCTTATAACTAACTTGAGATGCACAAAGAAGTCGGCGAAAGCTAAACAAGCATGAAATAAGCGCAGCTGTGTATAAATGTCAGTGAACCCTTGGCATAGTCGACAGAACCCACTTGTGAAATAAATGTCGCGTCTCGCGGCCTCTAATTGGGGCTATCCATTCAGTCAGGCCCCGTCTTCATGCACTCAATCACCGTCTTCTCAACATGGATTCACAGTTCCCCGTCCTATTGTTTATCGCACTCTCAGCCATTTGCCACACTGATCGCGATTTGTTCCCAGAAGGTGACGTTTTTAATACTTTTCAAACGGCTGCGGATCATGGCTAGGATTAAGCACGCTCTATCGCGCATCCTGTAACGAGTGCACCGTCGTCCAATATCGCAGCACACTCCTCCATTCAAAAGAAGTCAAAGAAATCGTCCTCTTGTGTTCGCTTAACTGAGGGATCAGCCGCCAGAAATAATCCAATTATTTTGGTCCAAGTACTTCTAATGCAGTACACAGTGCTCAAACTTTGAGAGGGAAAATATTATATCTGTGAATTATTCTGAATCCAACATGAAATGCTGTTCTGAAACCAGTGCCAATCAAATATATCGCAAGGCACTTAAAACATCGGAACGTAGCGTCGATCTAACGTGAAAGTCATTTTACAAAAAGCAGAGATGTTTCAAACCTAACCTAAGCAAACCTAACAAAAATACATAATATTTAAACGTCTGTCGCATTTTAATAGTTTCGATTTTTAATATTTGAGTAACTCACAAAGGCTTTGAACATGGAACGGACGTTGTTATTACGATCATTCTCAGAACTATTGACATGTTAAGTGGAGATTCTCAAAAAAATCTCGCCTATTATTCTACTAGAGAATTTGTTTTGAGCCCAGCTGTCTGTCAAACAAACATTTAATACTAGTCTTCAGGATAAGAATTCAAATGTAGCAGGAATATTTAAAACATTTTTTTTCTGCTAAAAATTCCATTACTGAAAGTCACCATTAAACATAAACACAACCGTACACTGTAAACAAGAAAGTACGAAATGATTATTGAACGTAAAACGATAAAAACACACACACGTTCGTAAACCTTCTTTTGAAAAAAGGTAAAATGTGCTATTGGAGACTGAATGACCGTTACTCAATGACTTTACGCAAAGCACCTGGACAGCATGCGTGGCACACCATGTAGCGATTGATACTTAGGCTCGTTAATACAACAGTAGTCTCACTGTATTATCTAAAATCATCAATTTTCGTTTAAAGCGAAAAAATATAAACCCACGTGACGTCTACGTGACGTCGACGCGACGTCCAAGAAGCGAACTTTTAAATTGGACGACCTGCTGTTATGAAATTGGTTTTTAACTTGTCCCTAACTCACAAGAGAAGTGATTTATGGGTTTGGAAAGAACAGTTCGTTATTCCTTAGATCAAGCTCGGCTCATAAAATGACACGCCGGGACAAAGCAAACCAACCTCGGTGCATAAAATGACCCGCCGAGACAAAGCAACATATAGAGCTTTGTTTCAACCAATAGCAAAGTCTTCGTTCTTAAGAATTCTAAAATCACTGTTCTCCAATTTGACTATGAAAAATTCTGAGATTAATTTCATAACGTAAGAAGTCTAAACGAAAACTGTTTTTTGTGATTGAAGATGTGTTTACTACTGATTTGATGTAGAAAATTGCCTTCTGTTGCCAACCATTCCACTGGCCTTCAGTTGCCAACCATTCCACTGGCCTTCAGTTGCCAACCATTCCACTGGCCTTCTGTTGCCAACCATTCCACTGGCCTCCTGTTGCCAACCATTCCACTGGCCTTCAGTTGCCAGCCATTCCGCTGGCCTTCTGCTACCTGTAATATTCCACTGGCCTTCAGTTGCCAACCATTCTACTGGTCTCCTGTTTCCTACCATTCCACTGACCTTCTATTACCTACCATTCAGAAAGTATTCCTTTAAATTTGATTTCCCCTTTTTCTCTACCGGTCACGATGGAAGGCAGGGGCGACATTATTGCTTTCACATCAGACAATTATTGAAGTTGCACTACAAAGACCTGCCACATCATAGCCAAGGTCACGGTCGTCACTACAAGTCACCGTTCTCCTTCACCACCACAGTCGACTTTTTCATCAGCCGGCTGTAAGGACCGTTTCAATGAGAGGGACCCTAACGGACGCAATTTGACAAGGAGCTCATTTTATTAGGTTTATCAGTGTATGGATTTCACGCTATCACTGGAGCTGTCACAAAGAGTCGTAATATGTGCTGTCACGTCTAATCCTTGAAGTAAGGAGATAACGCTGTGACGAATGGCTCCGTCTCACGATTAGAACAGAAGTGTACGCTGTTGCAAGGAAAAGATTCACACGAGGACGGCAGTGTTGATGACGGCCACCACGATGATGGTCCACGACTTGTATCATTTGGATGTTGACGAGATCGATTAGACGGGAACGGTAATAGTCCACGACTTGTATCATTTGGATGTTGACGAGACTGATTATACGAGAACGGCGTTCGCGATAATGAAGATGACGAAGTTGATGATGATGATGATGAGAGTCATGGTATTGGTGATAATGTAGATGATGACGAGGATCGAGACAATGGCGGTGGTTCCTTTTTAATTATTAAGATGCTGGCAATAGTGATGATGATGATGACAATGATGATAATGGTGATGACGGTGATGATGACGATGATGATCAAGATGATGATGATGATGATAATGATGATGGTGACGGTGATTACAATGATGATGATGATAATAATGATGGTGATGATGATGATGATGGTGATGATGATATTGGTGGTGAGTGGTGATGATGATGATGGTGATGGTAATGATGGTGATGATGATGATGATAATGATGGTGATGAAGATGTTGGTGATGATGGTGGTGATGACGACAATGGCAGTTGTGGTAGTTATAGAGAATTTCGAAACAGAAGATGGCAATATTAATGATGTTTACTTCATTTCTAGGTCGTATAAAGTTGTTGATCACAGGTGCTTGAACCTTCTGATTAATTACCTATCAACCTCACTATCACTGGCGTCATTGTTTAAATATTTCATACAACTACACGTAATACAATACGTGATATCCGACTTCCTAAATGACAAGCTGGATAATTATATCATATTTAATTAATTAATTACTTCATTATCCCTAGCTGACATTTCTAACTAATGGTGGTCTTTTTAGTGGAGAGTAATTTCGGACACGTCTATTCTCAAGACAATTTCATCTTTAAAAGACATGCAATCAGAGAACATTTTGATCAACTGTGAAAAAAGTGTCATCCTCAGAAACTGATTAATGCATTAATTGTTCAGTCTCAATAGTAGCTTTCACTGTATGTATCAACTTTTGTCTGATCTTTTTGCATGCCTGGAAAAATTGCCTTTAAAGTGGTGTGACGAACGCAGGTGGAGCATTTGAATTTTTGAAAAAATCACGCGATTTTCAGCTTCAACAAATAATTCCTGGGATCAATAGTATCAATAGAGTATCGGAAATGATTTTGAAATGATTTATGATCGAATTTTTTTGATGTAACTAAACATGTTAGCACTTTTTGTGACGGCCGTACGACACTATGATGTCCAGGAGTTGACATTTGACCCCAAGAGGTCGACAACGTGTCACGGGTGAAGTTTTGGATAGTTTGGGCTTCGTGTGATTGCACAAGTTTGATAATAGTGTGAAATACACATACTTTGTTTATTCATTACAATACTTAGCAACACACATAAAAACTGAGGTGAATTTTTACGTAAAATGACTCCCAAAACGGGTCAGTTTAAGAAATGATACTATAGGTCAAAATTTTAATTTTTTGTCACTGGTTTGACCTTTTCACGGAATTGTACTTCAAAACCGCACTGTTTCTATCTATTTCAGAATTGTGGAAAACGACGGAATGAGTGTTGTAAACTACAGGTATTTTTAAAATTCTGCTTTACCAATCGAGATAAAGTTTGGTCAATGAAACCATTTCAATCAAAATTTAATAATATTTCCAAGTTGTATGCTTGTTGAAATTTGAATACTTTTACAAGAAACTCAACTGATGGGAATTTTGCCTACATTTTAAAATAAATTGCATATCCCAAAAATTATTTGGTAATATTTTGCTTGCCTGATGTCATAACGAACATGTTCGGGATGCAAAACCCTTCATACTTACAACGAAACCAAGCAACTTTCTCTATGTGTTGATTTAAAATGTAACGCGTGATTTTTAGGGATATTCATACTTTTTATTTATCAGCTTGGTTGTCCTCGTCTCTCTTCAACAACAACTACATGTTCTGAACAACGCTCCGCCTTCGTAATCAAGCAGTCAACCATCGACACTATTTTATTATATTAATTCTATGCGTAACATCTCCCTTGTCTCGGTAGAAAGTCCCCGAAGTTTATTATGCTGGAATCCAGTTACTGATTAAATGATCAGTACAGTTTGAATTAAGCTAATGAGATAATCCAGTTATTGAAGATCATTATGTTAAAGCGATTAATATCTTTATAGGATCTACCAATTTTTTAACAACTTCACAAAAACATTCTCAGTGTCATTCGATCAGCCTAAATAATTAAAAAAATATTAAGAGCTTAATAAAAACGTGTATTTAGATACAAAGACGACTTAGCTTGGTTTTTACTTTCATAGCTTAAAAAGTTCCCGCTTCGTTGTTGGAAGAACTGCGAAAACGGATTAATAGACAAACCGGATTTGTCAACACAAATTTGCAAAAGATACTCTTTAAACATGCCCGTTGTTTCACCAAAACGAGCTAATAACGGATTTAAGAATTTGGCTTTTAAATTTCAGGTTGCCACAGAGAAATTCACCCGCAAAACAGTACGCAACGTGTACAAAAGCATTGTGCGGGCGGTCTAGTACACGTTGCATCAGGCATGCGCAGACCGCTCGGCTGGGTCCCACTGCCCCAAGTACCTGAATTCATTTTCCTTTATTAATGGACATAAGTAACACATACACGCATTAACACAAAATTAGACTGAGCTGAAGAGCTAAAGACCCGACTAAGGGTCTAGCAGAGGGAACCAGTGGGATTCGAATCTATGACCTTGTGAACAGGAGGCAAACACTCAACCACTCCTCCACGCATGCGCAGCTGAACTGTCAAAAATAGGGAGACGTAGGGATCAAACTCAAGAAACTGTTTTCAAGTAAGATTGTTTAGTTGTTGAGAAGATTCCCTGACGTTGTAGTTGTAAAAGATTCTGTTAACAGTGGTTTACTTGCGCCGCCGTTTTCTTGAGTGGTGTCAAAACCGTTGATTCAACAGGATTTGACACCTAATCTTTATGTGCAACTGAGAATAAATTGTTTTCATTCGAAACTTTCTGCAAAATCTCTGCTCGAGATTTAGGCAAGAGGCCATATGTTGTTCAAATCCGAACTAGAGGTGTACCATGATAAACTCACAAACTATCGACTGTGTAGGCCTACTGTGTCATACATATTCAGCCTTACTTAGTATCTGTTATAGTCTCTCTATTGAATTATAACAAAACTGTTACATCAAAAAATTCTAAACTGGATTTGACTTCGCCCGAAGCACCTGGGTTAATTTGAATAAATTGGTAATTAGCCGGTATCACTCGAGGCACTGTACTGATTAAATTTCAACAAAGACTTTTCAACGTCTTTGTTTCATCTACTTTCAAAATTGAACATCTCAAGCTTACCGAGTCACGTTGGATAGAGGAACTGTGTTGCTGCGCATTTTACGTTAAAACGTTTAGAAAATATTTTGGCTCCTTAAATCTAGAAAGTTTGTTTTTAACATGAAAGCAGTAAGAAGCAGAACCATTACACGGAACAGTGTGGCAGGGGTCATCAAGCGCTATGTACTAGAGCACAAAATAATACACAGTTATTATAAGTTTGTATTAAACTACAACGGAGCATCTCTAAAATATTTTCGAGTTCAATAGTGGGTAAAAAGATTTGATCCCGGACACAGAACATGGTTAAAAGGGGTTTCGATAACTACATGTGTGTTCAATAACTACATGCGTATTCTTTAGTTACGTTTAGAAAGAAATTTTATGAGTAGATGCATATATAATAATGCCATGACGGTTGACAAAGTAAACTAAACGAAACTGATACTTAACTATGCTTCAATGGTATTATTCTGCACGGAACGTCGACGAAAGTAGATGTAGTTAAGGTCCCGCATGTGATGGTTAGTCGGTTAACGACATTGGCATACCAGCCTTGACTACTTACTGACATTGATGACAATGATGATGAAAAAGGATGACGATGATGACGACGATGGTAATTGTGGTGGTTATGATGATAACAATGATGATGATGATGATGATGATGATGAAAAGTGATGACGATGATGACGACGATGATAATGATGGTGGTTATGGTGATAACAATGATAATGATGATGATGATGATGATGATTATGAGGAGGATGACAGTGAAGATGATAACGATGGTGATGGTGGTAATGATAATGACAGTGATGATGATGATGATGATGATGATGATGATGATGATGATGACACTGATAACTGTGATGAGAATGAGGTTTATGAAGGTGATGGTCATGGGCACCATCACCACCACCACCATCACCACCACCACTACCACCACCACCACCACCATCACCACCACCACCACCATCATCATCATCATCATCATCATCTTCACCATCATCATCATGATCATTATCATCACAATCGTCGTTGTAATTATCGCGATTGCTATTATTACTATCAGCTGGACTGGCATCATCATTCCTATTATTATTATTATTATTATTGTTATTATTATTATTATTATCATTATTTCTCTTAACTCTACCAGTAAAAGCACCATCACACCACTACCACCATTACCACCACTGCCACCACTACCACTACTGCTGCTGGTGGTACTACCACTACTGCTACTGCTGCTGTTGCTGCTGTTGCTGCTGCTGTCACTGTTACCGTTGCACTTACGGTGATTTTGAGCATCAATTCAAAACACATATATTACATAATAGCAGTACAACTAAAACATCTGTGCATCACCTATATCAAATAACCGATTGGACATCTTTCCTAGCTTATTAGTAAATCATTAACTTGGGCTCTAAAAACACTTCAAAACACTTCAGTATTGTCATTCCTATCACAATTGAGTCTATAAACTCCACGAGATTTAATTAAATCATGCTTTTGTGAAGTGAAATAATATCTGTGTTACAATATTTAATTATCAAGTAATGGTCGGGTGTATCGCAATCGATTGCTTTATTCTCTTTATTCCAACACCAATTGAAACAAAGTTTGTTTAACAATTAGTAGATTTAGCTAAACTAATTGGCGATTTGCAAACCGGAAGTGGGCTCACAACGAGAAAGTGGCAGCTAAAAGTTAAATATTTAACCGGAAAGATCTCTCAAAGAGGTTTTGTGAGGAGAAGAGATGCATTTTAGGGACCCTATTTGCCATCATTCAATTTAAACTTGCCAATCTCTGTGAAAAGTCTCAGATTTTAAGACACACACAAGAATGCATTTGTGCTGACCTGTCCTGTTGACATACAACAGCCTTGTTACGATATGTTTGTTCGGTTTTTCTATTTGAGCTAGGATGACTTTTAAACGCCGATGAAGGGAAATCGATACGGTCGTTGTTCTAATAGAATTGATATCAATTTTACATTATCGCTTACCTGCGTTCAGGATGTTTAAAATCTTTTTCGAAATCACTTAGCATATTTGTTCCTTTGTTGGAGTCCAATTAAGGACAAAAAGACTTCAATTTAGAACCTGTGCGTTCTGCTCTCAGAGTAGTGCGAGTTTAGTATTATTTTTAATGTCATTGTGTGCGTAAGTAACTTCAATTATAACTGTTATTCGATGACGGTAATACAAATACATTGTGCGCCGAGTCGTCCGCAGTAGTTAAAGTTATCTTTGTCACCGAAACCTGCAACTTCATACTTACAAAACAAATTTGAGACAGTTTAACACGTGACAAATGCCGGCTTTGAGCTGCAGAACAAACAGTACATCAGTGGACAAGTTGGGCTGGTAACTCAACTAACTTATTTATTATTTATTCTGACAAGAAAAAAACAACTCAGACAACATTTGCTTACAGGTCCGAGACTTTTTGTAGATTTTTTGGTTATTCTTTCCATAATTAGGTTTGAAAGTTGATCGCATGAACGCAAAAATTTCGGAATTATTAGCTTTAGTCACCTGAACAAAATTTTGCGTAGAAAATTCGGCAAATATTCCCACGAGCCTTAAGAATTCTGTGAAGCTACAGTGGTTGAACTAGTTAAGTGTCTGGGGTGTACACGAACACTCTTATTTCATAAGTTACTGATACTCTTATTTAAAATACCAGTTGCTGGGACAATATTTATATAAAACAAATAATTCTGTTTTTGGCTATACTATCTCGGTAAACAAATACGTATTGAATGTAAGTATGCATGTACTTATGAATGTACGCGTGTATGTTCTTATGAATGTATGAATGCATGTTCTCTGAATGTATGCGTGTATGCTCTTATGAATGTTCGTATGTATGTTCTTATGAATGCATGCATGTACGTTCACATGAATGTACGTATGTATGTTCTATGAATGTATGAATGCATGTTCTCTGAATGTATGCGTGTATGCTCTTATGAATGTACGTATGTATGTTCCTATGAATGTATGCGTGTATGAAACTTTTGAGCTATTTCCCGCTAAGTTAACTTATCCTGACTCGTTGAGTCTTTAAAAGTCTTATATTGAACCTAACTAAATCTCTCCCCGTCACACTATGGAGGTATTTTCACTGGTTACAGTAAGCGAGAACAGTACCTCGAACAAATACAACGGGGTCTCATTTTCGAAGGAAAACAGTTCTCGATTACCAAAGTCGATATCAGTCGGCCATTATCTCCTTACCTTATCCATTAAGTTGGTTACCTCTAGGGCATCTCAAGCATCGCTCAAGACCCTTGAGCCTTTCAAAACGTTTCTAAAGATGTAAATATTACACTCACCGTTAAAGGGCCTATGGGAATTAGAGATATGTACATTTCGGCTTATAATTCTATCAATTGAACAAAGCACAGTGTCTATGGATTACATACCCTTTTTAATATTTGGTCAAACGGAAATGAAATTAACACCGTGCTCATTTTATCATATACTAACAAACGAGCTTGGTGACATTATTTCAACTGCTGTATTAAATTCGCACCCCGGGGAAACCCGACAAGCAATTGAAATGGATTCAGTTCGCTTTTTGTGCTCACACTTTTGTCAACATATGTCAGTAAGAGTTCATCGTTGTTCTTACCACAACATTCTCTTGCAAACACTTGTACCCAACGGTTTGATTGAAATAAATTTAAACGCGAAAATAATTCCCCAGTAACAGGATTAATGTAGAAATTATGTTTTCTATCAGACTTGAAACTTGATCTATCATAACATTACCTCCAGCTAATTTGTCATGTTGTTTGATATTTTCATTCCCAAAAATATCATATAGCCTCAAATTACGGCAAGTACGACCATGCTTATTGTCGTTCTTGCAAGCAGCCCCTGGCCAAAATACATAAGTATTTCTTTGTTTCACTACATTCTGTTGTGCTTCAGTCGGGATCAGTTTCCAAGTGAATTTAAATATGAAATCTATCAGCCACTATCAGCTCTTACCACCCTCTGGGTATACTGCGTTGGCATTTGGTATTACATCTCTAATTAAAAGTCAGTAGACCCTTTTGGCAGAAGCCGTGTGCCAATCCGAGTCATTTGTGCTAGAGTTCTTCTGCCAACCTATTTAATATTTTTACTATTTCGTAAATTATTTTCCTGACTAGCTTGGCGACATGTGTTAGCAACGACCACAATCAAGGGGACGAAACAAGCGCCTCTCCAGCCACGATCCTCTTAACTCCAGTTGCCGATCAGCAGACAAACTAGCGTAAGAAATCCTCAGACTTCTAAACTCCACACACGCACCGAAAATGCTCCATACGCGATGACCAAATTTCAGAACCGAGGACCAGATTCCGCACTTGCAAATTCGAGCTGCTCACTAGAGTTGAGAGCATGGAATCTGGTTCCCTCTAGTGTGTAGGGAGTTAATAGGTGCGGGTCTGGTAGTTTGGGTATCGAGTTTGGTGTCTACTGGTCCAAAACTGGAATTAGGAGGCGCGGTTAAGTAACTGTTTCCATCCCTTGATATGTGAAGAAATCGCGTAGTAATGCAAGTGTGCCAAGTGTACAACTTGCATGACAGGAAACTGGAGGTCACTGTGATGAGTGGACACAATGTGCGGCCGCGTTGCCTGCGGACGAACTCAGTGCCAGGCATATAGGTTGTTGTATTTATCACAAGAAAAAAGACTAGATTAATACATTCTTCAAAAGGTTCACATACGCAAGTAGTTTTCTTCAGTCGCCATCATCATTGCGCCGGTTTATCTAATGTAATGTAATCGAACATGTTTTTTATAACGTTCAGCTTATCAAATCACCTATTTCTCTATGTACCCGGCTTCCTGATGATGGTTTCATCTAAAATCGCCAAAACATTCTCCCAAAGGAAAGTTGCCGAAAATGATTGAGGATGCCATCTGTATTTTATTTAATTAAATGGACTAAAATCCACGTCTTGTGTGAAAACAACTTTAGATTCGGGCAACTTACATTTAAAAATCTCGTCTTGTTTATTACTCAAACTATGAATGACTTCGGGACTTGAGAAGAAGCGACAGGCGCATGCCCACTGAATTGTGACGTCACGACGGGTTAGTTAGTCACCGAGACAGTATGAACGTCACCAGTGTTCCGGACGATTTAATGTAACAAAATTTCAATTCAAACATAGTATGCATATGAAAGCGATGCCCTTGATTTGAAAAAGAAAATGCGCTTGCGAAGAAAGTTGGGGGTTGTAGCACCAGGGCATTTATAACGAATTATAGTAAAAAATTATCTCAAAATAAGTTCTCTCAACATGACATCGTTTTTCATACTGGCCACAGTTCGTGATTCATAACGGCCGCCACAGCTACATGGCACCGAACTTACTTTTTATGAACTTTTGAAACATTGATAATAACATACATAAATACATACCGGGTGTACTTCACGAATTGTTCCTATTTCAAGCATGTCACTCGACTGACTGGAGAATTATCTGATATCCTTCAAATAGCCGAAAACAAATGAAGGAGTACTTTTATGACTAGGTATATAAGAACTTTCGAATGTCTACTCCATGATTGAACTAGTGTGTATTACCTTCACCTGAAACATGAACGGTTTGATACATTTCATGAATAATGGTTGAAATGTGTTATTATGATATAGATCCCTTATATTGCATTATGACTCTAAAACGTTCCTAGATCTGAATACACACATTTCAGTCTTTAATTGTGAAAACGTCAAAGGTTGTACACACGGGAATAGAAAGTCATCGTTTTGCTTCAGAGCTCTTACATAGAGTCCTATTGAACCTGCACAAGACGGGTATAAACTGCAGTGAGAACAGACCTCCCAAATCAGCTCGATTCAATACAGCTGACGTGTTTACATAAAGTAAATGTGACATAATGTTAAGCAAAACAAGAAAGCAAATTTTCCAATACATGCGTAAAGAAAATAATAAACATTGTACATTAATAGCCCTTTTAATATCGTCGTCTGACTGGCCGCAGGTAACAGGTATCGATAGCAGAAGGCAGACGTTCACAATGACATACGATTACCGTTCTGTAAACGACACTATTTTACATAAACGAAATGAAGCATCTTAAGGATATTCTTTTAATTGAAACCGCATTCCGACAATTTACTGGTCTTTGTGACAATTTATTTTGCATTAAAATTTAATTCGTTGGCACTGAGCTTGCGGAATTTATGAATGATAAGGATCGATGTCTTTAGGCTAGAAAGGTAGCTCAATTCACGGTGCGTCCATTATAAGTACAATGCCATTTTCAAGTTATTAAACTAAAATAACGATAATAACGGATTTCTAATGACAAGATCAATGATAATAATTACCACAATAATTTTAAATATTTAGTATTTTGTATTGTGGAGCATTGTGCACCTTGTAGTATTCGTGATGGCCTTCTTAAAAACAGTCTCATCCCGAAAAGGTCATCTTCCGATTAATACAATAAAATACGACTTCAAGTCATTGTCACATTCGCAATAACATAAATGTAACAAAAACACCATCACCATCGCCACCACACCATCACCATCACCACCACCATCCCCATCATCATCATCATCATCATCATCGTCGTCGTCGTCGTCAGCGGCAACAGTTAAAGTGAGTAGTAATGGGGCTGATAGATGTAAGAGTAGTGAAGCCAGTAGCAACAAGAACAAGAAACGGAAGGATGATGTAATGCGGGTGATGAGACAGGCAGTTGTTGTTGGTGCTGGTGTTGGTGGTGCTGGTGGCGATGGTGGTTATAGGTGGTCGTCGTGATATTGTTGATCCAATAGTGTTCGTAAGAAGATGTGTGGCTTGCCTGTATCGAACACTTCCCTGTGTGTACACTAATCTGAGATTATCTGCTATTATTACAAAACCTGTCACCAAGCCGTACTTGTCAATCAAGCCGTACCTGTCAATCAGAATTGTACCTGACTTTAACAGCATCACCTATACTTATGTCCAATTTAGTCAATTTCCTTACAACTCATTGTATTAGATGAAAATACGCTAGGAATGTAATCTTTTCATCTCATCGTCTTCATAATCAGCCTGCCGATCTTGCTACCGAAGAGAGAACAGTGTCTGAGGTTCAATGGGAACCAGGGGAGTCCTCCCATTTAGAAGACATGCCGTGCACTCCACGGCAAGCAGCCAGGGGGGGGGGGGATGTCGAATGAAAGCCAACGGTACGATACATAATTTCAAGGAAACCCGACGTTAAGGCTACTTGTCTAGTGTTTAGCAAACGCTCCGTTAGAACAACTCAAGGGATTTAAAAACGGAGATTCTCGAAAAGTTGAATTTAATTTTAATTGAGGAAATGGTAAACCAGAACGTTTATTCCTTCAAAAAGACCTTTGTCCGTGGACACTGTAGCAGTGGCAAAGTATAATTTAAAACTCTATGGGAATGTCGATATACGGTAGAAAAGACATCTTTTAAATTTATCTCCTCTCCTCTCAAGATCGTAGAACTGTTTATTTTGAGTCGTATTGCGTTGTCAATTAACGCTACAAACTGGAAGTCTTACCAGTTCGAAAACGTGCTAATTAAATGAACAAAACACGAGAAATAGTCAGACGATCAGTGCTGTAGTGGTAAAATTAGAGGTAAGTAGGCGCCCAAAGCCCACCGTATCACATTGAGTACTGAATGTAACTCAAGGTGCGTAGGCGCTATGTTCAAAAGCCAAAAGGTGGTTGGCTGCGCCTACGTGCGCCTACGCCCCACTACAGCACTGAAGACGATAGAATTGATTGATGAACTTTCTCAAATAGCTGTTCTCCAATGATCGAAATTGTTGTGTTTTCTTCACCAATCAGTAAAGAATTTCTGATTCAGGAACGCTACATGAGCGTTTCACTCGTCGTTTAACCGCGTTGTACTTCAAAATATATCGGAATTATAACGTATTAAATTGGACTAATATTCAAAAACTGTAAGCTGCAAGTCATCAAGCCCTTATATAAGGGGCCAACGTTCGTTGATATACCTTACACGTGTAATCCGACAATCCGACATGAAGAAAATCCGAGTTTGACGAACATCGATTTGCATAAGTAGGACTGAAAACCTGAATATTATATCATTCCTCGAGCTTGAATATTAAGGAAAGTATCAAATTTATCGTTGATTGCATAGCGTTAAGAACTTCACTCTGACATTTATCTAAATTCAACTTGAAAGACTTAATTTGGGAATCTGCTTTAACGGTATGTGATCAGCTGCTCATTACGTCTGCTTTCCGTGCCGTTCAACCGACGACTCATTTAAAAGGAAACAACGCCTTGTGTTAGCTTATTTAAAAGACATGAACTGTGACTAGATCACTTTTTCCTATGAAGCATAATAAAAACTCTCTAATCTTTATCTTCTTTCAATAGTTTTGGTAACTCCTTAGTAATACGAATTCTGCAGAATCGGCAAGAGTTACTAACGTTTTGGGAGTTAAACGAGTCGACTGTGGAAAAAGGCCACCCACATCGAACCACAGAGCTCAATTTGTGACACAATGTGGGAGTGATTTAGTCGAAAATGCCTTTTTCTCTCAGGGATAATTGTACTTCAACAACGATAGGGTTTAGTATCCGTTTAAGGTTATGCAGGACCTTGTCCACTAGTGTATTATGCCAAATATGTACAAACTAGAGATTTTTTAAAATCAAAATAAAGTAATTATTTTCTGACAATAGAAAGCCTGTAGAATTTGACTTTTGACTTGATACCAAACTACCATTGATTGGGTCACGTGATAGTGTCTTTTGAATGAAATTTAAGAAAAAAGAAAGGTACATTAGCGAATTTCGGTTAATATAAACGCTCCAGATGAAAACTCAAAAAAGCTGTTACGGTTTTCTAGATTATAATTTTTTCGTTTTATACATAAAAATTCCAGATTTAATAACCCATTAAATACAACATTAAAAAAATCTTAGCATCGTTTTGGAGCACAATGCATAAAGCATATTATCTAAAAACTACACGCATCCGATCAGCCATTTCTGAGACATGATGTTCTGAAGTTAACGTCATATTCGAGAAATAATTAATAGAATTGGTACAAAATGTTCACATACTGTGCATTATACACTGGAAGGAATTCAGTTTTTAAGATGTTCTACTTTTACATGAGGGCTAATTAAACTAGGACTTTTACGATTTTCATGATGACGTACCAAGTTGCACAAACCAAACCGAAAAGAAACCCTGTGACAGGGTTTTGAGATTTCATTTTAACGTTTACATCAACTAAAATTGTTCACATTACTGAAACCGTTGTTTTGCTATCAACGTACCTTTATTTTTTACTAAGTTTTAACTAAAAAGGCAAAGGTCAAGTGACCCAGTTAAGGGCAGATTGGTGACAAATATGAAAAACAATTCCTTAGTTAAAATCTACAGATATTTGGCTCAATACGTTGTCTACACGATCCTAGATTTACATACACTGTAAAATGTAAGATATAACATTCAGGCCATTATGGTTTAAAACTTGTTGATAACCAGGGTGTGGAAACGATACCTTAACCGCGTCTCTTGATTGCAGCTATGCGTCCCTTAACCTCAGTAGCGGACCAGCAAACACCACATTCGCTGTACACGTGCATCCCTAAACTTTACACACGCCGCCCTGGTGGCTCGGTTCTGGAGTTTGGTGGCTGGGCGTGGCGTATAGACAGCGGGTATGTAATATTTCCAGTGCTTGTGTAGACTTTAAGGGTGCGGGTATGGAATTTGTAACACGGTTGTAGTGTTTGCTGGTCAGGGACTGGGGCTTAGAGGGGTGGCCATAAAATCGTTTCCACCCTCTGGTAACGGTTCCTTCAAAACTACGTGCGCTGCTTTTATTATGTCAAACGTGGGCGTGGCTAACTTAATAGTTTTTCTTAACACTGAAACGAACTATTCATTGGCGACAAATTAAGTGGAAGCTTTAATGTTCATCTACGGAACTCGGTCGAGCACCGTCCGTGAGGCAAACCGAGAGATATCTGATATGCGCTGAACAATCCTTTTCTCGCCTGACTGAGTTATTACGTGCGTTCGGTTACAATAGGACACTATGAGCGATACACCTGTGCCCAATTAGCAGGTGTCAAATCCGATAACAAGTCACCCAGTCCTCCTCATTATCGGCTCTGACCCACCCTCATCAGCTAACTGATTGTCCGATCAAAAGAACTCGTGTTAATTTTCACACCTCCATAATCGAGAGAGCTCACCATCGCGTGATTGTTTTCCCAGAGCAAGCCAACTCCAAGCAGAAGGAAGGAAAGCAAATAATTTCGCGATTGCTTGATTGTATTACATAACTGCGTGAACTATGATCCCAGTTTTAACGATCGAATATAACCGACTGCTTTCTTGTGCTCATCAAATAGTTATGATTGATTTATCCAGTCGTTAAAGGGGCACTGTCACTTTTAGGGGTGAAAAACGCATTTTCAGGGGTGAAAACGCATTTTGGCTTTATTTTTTGGGTGGGATAGACTGTTTGAAGTTATTTTTCTTGAGCTACAAAGCCCCGAAGTCGTTTCTCGTAATTTTGCTTCCAGCACAGTTAACTGAAATTGAAGTGGTCACGTTATAAGCGATGTACTATGCAGCGGAAATGGTCGACTTGGGTGGTGGTGCTGGTCATAATCGCGTAAAAAACCAAAGGCAATTCTCTTAAACGCGTGCAAGAACTGAGCGGGGAAGGGTAGTAACCTCTTGGAAAAGCATTTGGGCGCGAATTCGGGAACTGGACTGCCGTGTGAGATGGGTTGTACGTGTATATTGCCTGTAATGTCGAGGTTGCTCGGGTTTTTCTAGAAAGTTGGGTTTACATTCTTCTCGTGGAAATATCTTGATATTCATGCTTGCTTGGCATAAATCTAGTATTTTTAAAGCCTAGGTTTTCAGTAATTTAAATAATTTACTTGCTGACTTTCTTGCTGTCTCAAGTCAAATGATCTCGCCCAAATACTCGGGTTAAAATACTAATGACCTGGTAATTATAATGGCCAACCCATGCTATATTTTTGAGGCAATTATCACCACAGTGCTGTATTTTGGATACCATGCCTAATCTCCATGCTGGGCAGAGTGAGCTTGCAAGTAAGGTGATTCAACATAGGCCTCGCAGATGCTCAAATGAAAGCAATAGAAAACATATTCACGAAAAATCTCGAACACCTGTTATTTGGGATGTCTGAGATAAAATTCGTGTCATCGGTAATATTTTTTAAATATTATCATCACACAAACGAATCCTTCAATCGTTTGTTCAGTGGAGGAAGACAGATTCTTTTGAAAAAAAACAACGTAGCTTCCAAACAATGTAAAATAAAATGTAACGTATTCTTATTTGCATGACATTCCAAAGTCTTCCAAGGTTTAACTTTTTTCGCTGAATAAAAGGAACATGATCTGCAGTGACTTTGTGAGACCAGTCTCAGCGCGTAGGAACTTGCAACCTCCGCGCTCGCTGCCGGAGTCAAATCCCTCCCGATAAATGGTAGGATATTTTGATCATATATTGGTAGTCAAGGCATTGCTTTCAGTGGCAGAAACCTGCGAGAATTGGTGATCTATCATAAAACCACAAAGATAGAATGAATTTTGCTCCGTTGCTTGCAGCTCTAGTCATAGGTATTAACTTCGAGAATATTTACCGCATCCAACAAGTAATCCCGAAAATGCAGTTTTCAGTTTTAAAACCAATAAAGTTTCTTTAATTTATTAATCATGTTGTGAATTCTTTATGTGTCAATAATTTCTCATGAGCACAAAGTCCATCCATGGCAGCTTATGCACTAGGAACCAGAGTAAAATAATTGACGTAATAGACGTAGATGTCGCTGTCGTCATCGTCGCAGAGCTGGCCTAATTGGCATNCATATTCACGAAAAATCTCGAACTATTTTTTAAGAAAAAGCTCCGAACACCTGTTATTTGGGATGTCTGAGATAAAATTCGTGTCATCGGTAATATTTTTTAAATATCATCATCACACAAAAGAATCCTTCAATCGTTTGTTCAGTGGAGGAAGACAGATTCTTTTGAAAAAAAAACAACGTAGCTTCCAAATAATGTACAATAAAATGTAATGTATTCTTAATTGCATGACATTCTAAAGTCTTCCAAGGTTTAACTCATTTCGCTGAATAAAAGGAACATGATCTGCAGTGACTTTGTGAGACCAGTCTCAGCGCGTAGGAACTTGCAACCTCCGCGCTCGCTGCCGGAGTCAAATCCCTCCCGATAAATGGTAGGATATTTTGATCATATATTGGTAGTCAAGGCATTGCTTTCAGTGGCAGAAAACTGCGAGAATTGGTGATCTGTCACAAAACCACAGAGATAGAACGAATTTTGCTCCGTTGCTTGCAGCTCTAGTCATAGGTATTAACTTCGAGAATATTTACCGCATCCAACAAATAATCCCGAAAATGCAATTTTCAGTTTTAAAACCAATAAAGTTTCTTTAATTTATTAATCATGTTGTGAATTCTTTATGTTTCAATAATTTCTCACGAGCACAAAGTCCATCCATGGCAGCTTATGCCCTAGGAACCAGAGTAAAATAATTGACGTAATAGACGTAGATGTCGCTGTCGTCATCGTCGCAGAGCTGGCCTAATTGGCATAATAATTCCCCGTATGGATCACTGTTAGAATGGGCGACAAATGGCACCTTCTGTCTACGACCTAGCAGTGATGAAAATAGTGTTTACCTACGAAGTAAATGACGCGTCACTTACTTAACCTTGCCGACATGGCCGACCAGTCAAGGGGTTGACCGCTAATAGACATTGAACGAAAGTTTGATGCTGAACAGACAGCGCTTCTAGCAAAAAATAACCATTCGGTTCAGCCGCAGCAGCACCACCTATGAAAACCATTGTTGTGTTTCTTGATTTAAAGATGCCTTTACCCAGACCGAATGAAGATCATTGCTGCTTCAACACGGGAAACAGACTTGTCCTCCGTTACCCAACACTCACTCATTTGAGGTTGGTACTAGGTCGACATGTAAATCATTTCCTCAGCTCCTCGTAGTCGTGGCGCGCTCATTTTCTCATTTTTTGGTAAAAATATTTCGTTTTTACAGCTGAAAAGGGCTTACAGTCGGACTGCAACATACATGTCTTCAGTTAGAAGCCCAGTCATTCGCAGCAGCGAGTGAATGGTAAAAATGCATTGTATTCAGGATGAACCGCAGTCACCCATGTCAACCGCAAAGTTATACATTCGAAATAACAACTCTTTCCTCTGAACAAACGCCGAATCGTCTGCTCAAATAATCATTGGTATTCGTACGATGGATGACTTTTGCAAATCGTGAGCATATTTTTGCTCGTGTGCAACTAATAAATTCTTTCGACTCGAACATGCGATTCAGTGTTGGTGCGGGTGGATCCGTGAGACTCGTGCACATGGCTGTCCGATACTCTTGCTAGAGACATCTAGTAAAAAGCTTGTACGGTGTCGATAAAGTGGATAAGTGGTTGGCTATCGTTTTTTGCTCTTTATAAGTATACCGTCTTAATCTTAAGACACCAGAGACGGTCATCCCTACTATGGGTTAAGAAACTTCTCATAATAGGCCATCGGTTACCGTGAGAATGACATTTTGATGAGTTAGGTATTTTCTTGCTGTGACACCCGGCTCAGCGGGAGAAACGTTACGTAAAGTTATGCATTGGAAGTAGTCAAGATATGAGGTGAGTGATAAAATTGCACAGGCGCTATCATGGTCTATGGTATAATGTTCACCTTGTTACGGATACCAATCTAACGCTGATTAATCATGGGAAAGAACAGCGTCACAACTAGTCACATCAAATGGTTTAACATTGAGAGGAAGTAATCCAAGCTCATACCACGGGCCGCTCAGCACTTACCTCGCAGCGGAATCAGTACCACGTGGGCAGAACACTTTCTGCTATTATCAACAGCAAATTTACCACGCACTGTAAGACCTCTTATCACTTATTACGATCTCTGTCACGCGCAATTTTTAGAGCAACATTTTCCCTAACACCACTATGCGTGCTAGTGTTTTGTGGAGGTTGGTAAGTGTTCCGTTCTATGGTGAGAGTTATGCGGCCCGTGGTAATTGTTCTGGGGTCCGTAGCAATTGTTCTGCGGCCCTTGGTAATTGTTCTGTAGCCACACACTGACGGACAAAATTACATTTATGGAAGGCAATTTGAAACAAGTCTAAATTTTGAACTCTGTATTTCAGTTAACAACGAACAGTTATTTTTGCTTGATGCTAGCGACTTTTTTGAAAAGGTGTGATGCCAACTCTTTTAGAGAGCCCATATGATGTACCCACCGTATCAGAGAGCCCGCATGATGTACCCACCGTATCAGAGAGCCCGCATGATGTACCCACCGTATCAGAGAGCCCGCATGATGTACCCACCGTATCAGAGAGCCTACATGATGTACCCACCGTATCAGAGAGTTTACACGATTACAATTAACCCATCTTCAGTGTTTGGAGTTTAAATTGTACGACAAGTTGGTGTCTGTAAATTACGCGTTTTAAACCAGTCTGCCAAATGCTTATATAACGCATTTTTAAAAAACTACAACCCAAAAGGATGTTAAAGGAATTTCTGAATAAACTTCTCGTTGACCTGTGGCCGTTTTGACACAAACCTAAGCAGAACGTGAAACTCTTCTTAACTATTCTGTTGAAAAGGACAATCTTGGGAAGTTCCTTGCTCATAAAGTGCACCCATTAATGCGGAATTAAAATCCGAAGAGGTACCTCTTCTTCAGGGAAACTGTCGTAGAAAAAACCCATCTGAGAGGCACGTCCTCTAGCGTGATATTTTTATTCCTTCTTCACAAGTTGGTTCTTTGTAACTATAATAAATTTACCTTTTGCAAGAACTATAATAGAGGTACCCATCATAATAACTATAACAAACTCACCTACTATCATACGTTTAATAAATTTACCTATTATAATAACTATAATAAATTTATCTATCATTTTCCATAATAAATTTACATATAACATTAACTACAACAACGTTTCCTTTCATAATAACTGTAATAAACTTGCCTAACATAACTATAACAAATTTACCGATTATTATCACTATAGTAAATTTAACTATCATAATAGCCATAACAAATTTACCTATCACATTAACTATGACAAAGTTTCTTATCATGTGAAATGTAGCATGACATAATTGTTTTAAATATTTGAATTATAAGGTACCAGAATAAAAAATGTGTTCAGCTCACACTGTGTAATACTCGAGTACTAAATGTTCACGTGGGAGGGGCGCCCCTAACCTCGAGTGTTCCCATTCGGATACTATCAGAACCACTCCTGCGTTCCTTCTGTCAACTAAAAGTATGTCTGGCCAAACGATAGTAATATCCAATTATATATGAGCTTATTCTATCTACACAAACACATTTTAGCGTTCCAAAGTGTTGGTTTTATTTCGTACAGATCAAGGTTTTAATTTTGTAGAAAACTGAAGAGCCATCACCCCGCATTTGANAAATGCCTATACGACCAATCATACTTATTGAATCGCATTAGTTATAAAACTAATGAGCATAATGACCTTGGATTAAAAAAAACAAACACAAACACAAACAGCAACGGCGTAGTTTCCACAAATTTTGATATGTTTAAACATTATCATGAAAGATACATAGGTTGAAGTTTAATTGGAAATAAGAGATTGCGCAAGATATGCTTATCCATTTTATTTGAAACTTACGATACCACTTAGGTGTAGAATATAAAAAGTCATACTTTAAGTCACACGTTTGACTCATTGATTATCATATTATAATAACATGGTCATAACATTTTTGCTATTAATGCGAATATCATTATCTGGATTTATGACGACGATACATTTTAATTCATTTTCATCCGCTGTATAATTGGTTATTAAATATATTGCACTTTAACAACTCAACTTAGTACTCTCGAGAAAAATCAAGTCAATTGCCGATTGATTGCTTTCCACAAATAAAAACCTCTAGTTTGTAATCAAGAAATGAAGATTTAAGTTAATGAAAGCGGCGGTTGGTTTCGTTATTAGTATCTATTTTCAATGATTTAGGGATCAAGTAATCCTGGAAAATTAATTAGTTTTATTGCTCGTGATAATTGTTTTGCGAAGGTCGGATCATTTACTGGAAAACTAAACAACACGAGGACAACCAATAGCAAGAAATTTTTTAATAATTTCAATTAATTTTTTTGTTCAAACCATAATAAAACAGAAGACAAATAACAAAACGTTGAAAGAGCATCATATAGGAATAAAATAATGTAAACTTTTTCATTCAAATATGTGAGCAAGAATGTCTGTCGAAGGGTAAAGAATATCTTCCCAAACACGAATGTGTATCTCTTCAAACAAGAATGACTGAATAAATATCTCCTCAAACAAGAACCAGTATCTTTTCAAACAAGAATGAATATCTCCATTAACAAGGATATCTCGTCAAACAAGAATGGATATCTGCTCAAAGAATAAAATTCCTCATAAAGATGATATCGGGAAGTCTTCTCGCCTCATGCCAACCACCACACCTAGTGGTACGAGATAGCAGTACTGGTAGAAAAATTCCTTTAATTCGTTACATGACGTTACGTTTAGGTCTCCGCTAGTCAAAGTTGGCCTTCACACAGGCCCTTGTAAAGCAGGCAAGTTAAAAACGGACCCGAGCATGCGGAAATTTGCACTCAAAGCAAGCCGTCTATGATTTATGTGTTCAGACAAGCGTTCACTGCTCACTGCTCACTGACAACCTAAGGGGCATGGCCGATAGTTCAACGCAAATTTGTTGAACTTTAAAATAAGATTGGAAAGTTGCAAGCAGACAAGTAAGAGTTAGGGGCTATTTTAGTAAAACTGTGCAATATGCCATGACCTACTCTCTATGGACTCAGATATGTATTACTGTTGCTCATGGCGATGGTTATCTGTAAGAACCAATGTACTCAGTGAAGAGTATTTGATGAAGAGTTCCGAGATACGCGTTTAATTACGCTGCACTTCTGGTCAAATATTGTGAGGCAACTTTATACCAAAAACATGAGAAGTTAGCGTGGAAACCATGCAATGCTAGAAACAGTTTCTGCTTTCAACAGCACCTGTGTAAACGTTGAAGGTATTCAAAAATGCACCCATTACTATTTTGACGTTATTAGGTTTACGTAATTAGCCACACGGAGGTCTAAACACACCAAAATAGTCTTCTAATTAGTAAAATGGTCTCAAGAACGGAGAGGTGGTCGGAGACAATGGTTTCAAGTTTTCCTTGTTGTCTTAAAATTTCAATTGGCTTAATGGTGCAATTTGAGGGTAATTATTTCCAGACATATTAAGATTGTAGCTATCGTCTCCAGGCACGTGATCAGTACAAGAGGACCCATATGTCTAGTACAGATCTTGAGAGATTTTTTTCGCATCGCATACACTGTCTATCCAAGTGTCATCGTTCCTCTCACATTCCGATTACCCATCGAATGAGTGTCTATCGACTGAACTTGAACTGATGTGATACTCTGGCTTAGTATTGCAGCATTTTCCCGGATATTTGTAAAATATAAAGCGTCTTGATAGCTTGGACACTTTAAGGAAGATCCTTTGAATGAAAACAATATATTATATGTATAATTAAAAACGATGTTCAAGGAAGTTTGATATATTCGCCAATTGTCACTGTTGCCACGTGTCATTTAGGAAAGAATCGGTGCGTTTAGTCACGAAATACTAGCCTCCGCGTCACATTTATCTGTCGATATAACATCTCTCGTCTCACTAGGTCACGATCAGGGCAGGTAGGCATTTGTTTATTTACAACTAAGGGGACGTCAACTCAATCAAATATCACTGACCGTGCTTGAGCGAATTATTTGAATAAAACGAACTCGCTGACTTTGAGGCTCAATAGTGGTATAGATTTCATTCTAAAGCAATGTTTTCAGTTGTGCGTTTAATAGCCTTTTCAGATTCTCAGGTTGATCTGCGGCGAGTCGGTGACGATCAACGAGAAAGTTGACACAAACCGAACGACCCTTGGTATTTTTGTGTATGTCGTAACGCGTTATTGAGTCGCTTTCAAAACAGAAAAACATACTTTTGCATATCGTGAAACAGAGCCGTATTTACGATAACGCAAGTCACCCTAATCCTGCTTCAGACCTATGTTTTGATAACAAATTATGAAAGAATAAAAATATCGTTAGCCACTCGCCTTAGAGGAAATATATCCAGCGATCATATCTACCATTTCTTTCTCATTGCCCCCGCATAAACGCTTTGCTGCAGAAGTCTCTCATTTGTGATTTAATTATTTAATTGTTTGCAAAATTCAAGCATACAAAAACATGCTGCTATTGTGGCCCAAGTCCACAAGTCCCTGCAAGGGTGGTGCGCAACTTGGTCAGATTGTTGAGAAGACTAATCAGTATTAACATAAAATGGCTCATTGTATTGTATTTAAAATAAAAAAGTTATTAAACACCTAATCGGTTTGTAAAATTTTACAAGCAAGATTTTTGTCAAGGTGCGCAAATCAGTAAGAAATGAAAATATAGATTTAGGCAGATGCATAAGTCACAGTTCGAATTTTTTTTAATAATTAGAATATTTAAATAAAATTTGTTGTGAAACTTGAGGAAAATTATTTCTATGACAAAAGACACAGCTGTGCTGTTTACATATATAGTTACAATAATATATGCACGTGTACACAAATTCTTTTGAAAACGTAGCGTGTACAAGGGACAAACAAGTCAACGTCACCCAAAACTATTTGGAATTTCAATAAACAGAGGATTAAACTGTGTCAAATATCATATTATCTCCACTGTGTGCAAAACATTGATAATTTAAAGCAGACCTATTAGTGATACGATAAAGTAATTTTAATTCCTATCAATCGTGGCGAGTCACTGCTGGTGTCTCTGCGCGTGAGCTGGGTCCACAGAGATGACGCAACATTGAGAGGGGACATTTACACAACAGATTAAGATGAAAATTATCTGGTGGTGCTAAAATATCTACTGTGTACTCTCAACAATTCGCAGGCATCCGATTAAGGTTGTGATAGTGAGACATGTGAAATTGAACGCACTATTTCGTGAGACTAAATAGTTGATCGACACGTGGGCAGCGACATGAAAGTGGATTATCTTCACAAGCGATGCTTATTTTCAATATTGTGATTTTTCACTTTTCCGAATCAAAAACAAAACATGAAAATACAATCAATGACATTTTCAATAAGGATTGGTTTATACTTTTTTCTCTACAATTGCTTTGAAGGTTAACACAAACTATACCTGTCTTTTCCATGCTTCAAAATTACATGCAACAAAATACAGTAAGTTGACTAGGTTGACAAATGAGTCACGGCAAACTTAAAGTTCTCTGGATTTTTCAACTCTCAAAACTTTGAGGACGTGTTTTCGTGGCTGTTGGCTGAGCCCGCAGCCTAACATTTTACGGCAAAATGTTCAGCTTTCGGTTGACTTGCCACAAGAACGGTGGGTTAATCGCGAGGTATACATGTCTGCAGTTGACATTAATTTCGACGTCATTCGTCTACGGTATGACAGATGGCACTGCGGTCCCGTCGATTCTCATTTGACAGAATTAACAAGATAAACATATTTTCACCACGTGTTAAACTTTGACATTGCACTCATAGGTTGTTTCCAAAATGAATCGTTCTGAATCAAACGTCCATTCGCATAAAATAACCGCATCAGTCATACCTTGTACATATCCACCAATGTTAACTATAACCGTGAAGCACCACAAAGGAGGCCGTTGCTGGAGTCAGGTTTTCAAGTTCATGGATTTATTGACTTAACAAGACCCAGAAAGTAAAAAACTACTTAACTAAATAGCTAAGCTTCTGTATTTCAATGAAAAACTGGCGCCTTCAAAAGAGTAAAGCACTGAGATGTTAATATTGTGTGGTGATGTTTTACAGTCAGAGAACCACCGTACAAGATGGAATCGAAAACCTTGGCTTAGTGACCGGGAACGTAGAAGTTGAGTTCTTTGAAACACCTGGCGCTACCTGGTGATGTGTGTGAGAATCATTTAAAACCTCATCGCCGGGTCCGGCCCTAAGTGCCTTGTTTCGGTTTTTTATAAATCAGAAGCTGGTAAACAGTGCAGCGGAACAAAGAAATAAGAAATAAAACAACTCAAGAATAAAAGTATGTGCAGACATAATTAAGTTGGACACCGGAGTGAAAACACCCGGATGTATATGACGCCTCTCAAAACTCCCGAAAATTTGCAAGAGCAGCAACTGCATGCGTTTGGGCATCCATTCGCATATCCCACGGAAGTTTCTCAATTCCTCGAAATATCTAAATAAGCCGATTGCTTTGAGGGCGTCGACACATTCTCATGAAATTTATCTTCTAATGTTCGCTGCTTCAGGGCAATAAGACGCAGACAAACAGTTTTAAATATTTAGTAAATAAATACACAAACCTTGTCTGGGTATACTTATCGCCATAAGTTACACCGTGTATAAACTTCGAAACTTCACCCTTTTAAATGAATGTTTGTGCCCTCGTCGTGTAAGACAGTCTACCTGGGAGCTTTTATTGTCTGCACTCCTCACACACCTGAGATTGACAAGGTGTGAATTTCACCTTAAAAAATCAAATATTTACCCGAAGGTTTCAGCTGGTTGTTGAAGGTCATTGAAGCCTTATTTCTCGACATATTTGTCGTGTATTATCTTGCATTATGGACATGAGGTTTCAGTAATGATACAGTATACAGAATGAATTAAATTTTAAAAACTGACCGTTGCTACGCACACATTCATAGTCTTCGCGTCGGTTTGTAGCCAGAGACACAAAGATATCTTATTTCGAAAAATAAAAGCTGGTGAATCATTTTTCATTTTTTGTGACAAGAATCGCATGTCAAGTTCATCACTCAATAGCACCAGTGAGTAAAGAAACACCAAAAATTTGTCAAATTAATTCACGTGAATAGTTTTGAATGGCTGTATCTTTTAAAGTGTAGACTGACATCACAGATACCTCTCTGCCTGAGTAAGACCATAGAAAACTACCGTCATACTATCAGCAAACGTTTCAGTTTTCACTAAAGTGTCGTTAAACTGGCTCTCGGTGTTTTATGGTGGTGACGAAGGCGTGGATTAGGAAGAAATCCGGCGATGCTGGTGATGATGATTATGGTGACGGCTAAAATAATGATGATGATGATAGTGATGATAATAACAACGAACCGCACCAAAACGATGATGACGATCGTATCATAATGATGATGAAGATGATGGTGATCACAAATGATGATAATATTAGTGACGATGGTGATGATGACGATAATGAGAGTTAATAATGATGATGTTGAGGACGACGATGATGATAATAATGATGACGATCATGATTATGGTGATGATGATAACAATAAAGACGATATGCACCAACTTATTGTTTACATTAATGATGTTTTATTTTACACGCTCACAGGTGATATAAACACGTGCAAAGGTTAAACATTTCATAACTCCGCTTGATATGAACATAGTAAAGTACAACATTTCAGTGAGACAGTCCCTCTGGATTGCCTTCTTTTTAGCCTCGATAACCGGTTTCAGTTAAAATAAGGAAAACTGCCATAAAACAATGCTCCAAATCGTACAAAAGATATAAGCCCCATGGCACAGCTTCACCCCGTCTGAGACGACCCATGTTTCCGGTCTATTCTGATAGCATGTGTCAGACAGCTAGGCTTTTTAAGAAAGATTTTTGTGTCAATATTGGCGGGCAAAGTGTATAGAATATCACACCAAGATATGTTCCCGAGAACAAATAAAATTTAACCCTTAATTTGTCGACGGACATGATCCCCGTACAATATAGACGGCGTGGAACATTCGCTTTGAATTGTGGTCGAGGGTGACTTGGTGCCGACGGATTAAGCTTTGTATGGCTAGGAATGGAACGAAAACATGGCGCATGTTTTTTGAATGATACTTAGCTTCTGGCGTATAATTGAATGTTTCACATTTCATGGAACACTTGATGTCACATCGGATGAACTTTCTCGCAGTCAGGCGAATCATGGATGACAAGAAAACGTAAAGCGTCAACATAAACTTTAATGTGTTTTAGAAGTTCAATAATTGTATTTCGCCCTGTTTAGCTGGATAAAAACGAAAGTCGAAGTAGGCCATATACTCTCATAAAATTAATCTCATAGTGTTCATTTCCGTGATAGAATTCCCTTAGCAATAAGAACATAGAAATTATAGTGACTCGAGAAAGCACTTCGTAGTTCATGGGGGTTGCCCAACACGTGTGAATTCGAAAATGAAACGATTATGCAATTATGCATTGACAATGAGATAACGGAAATACAATCATATCAGAGTATTATGATACCAATTTCATGATAGAAAATGACCAATTCGATTTTCCTTATTTAGCCAGCTAAGCAAGTTGAAATACAGCCTTGGTGAAAGAAGAAGTGAAGTAGTTACATGGGACAGTTTCGTTTAAGCAAACAGACAGCAGAATCTGATGCTCGAAGTTATGGTAACTGATAGTTGACGCAGCCACAAGTGAATCTTATCACGCAGAACAGAAAGACATGGATGGGCGCTGGATTTTTACTTTTGCGTGAGGTCAGCCATTTTACAGTAGTTGATAACAAATAGCCAACATTTCCAACGTATGGTGAATTTTTATACGTCAAGTAAAACTGCAACGCTTTGATTTATTTCGAACATCGTTGAGCGCGGGACAATGACTCCGTTGGGGTTCCGCTCAGGTGGAGACGCGCGTTGAAAAGTAGTCTATTGTATCTGAGTGATCATCTCATTTATTAACACAGGTAGATTGTGTTTCAATGTCACCAATTATCTCAACGATTCTCCTGCCTTCCACCACGCCGATGGGTCGGTCATACATTTCCCAAGCTTGAGTTACCGAATTTGTCATTTAAGCCGAGTGATAAGACATTCCCTATTCATGTGTTGGCTGACAGCTATCAAACTACGGCTCAAATTGACTTAATTAAATGTCTTTAAAGTAATTACGAGCTACTGATGATTATTCTCAATGTAACCTACAAAGACGCTTATCCCCGACGATGAGGGAGAAACACAGCACTAATTTCCCTGTTCTTTTTCCTCAACGACATTATCCCTGGTTAGAGCTATTTTCTAATACATACGACGTATTGTTGTCTTATAATTAGATGACAACTGTCAAAATTACCCGAACCACTGATCTTCTTTGACTGAATCCATTGACATTTATCACTGCGCCCAATTGATTTCCCATATAAATTCCTTAACAGTTATCACGCGATGTGTACGTCGTTGAAATCGACACTGACAACTTACATAAAAACCAGCATTCATTACTTTGGCGTTGTTTTTTTATATTTTTTGTCAAGTTTTACCTTTAAACCAAGTATCTGTTTGCAGGGCGGTATCGTACATATTGAAAATAGCGTAGCTGATATAACTAATGATTGTGCTAATAGAATGCATGATTATGACGGTGTAAATAATTTCGTAAGAATGACAAATGGGAATGACAGCAACAAAATTGATTTTTCAAACAATAAAAATTCTAACTTATTACTGTAAATGACGAACCATGCAGTTGCTCTGCAACACTGTTCCTCCTTCACAACTCCTTCCGGTCACCTGCTAGTCTCTTGTAAATTAATTGCAGTTTAAATCGTTCTGGCTGAAGCGAGACTTTATCATTACCCCTCTCCTCACGAAAGAGTACAAAGTATTTATAATCTGAAACTTCCATTGCAAAATATGTACGCATCTCTTCTTGCGCTGTTTAGACTTTGCAATGACATTATCGACGAGAAAAAGCTTTTTTCTGAGTTCAGCCCCATCGCGGAATCGAACTTGAAACTTCCTCGTCGCAGCCAACCGCTCTACTGGTTGAGCAAAACCCCAATCGCTAAATGTTCCAGAATTTAACAGACCTCGGTTTCAGCGAATGTCTGACAGAAATAGTCGAGAATTGGCGATTTGAAATAAAATCACAAGAACATAACGGATTTTATTGTTTCACAGGTCCAGCCAAAGCTAATAACTTCAAAATGTCTAATCCCATTCGTAGTGGACGGAAGGTCTAAAAATTTTGTTCTGTTTTGTTCAGTCCACCGTCTAAATGGGGGGCGGGATATTTTCCTGCTGCATCCCCCCATATAGTCGACTTATCTCCGAGGCCACCCGTGGCTACAAGCCTCACTTTCTGGATTGCACCTTAGCATGTTGTTTGGAACCCACACAGCGTTCACGTTCCAGCATTAGAGGCTCAGAGGACACGGCGTTATCACACAGAGAAGAAAAACCAAACCATCAGATGGAAATGTATCACCTTAGAGATTTTAGTGTTAATTACTAGGTTTAGGGTAAACGGTAAATTTTAGGGTTAGGGACGCGTAAGATTAGAGTTAGCGTTAAGGTTAAAGGACGAGTTCAAGTGATGCAACTAAAGAGACATCTTTTGTATTTTCGGCGAACTACCTGAACTCCCTCTCAATAGATGTCGCCACGCTCTGCTAATCTGTTGACTTACAGTAGCACAGTTATTTCAAAACGTACCAGCCGTGAACGTTAACAAAGGGGAACTGTAGCATGTTCCTTCTCAAAACAATCCACATACGGATGATATATACACTACTGTTTTACTAGGTAAGATAACATAACACAAGAGAAAATTTATTAGGCCATCATAGAAATTTCAGGATCATGTTGTTTGGCCCACTCTCGCGGTGATGGGCTATATAAAATGTCACATACATAACAACAGATTAAAATCACACCCTTCGTTGAAGTGTACTCAACAACACACATATAGACTGCGCATCAAACCAAACATTACCGACAGAAGTTAACCCGAAAGATCTGAGGCCAGTTTTAACTGGAGGCTCTAGTCTCCGACGCCGGCAGTTGCAGTATGAGTCATTAGGGTGACGTATAACCCGTATGTATCCACAGTAAACTGTCTGTGCCTGGGTAGCGTTCAGTAGCTGTCTCGCGGCTAGAAAAATTTATCCAAAATCACGTGTTCTCATTAAAAATACACAGTAATATCTCACGAAATCTTGCGAAGTCTTGCTTTTTGGCAAGGTCCTAGCGTAGGTCCTAGCGTTACTGAAGTGTGGTCTGTGATGTATCATACTTTTTCAGTGTAGCTGGCACCTAAATCAAATGGTTTAACCTTGGATTTACTGGAATTATAAAAATAAAACACGTCAGTCTGTTTAACTCCAGACTCTTTAACATCCCAATATTGATTTCGAAAAGACACCTGTCTGCCTATGTCATGTAGCAAGTTGCAGTGTGTGATCTGAAGATAGATTAATCAGTGGTCGATGGAGAATAGCGCTGATGATTAATTTTTATGATGATTCCATTATGACGTCATGACAATCGCTGATATACACGCGAATGCGCAAAACAACGGGATCACGCGAAAACGAAAATCATTATTGCCATGCGAATTTAAACAATGACAGAAAGTTAGAAGATTAACTGGGAATATTGTCGAAACTGCTGCCTGTTTTATGTATAGGGAGATATGCATTGTTTGGAGGAGTTCATCAAACTGGCAGGATCAACTAACGTAACTTCACAAATGGAATGGAACATGGCTATGCTGAAATTCGCTATCACTGTAGAAGGGTTACAAAGAAGGAGTTTTATGCTTGTGTGTCGTTCACTACAACCATTCTCTTGTTTGTCGCAACTGTTAATGACTTTGTATACTACTCACTCGCGGTTGAGAGACCTGCTTATACCACTCAAAGCTTTACATTGGCACTTTTGGTATGTTTAAAATATTTTTCAGTTAACAAGTGGTTAGTTAAGAAGCGGTGGATATTACATGCGGTCTATTCGCAACTTGTGCCTATAAGACATAGCCCTTAATATTTTGAGGACGCCCAGTCCATACACAGCTAGCAAGCTGGCTAAAATGGGGAGTAGGGTTATAACTTCTCGAAACTGAGGTAATAAAACACGTATAAACTACTTGACGATATGATTTTTTCTGCATCTGTCCATCTTCAGAAAGTCAGGACACCAAGAAAAACTGTGCAATGGCATCTCTTTACCTAGTAAAAGGAGACAATGCCAGGGTCGCTTTAGGGTCTAAGGTTAGATTTGCAGCAGCTGCATCATTTAGATTTAATAAAAACACAACGTCAATCACGAGCTTACGACACAGCCAGTGGGCATACGACCCTTTTTGGTAAAATTAGCCATGCTAAAAATGTTGATTGTCGTGAATATTGTGGTGATTGTAGTGACCATGTGTGGGGAACCAACAGGTCATACACTAATTCATTTCGTTTTCAGTTGCTCCATTTGTTGGCGTTCTACTGCGCACTGCTCTCCTATATGTACGCTACACAGGCAGGATACGAGGGCGTTTGGAAGCTGCCGGTAGGATACACTGTAGGTGCGTACGGTTGTTAAAAAAAAAATCAGATTTGGTTCCACTATCATAGTGATTCAACTTGTGGAATTTTATTTTTACAGAAATACGTTCTTACCCACAGACCAGAACTAAAGTTAAACATGTAAAATAGCTGTGGATCTTTTTATCAAAAGTCGTGAACCTACAGCTACGACATTCGTAGTCACGTTACTGTGAAAATGATATAACGTTGATAACTCGGGTTTCCAAGTCACTCAGCCACGCAAAATGTACCTCAAACCTGTCTATGTCATGATGTACAATTAGTTAAATCCCTCCAAAGGAAACTGGTCATCAAGGGCATCGCCAAGTAAAAAACGACCACTGATTTTAATAGGGTTGATCTACCTTTCGGACAACCCGAATCAATCGCCCATGATATTTAGATCAAGGTACTTTTTTATGTATCCTATGATCACAAAAATAAGGAACTCATTTGAGGCGAGCAAAGTGTCCCATAGTCACTTTTATTCTGCGACACTCTTTGAAATCCAGCACCACCTCCTTGATTGTTGGATTGAATACCACATTGAATTTAAGATGCTGTTATGGTAACCATGTTCTTTGACAGTTTGCTCTCCATCATAGCACCGTGTTGTGTGATTTTCGAAGCACCCGCCATCGCGCAAGAATTACTGAAATGCTTCCACTTTTATTTTTTGACTGTGGCGTGCAATGTCAAATACCCGGCTAGGGCTACGTGAAAAGTCGGAGCGGCAAATGCTAAGTATTTATCACCATTACGAAAAGGTTTTACAAACTTAAACTAACTTTCCCAGCTTGATTTAAGCCTATGTGCTCACCTCGTTTGCTTGCTTTCTCTAGTGATTCCACCGTGGCGGATCTAGGATAACAGAAGGGGGGGGCAACACGTTGCCTCAGGGTATTGGGCAAAGCTCGATTGTTGCGGGGGCCAAGGATGTACACTTCCTGTTCGCAAAGTTTATCGGGAACACGGTTGTCTGCGATCTGAACCCCCCTCATCCGATACCGCTCCTGCTTCTTACTGCCCTCAATATTTCCTCACGTTTCGTGTTGAACTGCTCTTTCATTTCCTTGCGGCAGCCAAGGGGGGAGGAGGGGGGCCCCGTGCCTCCCCCCTAAATCCGCCTATGTTCCATGGTGTTCGTTTTGCAAGTGTTTGGTTTTACGGAACGTTTACCAGACGGAACAGAAGCAATCACACGAAAACAAATGCTTGTCGTTTTGTTATTTTCTAAAGGTCGATACAGCTTGTACTTTAAAGGCTAATAATGCAAACCATAAATCAGAAGAAAAGTGTGCTAGTGCTAACCAAATCAAATTCTCTTAGGTATTGGTATTCATGCAGCCATAAATGGTCTTTACTCGCAGCAACGAATCAAGTTGTCTGTTAGGTGAAAACGCTGAGTGAAGATGCAAATGGCGAAGTGACAAGCCTGTTAAACGGGCAAGTGTGACTTACACTTTTAGCGAATTACAAGGTAACTGTGGGGAAAGACCACCCACCAACGGACCATAAAGTCTAATCTTAGACATAGAGACTATGCGGTTTTAGTTGATCCCTGCCTTTAACTTGGAAGATTGACGCCAAGGAGGAATTAGTTCATCTAAAACGGGCTTAGTATCCTTTTGAGGTTTGGTTTACTGACTACAATTGTTCTTTCTCCTGACAACAGTTACATTGTCCTGCTCCTGCGAGTTCGCAATAAATTCGCGATCAACAGACAAAAATCTTCCCAAAAGGCCGACGCATCCCATCATCTGTTTGACGGGTTACGTGAGTTAGTCATTGCCGATTTGTCACGGAATGTCACGGCACCAAAAACTCCACAACATTTCGTAACCTTCCGTGATGAATCGGCAATTGCCGTTATTCAACCGTAACTCATCGTGTAATTCCGTACTTGACCTTAAACCGACTCACGTGACCCGTCTAACTTGTTGCGATGCATCGGCATTTCGGGAAGATTTTTGTGTTTTGATCGCGACTTTGTAATGAACTCGCTAAAGCAGGACGCTGCAAACCCCATGAGGAGAAAGAATAATTGTTCGTGGTTAGTTTAGTCCCTCGTCTGTGTAAACTTATTGAGTGTTTGACATGGACAGCTGAAGTGAAGCACCGTGGAATTTCTAGTCCGGGTGTCAGACCTTTCGGTATTATATAGAGTATTGGGGACGATCAGGACAGAAGCTGAGGACGCTTGTGGGCCTGTTAAGGTGTTAACGTAAGATTATTTTCATGTAAAATAAGTGGGAGACCGAACACTGTCGACTGTAATTCGTAGCCATCATGATTATACATCACAATAACGTGTGCTTATCAATTAACTTATTTTTAACGTGTGCTTATCATTAATTTATTTTACTCTCCTTCTCTTCCAGTGGCGAATTTCTTCCTGATTCTCGGTCGCTTCATTTTAGAGGTTGGTTACGTGCGCTTCCGTCCTGAAATGTACATTGGTTTACCGGACTCCGCTAGGTAGCGTTCACCGTCGATAATAATGTCCATTGGTTTACCGGACTCCGCTAGATAGCGAGCGCCGTCGATAATGATGTGTTTAATATGGTGACTTCTGCTGAATTTATCATTGTTGTTAATATGACAATGAGATGTAATTAATAATAATGAAAAGTTTCTTTACTAAAGGCAGGGGTGCATTATTTACACATATTGAGACAACAATGATCAAAACTGAACAGAACGACTGAGCAGAACCATGCGTAGAGCCTAATACCAATGCCAAATAACGAAGAAAAATTCCCCTAAGACCACATCGAGTAAAGAAAGAACCGATTCAAGAATCAGACTTTCAAGTTGTCTCGCGAGACTCTAACCAAAACGCATGGTTAGCAGAAAGTCCCTGGTTCGAGCCTCGTTCGGGACAAAAGATGTTTACTCGTGCGGGCTTAACATGATGTGACCAAGATAAGACGTGTAAGAGGACTCTGAATTCTTACTTATACTCTTATTAATAGTTACGTTCCAAAAATTACATAGGTTAGCTGTTAAAGTTTTCTGATTTTCGGGGTTTCAAAGAGATTTTTTCATTTAGAAGAGTGAGTTTTGGAAATGTCCACTGCCCATCTATTTTCTGTGCAAAATTAGTCAACAAACCCGTCAATTACGCTGGTCATTCTTCACACACACCGACCCGTGGCCCTGGCTCGACGCCAGCAATAATCTGGCCTCTGATATCTTTTCAGCTCCAGTCTTTACAGTCACGTTCAACAACCTAACAAACTACATGTTGTGGGCTTTTCAACAAGACATGATTCTCGATGTTAAAATCATGCAACAATACTTTACGGAAAGAAGTGAAGTAATCATTTAAACATTTTTCACAGACTTAACGAGAGATTCAATCGGTTAATCAGCCAACACACTTTTCGAAAGCAATTTAGATTTTACGCTCAAAATCAATCAAAAGTAAGCACCAGTGTCGGTGTCTGGAGATAAGAAGCTGAAATCTATGTACCCTCGCGTGTATATACAGTCACGGTTATTCCTTCCTGAAACCACAGAGCTCTAGCCGCTCAAATCACTGGACCGGATGAATGGAATGCCAACTCCCACGAGTGACCCATGCATTTTTTGTGACCGCAAGATTTCACGTGACTGGCCGCGAGAGTTTGCAGTTTGAATTTCCGGTTGTCTGCTCGACTGAGCTTTGATCAAGTATTGCAGTTATAAAATCAAGACTAGTTTCATTGTCATTTTTGTTCATACAGAAATCACCAAGCGAGATTCTTGAGGTGCGGACTCATACAACCATCTATTTCTCTGCAAAATTAGTCATTAAACCCGTCAATTACGCTGGTCATTCTTCACATGCACCGACTCGTGGCCCTGGCCCGATGCCATCAATAATCTGGCCTCTGATATCTTTTCAGCTCCAGTCTTTCCAGTCACGTTCAACAACCTAACAAACTACATGTTTTAAAAGAGCTTTTCAACAAGACATTATGATTCTCGATGTTAAAATCATGCAACAACACTTTACGGAAAGTAGTGAAGTGATCACTTAGTGTCCGAGTTTTTGTTCTGTAATTATAAATGAAAAATTTAGGATCTACTAACACGTATTTATTTGCATAGCTAAGCACGTGCGTGTGCGTGTGCGTGTGCATGCATCTATTGTTACTGCTTTCTATTGTTTCTAGTATAATTAACTTGAGCAGTAATGTTACATGAAGTATTTACCTACACCCGCGAAATAAAATTTAAAAAGTGAATAATTTATTTTGTAAAAAATCCTCTCCAATAATATTACCGACAGCATATGCTGTACTTTCTAATATGTCTGTTTTACGTTTGAAAATTTTCCCTCCACATAATCAAAATGTCCTGCTTTTTGACACACGGTGAAATTAACAAATTATCAATACTTCGTAATTTCAACCGCTATATAACCTTATTGTCCTGTTCGACAAAAAAGAAAAAAATGGGACGTTTTGTGTTTCTGCGGCACCCGAAATTTTCTATTCGACTTAAAAAATAGAAAAACACCATCGGTCGGTTTTGGATGTCACGGCTCCCGTTCGACAAAAACCCTGTCGGGACGTTATTTGTGGTTGCAGCGAACATTTCACCCTTGCGTTTTGGCATAGACAGACCCAGATGTACCGCTTTTTATGCCGATGTCCCGCTTTTCAACCCAGTTGTCACGTTTTTTCATTCTCTAGTAATTTGATTTGCTCCTAGTCGTCACATTCACCCCCCGGCCTTACAGTTCTTCATGTCTAACGGCGGTTGCTACAATTTCCGAGCCATCCCCCTACCCGGAAGCCACAGTCCACAATTTTCACCCGACGAGGCCCGCCTCCCAGACGGGCTCCTATTTTGTTTGGGTCATGAGATTGTCTAAGTAACTACTATGACTGAAAAAAGCTCTTTGTAATGCAGGACACAAAAAGGGTGTGACTGTGCTACTTTTCAACTTATTGGGGGCAAAAATTGACCCTTGCACGCCAACCCGGCTCTGCAGCAACGCCGCGGGATCATTTTGTTTTAACTGACGGTGACGAATTATGTTGGAACGTGCCGTGACCCTGGAAGTGTGTATAGGCTAATACTTCGCGCAGTGGGCAGTAATGAACGCCCTATTGAGCAGTGGATGAAGTGGGCACGTTGTGACACGCAGAGTAAAGGAAAACGCCGCCGAGTGCACAAGACACATGGGTAGCGCACCAAAGGGGACTCGGGGGAGGGGGGCCTCTTATTTCAGCGGCTGCGCCGGCCATGACTGACACTCCCTGGCACCGGTATATGCGCTGCGAGCTATCGCGCATAGGGCCTACACGAGAACAGGTGATTGAAAGAAAGGCAGTGCAAAGAGCACGCTGCAGAAGTAAATTGAGATCTTGTCGGTAGAGAGTGTGCGCTTAGGGGATGAGAAAAAATTAACAAGTCTACAGTAACCCGTATTCCCAGGCGGCTACCCGTAGAAACGCCTGTGGGGTGTACTTGACCGCCTTGAGAACATTTGCCAAGTTGGAACAGGGGTCGCTGCAACAGTCAACAGCACCCAGCGATGACACAGCAAGGTTATCACCAACCGCCCGAGCACGTACACGCCAGGCCCGACCGTCGTTGTTTAATCGGAGATCGTGCTTTCAACGTGACAAAGGGATCTGAATAAATTGTCTACGAAGGAAAAGTTTGGTTGATGCCGGTCGCGGACAGTCGCCTCCGACACTGACTGGCGCGCCGGTGTGTGTACGCATGTTTGTGTGTGTGTGTGTGTGGGGTGGGGGTGGGGGTAGAGTGGCCACCAAAGTTTGTAAAGGACTTTCCTAAATCACTATAAAACAATTCCCGTGGCTGCTTTTTGATTGGATCGTTCTCCAATTTGGCCGGCACCCGGAATCCGGGTGCTGGAGACTGTGACGTGTCATTCAAATATACATGGGTTTTTAACGACAGATTCCTACAGTTGGGAAAGGGTTCCTTTCCGCGACTTCATTCCCTGAGAAAAGATTTACCCCTACGTTGTGGGTAGTTGACGAAACACGACACAACATGCAGCTCTGTTTTTCAGCATCAACAATAAATAATACCCTGCATATTGTTTTCATACTCCACAAGTTTCAGGGTTTGAAAGAGCAAAAGTTTCGAAAGCCAGTTGTCAAATGATGGTTAAATAATTAAGGCCTGTGTGGGGCTTAACCCCTGCCTTCAAAAGGAAATTGTGGCGGGAACCAAACTTACCACGTGACTTTTCATAGAGGCGGCTTCATGAACTGCATCAACCATCTTGTTTATTCATTTATCTTAATTTCATTGACGGCTTTCTTGCAACCATTCAATAAATAAACACGATTAAGCCAAAAGCATGGTTCCGGTCTCTGGATTGTGAAAATCGAGTGGGTGGCGTGGTGTTTTTTTTTAGTTTTCCCTCGGAGAAACCAGCTTGCAAAATTTCATAAGATCCCCTCCGTAGGAGCTTTGAAGACACAGAGGCAATAAGGTACAACGGTAGTGGATCCATCTGAAAGAAGTTGTCATTTGTTACCATGCTCATATTCTACAAAGGCTAAGATACAAAAAATGCCACTAAGAGGCATCAAAGTTGTCAGACTCGTCCAAAAATCAGCGTCATTCGTGCTGATGTCAACATGAAAGCATATGACAATTTTCTGAATCTTTGCTCATTTTGGAGGACATAGAGGCTGATGACAAAGCAAACTCGATGATAAAAATGACTACAATTAGTGACTCAGGATATATCAAATATACCCCAAAATAAAAAGGTGTTGTCGTTTACTTAACAGAAACCCCATTGCCACATTCGTGAAAGTCTGTCAAGGACCTCCAAAGATAGAGGTAAACGTAAAAAAATCGAAATTGCCACCAAAGACACAGCGTTAGTTTGGCCCGTGCAAAAGTCGTCGTCATACGGTCAGCTGGTGTGGCATTCATAAAAACACAATTGCCAAAATTTAACAAAGACGCTGTAAGGAAGGATCTAGGGAGATACAAGTGAGGACGCAAAAACCACTGTTGTCAGACTCGTCCGAAACTCAACGTCAGCTGTGGTCTTCTCAGCAGGAACACATCTGCCAATTTTCATAATGATTCTTGGAGCGGTTTGATAGGAAGAGGACCCGGACACCTAAAATCTCCCAAAGAATGAAAATAACCACCAGGTGGTGTAAAATACCTCGAATCCATCCAAAAATAGAAATACCTTGAAAATCTGTTAAGGAACTCTGGATATAAAGAGGTGAACGTATAAAATTGCCATTCGAAGATACGCTCATTACCCATTAACTTCCAAAAGCCATCGTTATCCGTTGTCACATACATAAGAAAACACTTCCAAATTTCTCAAAGATCCTTCAATGGGTAAAGGAGACACAACCGTGGATGCAAAACACATGCCACCGCTGAGGGGCCACATTCACGGTAGTCAGGTTCGCCCAAAAATCAACGCCAGCACTTGTCTTCTTGGTAGGAACAGAACTGTCACGTTTCATGACCCTTCAAGCAGATTCTAAAACAGTAAAATGGGAGTGGCACAAAATTCATCAAATCCGTCTGTTGAAAATGGAAAGGTGTCGTTGTCTCATCAAATCTGTCAGGGAACTACGGATATAGAGACAAATGTAGGAACACTTAAATTGCTACTAGGTAGTCACTTCGGTCCGACTAAACTCTGTTACCTGTCGCCATCTTGATAGAAACACACTTGCCAAATATCATTACCGGAATTTTTTTGCAGTAAGCCCACCCGATGAAACGTGTTTATTCGGAAAAGTATGCCGCATAAACGTCCATGGGTGTTTAATTGGTGTTACAACTAATTCTGGTGTCAAGTGCCCAAATAGTGAGGCGTTTATTTGGAAAATGTCCTCTAGTTAAAAGCCCACTTAACTTCAACTTTTATCCACAAATTCAGTTTTTTGAAGCATCTATCATTTATAAAAACAAGCAAAGTGTTGGCGAATTATCCCTGATATTTTCAGATCAGTCAAGGCCATGTCTTTTCTTTTACACGCCCCTCTTTCCAAATAAACGCCTGGACGTTTATTTGGTGTTACTGAAATGCCTGAAAATTTCTATTTTCGAATACACGCCCATGGGGTTATCTACTGAAAACCCCGGTAAAATGAGATCCCGCAAGGGGTTTGGAAATACACCAACGGACGCCGGGCGCCCTGACACAGACTGGCACATAAAAGAGACCCAAGGCACCTGCCTAAAACGAGCACTGACGTGGACATTATTTTTTACTCATCACTTAGCAAATCGTGGTATTTCAAACTTTGTTAATTCTTTACGTTTCTTTGTGGAGCTTTTCAAGCCAACACACGAAACCTTGTCAGTCTCAAAACAGGGTTGGGTTAAATTGAAGACCACACCAATCCTGTTTTTTTACCTTACACGATGCGTAGGAAGTATAATTAAACCCTATTTGCAATGTGAACGAATTAAAGGAAATAAGACCTCTAATGAGACATGAGGGCCGGGCGTCAGTTAAAAGTCACGACTGAGGTAGGACAAGTGGATAAGTATACCCCCAGCCGGCGATCAGTACTGACGGGATTGCCTAAATATTGTAATTATTGGTGCAATTGTACCGAACTTACTTTAAAATCCTGCTATTATCAACGAGGTCGGTACTTAACAAGCCGACTCTCTGAAAAAGGTGTTTATGCAACTGAGTTCCTCAGCATCACACCGTGGACTACAAGAAATAGATATATTACTGAGGTAGCAGCGGGTAATGAGATTCCTGTAGCTCATTTGCAGCGTGTGCCTGACTTCCTTTTAAAAGTGCGGAAGCGACACCTATTGGCGTTGTTATGTAAGCGTTTACATAACTGCAGACCGTACAGTATATTAGCAATGAGATTTGAGAATCCTTTCATAACTCCAGTCAGAGTAAGAAAGCCACGCAGGGGTGTCCTAGACGGTTCGTCACGTCTTAACGCGTTCAATAAAAAGGTGAGTACACAGCTACCACATTCTGATGATACTTTGATAGTTAGAACCGCATTGTGTCGAACTATAGCTGGTTAGCACTAGCGGCCAAGTCCCGCTCGACCCACAGCTTATGATTTGTCCGCTAAGCGAATGACTAAAATGTAGCACAATGATTTGTCCGACATAACAACTCGACGTGTCACGGTAGACCTAATTAAGCATCTAAAAAGTCATCCACTCGGTAGTAAACTGAGTTAAGGAGTCACGGTTGCGTCAATTTTCCTGGCCAGACTTACTATAGTAGGTTCTTTGTGGCGACATTTATTAGAAAATTGAACATGCATGTGTCGACCGACACAAACCCGGCGGCTGCCCCTCAAGGACCACGTTCACAGTTAATCAGTGTACCATTCAGATATTGACCACTCCGTACTGAATTTCTCATTGCTATTTCTATTCCAGATTTCAATCGAATTACTCAGCGTAACTTGAACACTTCACACGATTGCTTCCCGCCTCCTTGGCAAAAGACTGGTTCACAACAGTCAGATGGAAACCATTCGCAATATAGGCAAGGCTGTTGGGCAAACACTGTTTGGGACTGGCCTTGAAAAACCTGTCTTTGAATTGGACAATAAATCAAAAGATGTGAGTTCTTACCGTCCAGATCATTGAGTATAACTGCTGTTCTGCATTCCGCTGTCAGTGCAGGAATTACTCTGACCGACCGTTCTAGGTTTCAGTAGCATCCGAGACTATACCGATCGGGCGGGTATTTTGCTTATCTGAGATGTGAGTGCATGAGCATTGTGGCTTTGTGGTATCCAAAGTTCACAGGTGACCTTTGTCTGGTGGTCTACATGTAAAGTTGCTAGTGCCTGTCCACATATGGAGCAGTCACTGCTTCGTAACCCGATTAAGTGACGCGATACCCGAATTCTCTTTACTTTTTTTCTGCGCCGAGTCACATATCACCTTTTTCCTTCCGAGCTTCCCCGGGTCTCATGAGTTCTTTTTCTTTCACACTACAGGAACCATATGAAGTTCGGCACTATTCAGCTGCTCGGTGGGTCAGTACGGACGTGATTGCCATGGAACATCGAGACGCCGGGCGCATAGGATTCAGGAAGCTGTTCAACTATATACAAGGCAAAAATGAAACAGGTAAAACAATGCATGCTCTTATGCATTTGCCTTAGTTGAAGAAGTGAACCACACCACCTAATGTTCAGTACGTATCCCAAGATCATTACGTAGATGCTCGATGGTCTCAGCAGTATACTATGAATTATGGATAGTTATTGAGATAAAAGAAGCCTACGGACAAGTTAAAAGACCGTAGGTATTTGGGGAAAAGGCTTGTGTATGCGAGTACCTTACCAAAGTTCTTGTGCAATGTCATTCACAGCTGTACCTGTAGTTGAATGTCCCCGCTGCAAACAATTTGAATCGATTGGCTCGTCTCTCAGTACTCCCTTGACGTCTTTCAGTTTGACACCGTATGTGAATTTAGGATGGGGGATTTACTTGTTTGATCAAGTTGCAGCAGTGCAGGGAGCGTGTTGTCGTTTAGTATACACGTTAACATGAATTAATGTCTGTAAAGTAAACAGGTTTTTCGCATGTTGACGTCACCTTGATATTTAGCTCGAGACTTTTCGCCATCCTCAAAATAAAATCCCAGTTCCGCCCAGAGTGTTGTTGTAGTAAAATTTCATTTACTTATTGTCGTGGCAGGAACTAAAGTCGACATGACAGCGCCAGTGACAGTGAAGGTGCTACCAGGGGAAGGCCCAAACTGCGAGAATACATTCAAAGTATCTTTCTACGTGCCCCAAATACACCAAGAGAAACCGCCTCTACCTTCCAATCCAGAAGTCTACATATCAGATGAACCAGCAAAGACTGTTTTTGTGAGGTAAGATTTGTTGTGAAGGAAGAAATAGGGTTATACAAAGTGTAAAGAAGTATGTTGGTGACGTCAAAGTTCGAAAACAATCGGTTCGAAGACCTAGGGTGAGGTACCGTATTTCACGCGGTCAACTTCGATGAAATAAAAGATGCTTTCATTAAATAAGATTGCTTCAATTCCTCTAAGTTGAAGACGCTGAAGAGTTTGTCAGAATAAGTATTGATCATAAAGCTGTGGGAACATTCATGTACTTTAAATTGTGGGGTCAATCAAACTTGTTTACTGAAAAAGCTATTAACGACAGAGCTTGCCTTTAGTTACTGTTTTAGGGGCGGATCCGGGATTTTGAGTTGGGGGGGGCAGGACAGAGTATTAGCCAGGATTTTTCCCGTCAGACATTCGCACCCCCGAACTGCCAAATATAATCTGGGAGAATTTTAGGGGGGCATGGCCCCCCTCTAAATCCGCCACTGTGTTTATTTTTTCTTTATTTTGACAGCCACAGGTCAAACGGACACTGTTAACTATGTCGGAAATTTAGAACACGCCATCATCTGCAGGCTTAAATATAACCTTTCTCCTTCTTTACATTTAAAAACTTCCAAAAAGGGAATTATACAGCTAAGCAATCTAGTTGCAACTTCTAAGTAAATGATGCACTTTCAACAAGTAATCAAATACCATGATCAAAGTAATCTGAATTAAATACGGAATTTTCAACACTGAACTTCATACGTACGAAGTGTTAGTATTTTAATGGATATGTTGGTTAACGAAACACTTCCTGTTTTCTAAACTTGTAGTGAAAGTTGAGGAAAAAATGCTTTTAACCAGTCCTTTGTATTAGTGTGCAGACACATGAGCCCACGGTGTGACAACCTACCTGGGTATCGTTGACAACGAGACCTTTGGTTTATGTTGAGTAGTAGGTGAATACCATATAAACTGTCATTCTGTCACCTACTCTAAGAAATCATGAACACAAAATGCATGTTTTCAGATCGTTTGATGGCTTTGCCAGTGATGAACAGTGGATTAAAGAGGCCCAAAATCTGCTGAAGTCCTTGGAAGGGAAGGAACGTAGGGTAGATACGTCATACTTCTATACGGCAGGATATGACAGTCCGTTTAAGATGGTCAACAGGCACAACGAAGTGTGGTTTGTCCAACAAACGGACTAACAAGGGCACGAAATGAGAGGAAGTGCTAACATATGAAGTTTTCTGTTGAAAGTCATGACGATGTGGTACACTTGTCTACGCAGCTTAAAAGTTACCGTGCTCCGCAAGTTGAACAGAGTTGAGCGAGAACATAGATGTCAGCACTTGAACAGAGTAGAGCGAGAACATAGATGTCAGCACTTGTCAATGCTGTTGGTGCCAGTGAGATCGACTGAATCCGAGTCCGACTCAGGCGGATGAAAGACCGCACAGAGTAATCGTTTTAGCCGATCTTTTTCTTCGGCTATAGCGCGTTGTTGGCACTGCAACAGTATACCGACAAGCCGCATCCATTTGGTAGAGTGCCGTTGTATAATGTACTTTTTTACAAGGTTTTGCTTTGCTGAATAATTTTTATTGGAAATTTGTTAGAGGTAAACAGTGAATTTCCATTTTATCACAGATTCACTGGCCCAATATGAACTACCCTTCCTAATTTTTCAGTTAAATTTTTGTACATTTCAATCATCAAAATCCAAGGCTTACTAGTTTGTGTTGTTGGTGGCCAGTCATTCATTACTTGTTACTGTTACGTTGAAGTTTGATTATATTTTTCCAAAGTATACATTGACTTATTTTGGTGAAAAGTGAATTATGAAAATTAGTATCCAAACTGGGCGTTTCCCCTGATTTCTGTTCCGAGCTCATGAATGATAATGATGTGCTCATTAGCCAGGTTGGGACTAACCGTTGTGCAAATTTCTACGAAGAGATCGAAGGCATGGGTCTCTGGGTATCTGTGAGGTGGGGCGCACTGTATTAGGGCAACCACGTGCTTTGCTAGACAAAGGTTGAGGCGACCAGGAGAGGATTAGTCTAAGTTTCAGAGTCGCCGCGAGTCTACCGGATGGAATGTCCATCCCTACGCCACGTATTCACTCGCCCAGAGGGTGGCATAGCTACTCAGTTTTCGGCTCCCTTTTGCGGGTTGCCACAAATTTCGCGTACCCTTCCTCACTGAACTTCCCCTCCTTCGTTGCGAACAATTTTGTACAACTCCACAACTTTCCTTTAGGGTCTGCCTTATAAATAGCACCCTGACCCAACGCCATTTTCCGGTTCTTCACTACTCAGTTACCGACTCCATCCTCAATTAAAAACTCCTAGATGAGTTACGCTCATGCGCTTTCTTGCGTCGTTGTTGGATTTGTAACCAAGTAGAATTGTTAACGTAAGCCCTAAACATGCGCGCACCCAGCCCAAAATATATGGATGGGGTGAAGGGCTCGAATTTTTCGGTATGCGGACCTTTCATTGAAAAAAAATCAACGAGTACTATAAAAACCGGGACCACTAGGTTCAGACCTACGTATTGTGCGTCCGCGCCGAAATTCCTGTGGACTTATTGTACTTTTGTCTCGTTTGCAACGGACCGGACTAATTCTTTCATTGAGGCGGACCTTTTTGCCCAATTCGCCAAATTGAGGGGCTCGTTTGAGCCAAACAAACTGGTTAGACACAAGTAACAAACAAACATGTAATTTCGTAAATGCGTCGAACACCTGCGCGCTACTACTTATCCCAACTATAGAAACATGCTGTTAAAAATAGAAAAGACAAGATGACAGACGTAAATCTGCTTCACGTTTTCCGCATAAGCGTGACTTAAATGTACGTGAAAGTATTTTGAAAGAGAACCTAAGAAGGTTCTTTAGTGGATCACATTAAGAAGAAGAAAACTATTCAAATGTTTCGGAAATTTCGGCATACGCGCGATTCCTGTAAAAGGGACTAGTCCTTGTTGTCCACCGCCTTATTAAAACACAGATAAAAGAACGTGCTTTAAAGACAAAAGCGACATTTCAAATCACAATGAAAGTCGATTTCCATGTCCAATTATAGTTATAATTCAGTGGGTAAACAGTAAAGCGGCGTCCCCACTCGTGCACAGTGGCATTGTTCCAAGTTATTTCGCGACTTCAATGTTTAGTGATACCCACCTTAAATATTTTGAAACACCACCACCGCCCTGAAATATTGAAAACCACTCATTTTGCCACTTCTGTTTATTAGCAATTGTTAATATCTAATTCTCTGTCACTGTATGAAGAGAAAAACACCTAAACATGGGACATCCCAACAGACGGCAGCAATGTGCACTCACATACCATGGACGCACCCAGCCTAAAGAATAGGGGGCTCGAATTTTTGAGAATGACTTTTTATTAAAAAACGAGGCACGTTCAAAGCTATGAATTATGCATTTGCCAAATTCCTGCCTTTTAAGTGGACTTTTGTCTCCTTAACTACTTTTGTCAGAGCTCCCACCTTCGGTGCGTGCATGCGTACATACATATATGTGGGCACATAAAAAGGAAACAGTCAATTCAAAGGAAACAATCTATGAATCAACAATCATCAATGTTCAAAGAAGCGCAAGTAAAATTGCAACTTACAAAATTTCTTACTGCAGCAACCAAGTTTATAACACAAGTTGACATCAGAAACATACATCATTGACAAGACAGCACTCCTATCCTAATTACGCACCTACCATACATCACCACGATCTGCTCTTTCTTATCTATTCCAAATAAACATTCCATTGAAGTACGTAAGGTGGCGCTTGGTGCAAACACCACATGCAAAGCGACTGAAATGAGACAGAGCCCTATTACCCATCGACAGAACTCCCCCGAATTGACCTATTGTTGGAAGATCAGGCACATTTTCACAAACCATGTCAAGGATATGGCTGTGGAAATATTCCCGATTTCAACCGTTTAAAAATAATGGAATTGAAAAGGTCTCTTAGTCAAGTAAGGGGACTCTGTTGCGTTCAAATATCTGTGGCAGCCTGAAGTGTGTGATATGTGTTCTTTGTTTTCCCCCCTATCAATCAAAGACAAGAAAATGCATAGTGAGTGGAGTTGCAGCCACTTCACAACAGTAATAATTCCTTGACATTGTACGGAAGAAAAAGTAAAGCAACTGACAAAAACTTGAAAGAATACGGCAACAGCAAACAACACGTTGAACTCCTATGACGCCATACACTTGGTGGATATTGTGGCAATGCTGGTAAATACATCGAGATTCAACTGTGTAATCAGGATGACCCTATTTGAGGATTGCCAGACTTGGCGCAGCAGCCAAAACTATACTTTATGCAGGACAGAAAATCTCCGTTTTGTACTTCTAGTACAACAGGGATAACTCGACTCTGCTACAAATACACAATCATCATTGAGAGGACCTAGAGTAAATATGCCAGAATGGTAAATGATATTAGTCATTTTAATGCACATACACAATACTCATAATGTTGGTGTTTGGTTGACATTTTTACTGGTAATAATTACCGCAGTTTTAAAAATAAGACAACACAGGGAGCGGCTGCAAAACAGTGCGACATGCCAAAATGAAACACCACTGACTTTTATTTACATCATAGCCTATATGAATTTTAGGATTACTAAGAATGCCTTTGTTCTTGATAAGCTGTAACATTTTTACGAAGTAAAATTTTGACTAAAAATTCAAGTTTTCAAGGGCAGGATTTTTGTATGTTGTTTCTTTCACAAATGTCACATCAAGGAGAGACTTTTGCAAAAAAAGATTGCATACCCAAATATGGCCCTCATAACATCTAAGTGTCATTCTATATGCCCAAAACAAATGTGAATAGATATCCCCAACAAGCCTGTATCCGGTCAGTGGTAATAAACAGGTAATGTAACAACAGTCCTTGCAAGACAATCGAGAGATGCAACAAGTCGACCTTACAGAGACTCAAGACCTGTAGTGTCCACAACCACCTTGATAAAGAGCGTGTCGTCCTTGATGTAGTTGCCACTGTGCAACACAGACTGTGACACAAACATTGGACAGCCTGAGGCAATGTTCATGTTCGTGGTGGGTCGCTTGAAACTAGAGCTGTTTGGGTCAGGTCGAAACGTGTCACTCATTGTACTATGCCCATTTTGATCCAGTAACATCAGTGACACCTTTTGTTTGAATGGCCACTGCAGGAGAGCATCGCAGTCCCCACGCATGATAACAAAGAAAAGAGACATATGCGTGTTCTTCCCCAGTCCGTCTCCGTTCAGGTAGACTCGAGCACACATCTTGTAGCCATAACGACTGGTGTAGAACGGCTGACTATAGAGCGAGTATGTCTGCCCGTCCATTGCCTCTTGTTTACGACGCGCGTAATCACGGATCTTCCAGATGAGAACACCATTATAGCTTGCTGTCTCCAGGATCTGGAACCTCAAATCAATCTCTGCCAAGCGCATGTTGTAGAGACCCAGGGTTTTCTCATGCTCTTTGACTTGTTTCAAAGCTAGCTCTGAAATAAACAGTGTCAAGTCTGTAAGTGCAATCACATCTTATAATGTTTATCAAATCCAGAAAAAAATTGGAAATGATAAAATGCGTGATGCAGAAGACTTGACCAGAGACCAAAACTTATTTAAAAAACTCTGCAAACCCTGTTTGCTTATACCCTGTTTTAATTGAATAAAATTGTAGTTACCATACCTTGTGCAGAGCTGCTGCTACTCTTGCCCCCTTTAGTCTGCTCTACAGCCACCAGGCGGCGCTGCTGTGTAGCCTGTGCCTCCTTCAGTACCAGGATGTCAGCAGCTTGCTTATCCAACTGCTCCATACTGACACCACCAGACGACTTCTTGTCCAGACTTTCAATTCTGTCGTGCTGTTTTGCAATGACACCCTGCCAAAGCAATAACCAAGTTCCTCATTTAAGTTCGGAAGAAACGCTTCACTTTACAAATTACACTAAAAATGACCAGTTCTCTCAAAGTCGGCACTTTAAGTTGTCAACTAAACAAGCACTACAAAGTTGGACTACATAGCTTCATTTGCCTGTTGTTAACAAGCTTAATCTTGATTGACTTTATCTTAAGTAACATCAGTGACACCATTTTGTCAAGTTCTCAACAAATATTAATTTCAATAAATTACCGCCTATGCTTGCCTCAAGGGCACTTCTGAAATGTTAAAAATTTACGCTTTTCAATCCCCATGACAGCTTAGTCTCCACTTCCAATTTATACCATAAGGCGCATCTACAGGAAAGAAAGCTGACACGGCATAGCTAACAAAGAACAGCTGATCGGGTGCAAGTGTGTGTAAACACCACTGCGAGTTACACTCTGTAAGTTGCTCTAGTTTCAACTACACTTCTATACACAAAGGGGGGGCAGGGCAGAGAGGGATCATCTTTCAATGCGCTTGCGCAATAGTGTATATTGGGTTATCTGCTGGCATGTCACTAGGTTTGGACATTCGCTATTGTTTATGCGAGCGTACGCAAAAGCAGCAGTATTCGTGTAAATGACACATACTGACCCGGTTTGCAATCTAATGTTGTGTAAGTGCGACTAAAGTGGAGCAAGTCACGCTGAGACAACTGACACGGTGACAACTGTCTCTCATGTAAAAGCGACTATAGAAACATCCTTAAAATGCCTGTGGACACCTTTAAGACCTTTAGCTCCTTTGGTTAGCAAACAAACTGAGATAAATGAGAGGTCAACTGGTTGTTTTGGTGAATACACATTCTAAAATTATCGCACATGGGTTCAAAATAATGTCATTTGAATGAGTGACTTGACTGGTGCGGTAAATACCAATCTTGACTTCTCAGAAATTTTGTTTTCAAGTGTCCATGCTTTGACAAAATTTTTCAATTTCCCAATTTGAGTGCCCTCTCTAGTCGGAATCGCGAACACACATGGCATTGCAATGCTGCTAGCATGGTTTTCACAACACAGCTGTTACTCAACTACCAAATTATATCTTGAGCATACAGTATGGTAAAAGCTCATCAATTTCGGATAAAAATACTAAAATTGACCTTTTCTAATTTCTCAATTGCTTCTAACGTTGTTGTGTATGCCGACAATTGTTGCATTGTTTGATAGTAGACATAAAAATCATGCTATGTGATTAATATGACACACAGTAACAAGTCCAAATGTAGAGCATGGTCTCATGTAATAAGTTCTTTCCAAAGAGCACCTACTTTGACTAAGAAACAAATTGAGACTAAGTTCATAAAGGCAAGTAGTCTAGTTGATTGTGGTGATACAAGGTAGGTTTACAGCAACTTAAGGTCACGTTGCAGTTTATTGGCAAATCTGTGCATTCAGTCAAATATGTACAATACTATATAATTTAACTGCAGAGTAAAAGTATACATTTTCGGAACATAGAATGTCAAAAGAATTCATTTTAAATTTTTAAATGCTAATCTGCCAATGGTGGGGTCAAGTGTCCGTGTCTTTTTAATAAAATTTAGAAAAAAAAGTAAAGTATAAATGTACTATTAACAAACTAATGACATGAAAAACATGACCTAATTCAAAATGTTCAAGACGAAATCTCAAAAATGTTGTTACAGTTTTCCAAATTATCACATTATTTCCATTTTATGCCAATTTTGAGTTATTTTCATAGATATTACAAAGTTCTTATTTTTGATATTTCCTCTAGCAAAAGTGGAACATTTTACAAACAATACCTAAAAGTCTGTTGGAGACCGGAACATAAATCATAGTATCTGAAACTTTTATTTGAATCTGATGAGCCACTTCTGTGAAAGACTAATTGGAACATGCTGAGAGGGTCTTATGAAACATTAACAGAAATTTCTTAGAAGCTTAACATCTGGAAACCACAATTAATATGAATTTATGTTGACACGATTTATGTGCAATGTTGATTTTGAGGGACAAATAGGAAACCTATCATGTAGAGTAAAATAAAATTTCCATTTACATAACCTGAGCTTGGTTTAAATCAGAACCATTTATGGAAACCAAAATTACGATAGTTTTCCATCAGTTTTATATTGAGTGCTGTTTAGAGAAAAAATGACTATTACCTTGTGACATCCTGTTTCACACAATGGAAAGTGCTGAAAGCTTTGATTTAATTTTGCAGTACTCACAAAAAAGTCGTGAATTAGGCAGTTTATTGTTACACTCTACATAACGTTATTATAAATGAAATAGCAAATTCTACTATATCCCTTCCAAATTACTACACACCAAGCAAAGACTGAACAAAGAACAGTGTCACCTTGAGAAGAAATCTACATCTTTGATTTATTTTGATTAAAATTAAAAACCCAAAATAGAATTTTTTACCTAAAACTGAAATACGTGAATTCCATTAGGAATGCCTAATTCCATAAAAACATCATAATTCCCTGTATTCTGTCCACTTTCTGCTATCAAAGAAAATCAAACAGCTCAGTGCATTCAACACCATCACATGATTGTTACCTGCAACTTTCTAAGTTTTCCTTGGTTGTCCTCCACTTGCAACGTCAGCGCCCTCATTAGGTTGTCCTTTTCTACAAGCTTAGCTTTCAGCTGATCAACATCATCTAGTAAATCCTAAAATAAATAACTCTCAGTGCCAAAGATTCTCTTTTTTCTGCTTAAATACTTCATCATAAACAAGAGCATCGCAGGGGGTTGAAATGCGCCCACAACAGTACAGCACAGAGCGTGGTTCTCCAGGTGTTTTCAGTATCATAAAAATGCTCATTAGATGGCACATATACGTCAAATCCTTCCGAATTGGGAAGGTGACATTGACGCTCTAACACAAAACCAAATTTCATGAAAATGAACCAAGGAACTCCAAAGATACAGAGGCAAAAGTAGGAGCACCTACAAAAAATTTCACAAAGATCCTTCAAATGGTTAAGGAAATGTCAGTCATCGCCTACTCATAAGCGACACATCTATATATTTTTGTAGTGATCCTTCCAGCGGTTTAGCAGATAGAGAGGCAGATGCCAGAAAACGGACGCAAAAATGACAAAAATGACCACAAGGTGGCATCTAATATTTCATATCCATCCAAAAACGAAATGGCATTATCATCTTAACAAAAACCTATTTGCTGAATTTCATAAAAATTTATCAAGGAACTCCGAAAATACAGAGACAAAGGTAAAAAAAAATTGCCACTACAGGGCACAGTGGTAGTCGGATCTGTCTGAAAATTGCTGTCACCTGTCGTCAACTTCATAGAAACACACCAGCCAAATTTAAATGAGATCCTACAAGGGGTTCAGGAGATACAGCAGCAGACGCCGCACGGCCAGACAGAAATGACTGCTATATGCAACCACATGTGGGCACATGAACATGATCACTAGGTTGCGAAGTGAAAACACATTGTTGTCTCCTTAATTTCATAAAAATACGACAACGAACTCTAAAGATACAGAGGCAAATGCAAAAAAAAAACACTAATTGAAGACTGTCACAAGGAAGCACAGCTGCAGTAGAATTGGTTACCATCTTAATAGAAACACGTGCCAAATTTCCCAAAGATCCTCCAAAGAGTTATGGAGATACAGCCACGGATGCAAAAAATGCCACTAGGGGTCGTCAGGGTAGATGAACTCGTCCGAAAATCAGTGTCAGCTGTGGCCTTCTCATCAGAAACACATCTATCAATTTTCATAATCATGCTCTGAGCAGTTTGGTGGATAGAGAGATGGATGTCAAAAACATACCATAAAATTTCTAAAATTGCCATCAGATGGAGCGCAATTCGTCAAATCTGTCCAAAAACAAAAAGGCATCATCACCTCCTTAACAAAAACATATTCTTAAATTTCACGACAATCCATCACGGAAGTCCAAAGCTACAGAGGCAATGGAAAAAATAAAATTGTCACTAGAGGGCAAAGCGTTAGTCGGATCAGTTAGAAAGTCATTGTCATCTGTTTCATAGGAAAACATATTTGCAGTTTCTACGTCAAAGTTCAAGCATGCAAATGTCAATTGAAAATGTGAAGACACTTTTCAGTGATGAAATTCATTAGATTATTGAAACAGATCTTACAACATGTTTCTTCCGCAGTTCGTTGATGACGAGGTCTTTTCGTGAAATTCCTTCCACTAATAACTTCAAGTGCTCTTCCACGTTTTCTTTCACATGACACTCTATGGTGTGTTGTGATCCCTGAAACACAATCATACAACAAGCAAATATAAGCGTGCATCATAGGCCAGTGGGAAAACTAAGACAATAGAATACTCCATATACCTATCACACAACAAGGAAATGTTTGAGTAAATCATCATCACGTAACAAGGTAACTTAAGATTGCATCATCAATCAATAGAAGAAACTACAGTAAGTTGTAGAGAAGAAGGTAACCATTATTGGGAGCATAACTTAGTCGAACTCTTCCCTTAGCTACCACCATAGTTAGCAATAACGGACTGGGAGTGGGTGACAGACCTTCACCATAGTTAGGTATAGTGGAGTGGGCAGTGGGTGACAGATCCTCACCATAGTTAGGTATAGTGGACTGGGCAGTGAGTGACAGACCCTCACCAAAGTTAGGTATAGTGGACTGGGCAGGGGGTGACAGATCCTCACCACAGTTAGGTATAGTGGACTGGGCAGTGGGTGACTGACCCTCACCATAGTTAGGTATAGTGGACTGGGCAGTGGGTGACAGATCCTCACCATAGTTAGGTATAGTGGACTGGGCAGTGGGTGACAGATCCTCACCATAGTTAGGTATAGTGGACAGGGCAGTGAGTGACAGATCCTCACCATAGTTAGGTTTAGTGGACTGGGCAGTGGGTGACTGACCCTCACCATAGTTACGTATGGTGGACTGGGCAGTGGGTGACAGACCCTCATAATATTTCAAATAATATGGGAGCTGACTTTAAAATATTTACCAACAGTGTGACCAAAATAAAGACCTACCTCGTATATACACCCATATTCCGCAAAGACGCACTTAAAAGGGCGTGCTGGGCAGCTTCTAAAGTGGGCGTCCAACTAAAACATTAAAAACAGCTTTACACAGGGGAAATTTCTGAACAATACAGATGAAAGGATGATATTATAAATTTATCGAGTCTGACTCAGAAATAGCTAGCATGTCATTGTAAACTCTAATACACCTGTTACACAAACATGTCAATTGTCGGCATCTTTCAAAAATTACCTTAACAATTTATTATGTGTGGTTTAATGCCTATCTTTGTAACGACCCTTAAATATTCTGACAAATTATCTGACCTAAGCCGCATTCTCTGCATTCAAATTTCTGTAAAAGAATCACTAACTTCCAAAAACAACTAATAATTTCTACAAGTTCTAGCTCCCCTATTGGCAACTCTAGACATCAGCATGTACTTGGCAAATGGAGTTAACAACAAGAACAACACATGGCATTGAAATGCGTCCACGACTACACTGTGAACAGTAAGTTTCAAGGGGTGTTTATCAGTGTAATAAAAATAGCCTCTAGATGGCGCACGATATGCCCAACCATCCATCAGTGTCCCCAATTTCAGAGACTGTCCCAAACTGGAGAATACTTAAACATTCACTGTTGCTAAAGCTGTGCTTACCTCTTCCCGAGGGAACTGGGACATACCACAGTTATGTGGACAGCTAATCATTGCCTTCGGACAAAGCTGATTTTCGTGGTCCTGTAAACACAGGTACAAACACACGGCAATAGGACACGTCTAATATACAGTGCTTTAGCCTTGTGCCAGTATAAAGACACATGCAACGTTGAACATGTTTAGTGTAAATCATGCAACTATCACAGCACACAACACAGTTTGCAGTGTAAAGATTACAAAGTGTTCACAGTAAAGATTACAAAGTGTTCACAGTAAAGATTACAAAGTGTTCACAATAAAGATTACAAAGTGTTCATGGTAAAGATTACAAAGTGTTCACGGTAAAGAGTATAAAGTGTTCACAGTAAAGCTAAACGTAGTCCCACTACCTTAAATCACCATCAACTTATTCGGTGAAATGTGTGGTAGCTAGGCTGAACAAGGTCCACCAAATACTATATCACTACATGTCCATTTAGTTTTATTTTCAAGTCATCGCAATGTTGAAAAAACTACTATTGTAACTGACTTTTGAGTTCCTCCAATCACAGCAGTACTATAGGAACGCTCTGCGGAGAAATTTGCCGAAGTACAATTTAACCATATGCTATGCTTATTTGGGAGATATTATACTTCTCTACTGGTACAAACCTTCAACTCTGCAAACGGCACAAGGTCGCCACATGTACTACAGCTGATACGTCGGTAGTTGCATAATTGACTTTCATGCTCTCTCAACTTGAGTTTCGTCACCAATTCTCTACATCCGTAGCGCTTGTTTGGGCACTCAGATGGTGTAAACTCGCAACTCTTGACATGTTCCTGCCATACAAAACACATTCATTGATGGGAAAGTACAAACCAGAGATGGCTAAGACACAAGAGTACAGAATGTCTGTCAACTGTTCCAGTACAGAGTCAAACTAGTATCATTAAAGATGGCTACTAGTGCGTGACAAGAGTATAGGATGTCAGACACCTGTATCAGTGTCGACTACAGAGTCAAATTATCACCCTAAAGATGGCTAAGTGACAAGAGCATAGAATGTTAGCCATCTGCTTCAGAACAGTCACATTTTAAGACCTCTTAAACTTACACCAAAACAGTAAGGTAATAATTTTTGGTCACATCAAACATGCTTTAGATCCTGGAAAAACCCCAAACTAGTAAAATTACAACCACTGTAAATCAAATTTATAATTCAAATGCTGGTTTGACCTACAGTGTAACAGTGCGCAGCTTAAGTGTGAATCATGCACTTGAACCGAATGACCTTTTTTACCTTTACAGGTGACTAAATTAACAATACAACCACTTTAATTGAATAAATCTAACACAAAAGATGTAGACATCAATCAATCAATCACACGCAGGATAGCAGTGTTTAGCAGAAAAAAAAACTTCCCTTTCACAAATTACTGTACCTCCAAATCTTTCCACTTGACTTTAGCTTGACATCCATACTGTTCATGTGTACAGTAAACCATCAGCTTAAGGACATCTCGTCTGGCCGACGAATCAGGATTCAACTACACAAGCAGAAAAATACACATACACTTCTTGTCCACATCACACTTAAAAATAATTTTGTGTCAGGTTTGGAGGCATGCATGCTTTCTTTTAAATCTTTTACAGTTCTTTCTTGACAAGCACACAACGTGGAACACCGACCATGGGAGCAGAAACCCGTTCTGACCGTCTCACTTTATGGTAAGAGTTACCTTACAACTTCTGTTCAGGCAACACAAATACTTGTAACAAACCAGTCATGTCTTGTTAACCACATCTTCATGTTAACAAGAACATTGATAATAAGCTTACCTAAATGGAAATATTCCATCATGGTCCAGTGTCACTGTTCACCTTAAAGGAAATTTGCCTGTGGCTTGAAATGTTCTTCTACTAGGAAAAAATCCATCTCAGTCGTTCATAATACCCACCTAAGTTAGTGACACGTCCCTACCAACCGGCCTTCAACAGTAGGCCTACTGTCTTACTCATTCATTTAAGCATTCCATGTTGGCAAGGGGGGGGGGCTGTGACTAAGGGTTTCTCCTGCTTCACCAACCATTTGTCCAACTTTTGCGATACAAAATATCATGAATTACAGCATAATACCAGAAGTCAACAAATTTTGAAACAATTACAAACCAGAATCTGGAACACCTGGGCATACCATTGTAGTAATAGCCGAGATCACCCGACTCGGGAATCGAACCCGCGACCCCCATAAAACCGGCAAGCGTGCTAACCATTCAGCTAATAGGCAATTGCCCGTTAGCGAGTAGCTAACAGAGGCTCATATAATTCACCGGAAGCACATCTACAACATTCCCCCCTTTCCTACGGAACGGGCACGCGACCAGGGAGGTGAACACCAGGATGTCTCGCATACAGGTCATCAATGTCCCTTGGTACCTTTACCATCACAACACAGGTGAACACAAGGTAGTCTCTCATACAGGTCCTTGACTCCTGGAACCTTCCACACGCGCCGTCCCGAGATCCGTGGGTACTAGTTGGCAGTGCTTCATCGGTAGATCATCCGTTTGCCGACTACGCCATTTGTAGTAATAGCCGAGATCACCGGACTCGGGAATCGAACCCGCGACCCCCATAAAGCCGGCAAGCGTGCTAACCATTCAGCTAATAGGCAATTGCCCGTTAGCGAGTAGCTAAAAGAGGCTCATATAATTCACCGGAAGCACATCTACAACACCATCAAATACTTACACTGTCTAGACTGATCTCCTCGCAATCCTCTTCATTTGCTGGACATTTCAAGTGTTTTTCTGGTGGGAGACCACTGAGTAGTTCACGAACACAGTCCTCACACATTCTATGACCACATGAAGTCTGTACAGCATTTCTTAGTACATTATGGCAGTGTACACAAAGATACTTGTCACTTAATTCTGACACAAATTTTGGACTTCCACTTGGAGTGGTTAGGCTCAGAAGTGAACCGCCACCACTTCTAGAACGCATGGAAGCCATACCAGCCATTATTCATTGAAACGTAACTTTAGTTGACGTCTCTGGTCGCTCTTTGTTTTTAGTTTCTGTGCTTCACTTTACAGTTAGCCACGAATAGGTCTTCAATAATACCGTCTCGACTGATGAGTGACGTTCGTCACCAGACTACCAATTTTAAAGCAGAACACTGACTTCGAACAACGCACTTTCCCAACTTGGGGGAGATAAAGACTTACACACACGAGGAATTGGTATGACTATCCCTTTATGGAAAAACCAAGACACAGCAATGATTCTGGGTTTTTCCAGGCGTGAATCACGCCATCTCATCGTAACGTAAAACAGTTATGTCTAAGATGGAATGAAGCGCTTCAAATACACTCCTCAGTAAGAAATCACCTCATGTCAAAATTTCGCACAAGCACATTGTAAAGGGTCCCTAAGTAACACGTTCATTATCTTTCTTGACACACATCCAAAGCAAGTTCACGCTCCCACGCTGGGGCTATTCGGAGGATTCTCCTCGCGGTGTCGCTGCTGTACTAGTGGTGATTGAATTGCGCATGCGTCGCTGTCTGCATGTAAACAGCTGGTAAAAAGACGGATTGTTATCAAAATACGTCGTCGCGCAAAGCCTTATTATTGCTATTTTGCCTGGTGCAAATCTTCGACAGATGGTCACAAATTACCAAAAGACCTAAGGTTACTACATTCGTGGAGAGTTGCGGTCAAAAGGGTCAACCAACTGACAAAAAGTGTGTGGATGCGGAAGCCCTGGGAGACTACGTAACATTACTGCCAGTGTCATTACTTGAACGCTTGGTAGGTTTTTAGCAATCAAGTTTCTATCGACATCGTTCGGTGATGTTATCCCCACCAGTTACCCCACTGAATAACGGGTTTATTAAATGGAACTAAGTGTTTCTTTTCGGAAACTTACCCAGGGGACTCGGATGCTGGGTAGGCTAGCAGCAAATATTCACATATTGTCCTCCAGGGGTGGGACGGTGCGCCTAATATAAGAGGTGTATACCGTGTATGGTACGTGACGCTCAGAAGTCGAGGGTGACTTCTTTCACAGCAGTTTCTCTTCAAAGTTATGCTATGTCCAATGAAATTCTCTAGACGAGTGAGTTTCCTTTTTTATAGCAGACCCCACCCCCCAGGACTACCAGATTAGTTACCGAATTGATGAATAAGCTATTCAGTCAGTGTTATAGCATTGCATTGCAATAAAAGTTGACACCTAGAATGAATTTTACTTGTTAAGGTCAGATGCACATTTTAGGTGTCATGAAAAATACACTTTTAGCCTGTTTCACATAGTTTAATTTAGATCTTAAACAGTACACACCATGGATTTTTGCACATTTTGAATTACCGCTGGCCACAGACTAAATGTATGACGTAAAATTTAGCTAAACCCATGTTTATTTTGTATAATTAGCTCGAAATTTTGATTTTTCTTTCAATTTTGCCAATTTTCACATTTCCCGCCATGTGACGTCATGGGTTGAACACAAGAGATCAGTGACTAGCATTGAACAATGGCGGAGAGCAGTGAATTTGAAAGCGACGACGATTATGAGTAAGAATTGAATGAATACTATGAAGAAACGTACGGGAATGGTGGCCAGGATGAGGAAATGGGGTTGCACGAAAGCGAGAACAAGTTTGATGTGCTTCCGGCTGCGCACTTTTCTACGAGCCTTACGAACTGGATCCTCCCGCGAGAGAAGCGGCCTCGGGCTCGGCGAGTCAACCCAGACATCCAACAGACGATCCTGAATTAAGAGCCGATGTTTCTGAATGATAAATATTACCCTTTATTGAACCAGGCCTTCATCGTAACATCTCCTGTGACTGGAGTCGAAACACGAGTCCTCAAAGTGGGCAAAACACAGAGTGGCCCCGGACCGAATCGCTTAGTCCACGATGAGTCCACTCTCGTTCGGCGCACGAAGCGATGCCACTTCTGCGCAACTTAGGTGTCCTTCGGAACACCGAGACGTTCTCCTCCTGTCTGCTGTTGCTGCAGCCTCCGGCAACACATCTTTTGATCCCTCTGCGAACCTTCTCGACGCTAAATGTACTTTGCTTTTACTTCACTCTATACACTTTGTCTCTGATCCGAACAGTATGGCGAACGACTTGGGTTCAACCCATGACGTTGTACATAATTGTTATTTTTTCAATTTTTGCGTGTTTCTTTATGAGCTGTGCACTAAAGGCACTGAAATCAAGTAAGATATAATAATAAAATTTATTTTGAGGTACTAGAGTCATGTTGTGTACACTTTAAATAAGACTTGGGTACAAAGATTATTAGTTTCTACATCTAAACATGAAGGTGAAACGTCAAGTATGTTCTGCCTTACTAAAGTAGTTTTGTCTTGTGCTTTCTTTTATAATTTGCTAATATTTCTCTGACTGTTCTGTTACAGGTGAGAGAAAACAACTGAAACCAGCCGCCTGACCATCTGTTTTACCTTTGGACAAAGTGAAAAGCAATCCTTCAGCTATAAACTTAGAGAATTGAGCCTAATTCAGAAATTCAGCCCTTGACATACCTGATTATGGTCTCCATTGCGTGGGAAATTTACAATTGTTTTTAACAATGTTGCTTCTTCATATACTTTTCTTGCAGGTGGAACTTTTAATTGTTGTGGACAAGTTACCACAAAACTTAAAATTGTTCAAATGCCTTCTTAAGAAAGCTCTGAAAATAATTACACACACAAACAAATCAAATGCAAACAAAGGGAATACTTCAAGTTCAAGTTGGTCGCTGCACATTTCTAGAGGTCAACAGGAAAACGACAATGCGCAAGCGTAATCGCTAATCATTTCAGCTTTATAAAGAATAAGCACAACTGCACTGTATGGGGCTTTAAAACTGAGGAAATATGGTGGTTTAAATAATTAGTGACAAACTTGCCTGTTGATGAAAAATTTATTCGACCATCAAAGTGTAACATTAACGGGCTTTATACTGACAATAAGACAATCGATGCAGTCACTGAATGTCATTTCCCCATAATTTGTACCAAATTGAAAAGTTTTTACCATTAGTATAAAGCCTTTCTTCTGATAGGAAAAGTTGAATGTCACCCAGTGAGAAAGGACAGGTATTTATACCACCGGATGCAGTCCAGGTCCAGTTTCGCCACGTGGCTTTCCTTCATATAAGGTCATTCAGCGTCAGTAACATCCACAATTAGATCCTTAAAGGTAAACACAACAGCATATCGCTTGACTCGCTTTGTGCCAAAAATCTGACCCTGAACTAGACCAGAGTGTCACTGCGTCTTCTTTAGCTTCAATCCAGCACGTTTCTTCCAGGAAAGGAAATAAGCTATACTATTGTCCACACATGAGTTATTGCCTGTGAAAGGGCATCCTCACCAACGAGGCTGACTTGTGTAGCAGTCAGATATAGTTCCTCTTGGTACACAAACAACACTTTGTCTTATTGTAACTTTGTTACTGCGATTCACATTTCACCAGGGCCACTGACATGTCAAGTTGTGCCATGCAGGCACTAATGGTGTTTGAAAATGCTGTGGGAAGATAAAGGAGTAACAAAGCTTGTTCGTTGTCTCCGATGAAGAAAGTAGGCTTTATTAACTGATCTACATGTACAATGGATGGGAAGATCTTGCTGGTTAGCTGCAAACAACTGCTTAAAACCAATTTTTGTCCATTCAGCCGGGGTCGATGCAGAAGCGATGCATATCTCCTCTGCACGGTACAAGCCCTCAAACCTAAGAACCCAAGGTCACGTGAAGACAGACATGATAGATTTTCATTCCAACGTGTAATAAATTTCCGGAAGACACAGGATAGGGAGAAAACAAATAATCTAATGGATATTTACGTACCCTTTCACGGCCTTTGCCATGGCATTGGGCTTGGATTGTAATCTCACTAACCCGATATCGAGTTAAACATTCAGCATTCATTGATGTAACTGTCACTGATAAACCTGTTAGAAATCATTCCAAACAATAATACTGTTTTGATGTACGAAAAGATCCCGAGTGCTACGTCAAGTATCGTAACGCGCATCACAACAAACAAAGATTAACCCGACTGGCGACTGCCGCGAAGTCGACATCGGCTATCGAGTATCTCAGTTAACAGGCATCAGTAGAATAAACATGGAATAATCGTTAAAATAATTACAAACCTTACCTTTGTGTGAGGTCGTGCTTAGTTCTTTCATAGAAGTGCCGTTTTTACGCAATCTCAGATTCAGTTGGCACGCCTACAAGCCATTTCACCATGTATTTAAAGGGCGCGCGAAAACGAGGCTGTTAATCTATCACCACTAGTACAGGCGCGCCCTCTAGTTAATGTAAATTTTACGAATATCCCCATTTTCAACACGAACTGGCCTAGTTCATTGTCTGGGGCGTGACTATAGTAAATCCCAAATTCGGCTCTTCTGGTGGCGCAAAATTTTCATTTTACATTTTTATTGGTTTTCACCTTAAACTTTAGACCCCTAAATTAGCGTATTTTGGAACATCCTCGGTGCAGAACGACCCCTTTGACAGTGAACTCTAATTCTATCGGATCTCCTAGTGTAACATTTTTAATGAAAAGAGAGTATAAATATTTCTGGAGCAGAAATCAGCGTCATTCTCAAAAGAAAAAGTTAGGAGACGAGGAATCTCAGTAACTTTGCAGAATCAAGTATTTTAGGCAGATCACCGAGTCTGTAGAGTTTCAAGGAGTGTATTCAGTCACTGACAAGGATCATACTGATGCACAAAACAAGAATTGGATGTTCATGCGTGGATAAGATCAAAGGGAGCAATTTCTGTAAGTCTCATTAGAGTTTATGAGCTATGAAATGTTCTAGAATATAAAATGTTTTAAGATAAATGTTGGTTTGTAAAATGAAGTTTAAAGTTCATATGTAAAATGTGGTTTAAAGTTCACTATACCGATTCAGTTAGATTTGAGTAATTTTGACTTATTTCTTAGAGTGACTATTGTTAGATTCGGTTTGATATAGTATTGTCATGTATTTAGAGTATTTTGTGTATTTTCATAGATTTACAGTTCTCACAAGGTTCTCACATAGTTCTCACACGGTTCTCACAAGGATTCAAGGTTTTCACCGAGGTTCCAAGTGGAATTAGTAAATAAAATCATCCCGTCAAACTCGGACTTTGATTTTGTCTGTCCAACGCAGAACATTACACCTAGTTTCTGTCTGGTAAGCGACAGCTTCATTGATTTTAATATCATTAACTTTAGGTTTCAACTTTAGCTTTCAAAAGTACCTTTCACTTTTAAACATTTGACTTTGGTAACTCGGGCGATTGTAGAGTCGTCCCAATCTAAAGTAATTGATGTGGGTAGATACAAAAAAAGAATCATACCACACTAGTTACCGATAAAAACACATTTGTAGAGAATCATTTACCGGTACGGAGAGGTATATATCGCACTGGCACTCACAGTCTTCTCTTAGAAAAGTCAGGATCATATATTTAAATTTTGTCAGGTCAGTGCACAACAACTAATTGATTCAGGCAATTTGTTCCACAGAGAAACACTTCGATAAGAAGTTCATGCAGTAAGTAGGCTAGATGAACGAAATCTCGAGACAGGTGAGACATTTTGTCCCCCGAAGTTATAAGATGATTGACGCAATTTGAAACAATCTACATTACGTGGGCCTGCATGGTGGGCGTGTTTAAACACTTCTAAAGCTAGACACCATTCGATGAGCCACTCATGGAATAGAATGTGCCCTTGATAGCAAAGCTGAAACCGAGGAAAGGTAATCATTAAACACAAACTTGAGAGCACTAAACTGAATCTTTTCATTTTTCTGCTTCGTAAAACACCGCTTAAATGCCAAACAAGTGTGGCAGTAATTGAAATACAATCAGACAAAAGCATGATAAATTTTAACTTTGTTGTCTGCCTGGTCAAGAAGACTACGGAGTCGAGTTGCAAGGTTATAGTTTTATATTTGATATTTATTGTTACAAACTAACATCTATTCTTATCTATTTTTTCTTTCTTTGTGAGATGTCACCAAGGTTCATTCACTTGCGATGCGACCACGAATGTCTGTTGATGAGTTGCGTATGAAGATGGTCATCCTCGTCGTGAGTCACAACGACCAGTGATGACTGACAAGAAAGGAAAATCAATCTCCCACATTAGGGACTCGAAAGCGACCCAATAGGTAGATTTCATTTGACAATTCGAGACTTGTTTCGGAATCAGTGGAATGACTGGACCTCCTTCGAGATGGCCCGTCATTCTGGCAATTGTTAAATTGTTTGAAGGGCCTACTGAGGCGTTAGGGTTTGTCCGAGTTACGGCAGATTTGTCAGATTACTGTGCGTTGAAAGTTTTGTTAGAACAGAGGTCCAATCAAGCATTGCGTTTTTGGTTACGTGCTGTTGGCCGCAAAAGCATATCCAGACTTGGATACATTTTCTAGGGAGACTTTGGTATAAATCAGTTCATTTCAGGGTTAGGTGACCAGTCTTTAAAAAGACATGTTCAATTCAAACACCCGACGACCACAGACACTGCCATAGCTTTGACAGTTGAGCTTGAAGTGTTTGAGTCGGGGCTCTCAAGATAGCCGGAAACCGTCTGGTGATCGAATCATGGCGCTGGGCCGGGTGCGGGAAATCAAAACTGGTAGCTTGACCATATATAAAAGGAACTCATCTCCGTGCAGATCGAGCTGGGGAGTTAACGCCGAAGAAATATGAAGCTTGTTTTTCCGTGCGGAGAAACTGGTCACCTGAGCCTCGAGTTTATGGTTCAGCGGGGACACTGAGTGCATCGACAGTAACAACTCACCGGGCTCACAACAATCAGCCAGATAAATTTGCTAATAGGTCGTCAAACTAGTCATGGGGTGGCGCAGCCCCAACCGATCGATACGCGCAGTACTGAAACTTTCAATGGGGCCGGCTATAGCCCCCTATGATGCACCGCCATATAGTGTCGGCTGGATCCCATGTATGCTCGAAGTTATTTGAGACTTGACACTGACAGATTTTCCTTTTTAAGGAATTAAAGCCGAGGACGAAGCCGGGGAGAACGAGTTTGCGATCGGTTTCTAAATCAAAATGTGTCACCGTGCCATACCTCGTCAGTTGGCTAAATATTTCGCGAATATAAACTGTTATAGAGGGTGGGACGGCGTTTGCCCCTCGTACGTGTTTATCAACATATTCGAGGCTTGTTTTTCTGCAACTTTTAAATTAAGATTCTTGGTAAACGTGCAAATTTATTCTTGGGAACTTTTCTGACATTGACTTTTGAACATCTGAAGAAGGATTTGATTCAAAATTCGCGTTGCCTTCCTCAGACGTGAAAGATATGGACCTGCATGGGACTGTGGCCCCAAGTACGCGGCAAGAAAATTTAATGTAGCCTGTTTGATGGGAGCGAAGCCCCCGGACAGTTTCGCAGGATGAGGATCGGACTGTACGATTCTGCCCTCGTGTGGGCGTGGCTAGGTCAACATGAAATCGACTGGAAGGCTTCAGTATTCATTGCTTTTTTAGTGCTAGATGCGACACTGGCTGCCGGCAATAGCGTTGTTGGCTAACTGCCTAGTCAACATTACAGTACAGGACCTAAGTAGGCCTACTGTCCAATTACCGTCCACGATACTGTCCCTGTACCGCATGCCAGTGCTGGCACAACGACGTCGTGCACTGGCAAACGTAGGCCTACTGGCCCTGTACCGTAAGCAATACCGGCCCTGTACCGGGCCAAAACCGGAGCGGTAACGGGCTGCAACAACTTTGTACGGTACGTATTGGCCCGTTAATAAGCCAGTACCCTATATAGGGCCGGGCCGGTACGCTGGCCCTGTACTGGGCTGGCTTACTACGAGTAGTAGCCCAGTACATTATGGCTACCTTTGTAGTCATGGGCCTGTACTAGGCCAATACCGGAGCGGTAACGGGCCGGCTATAACAGATTCATACGATGCTGGGCATTAAATAAGCCAATACCGTATGCAGTGCCGAGGCCAGCATTGGTCCAGTAGTGGACCAGCTTACAAATTTCACAAAATCGTTCTGTACATGTAGAGCTCTGCAATTACTGGCATACCACTGAACCGTGACACTTGTATGCTGATCAGCCAGTACTTTTCTACCAAACAGTTCAGTAGCTGGTGCTGGTTCTTGGCCACATTCTATCTGCAGTAGTTACCCTACTGTGCTGTTACAGAAATTTCAGTGTGTTATAGTCTCCTTTATGCTGTTATTTGGTTTTAAAATGTCTTACTGTTTGCCCAATGTTTGGTGTGGGTAATGAAAAAGTTCGGGCAATGAACAATGAAAATGTCTTTACTGTACATGTTTATTGCCACAACAAAAATATATTTGGTATGGTTCTTATTGTCACTAATTCTAATCTAAATCTGCTTGTACTTCATCCAGCTCTTCCTGTTGTTGTTGCTGCCCTTCTAGCTGTTGCTCTAATCTGCTGGACAGCTCCCTCTGCCTTCTTCCGCCTTGCACGGTCACGGGCACTCCGAAGCCATACTCCCAGAAGTTTCACAATGGCTCCTGAATTAAATGCAGATTTATTCAAACTTCCAATAACATAAATCAATACAGTTTAAATTGTAATCATATTGTGAATATGAGACCCAATGCTGGTAATAAACTAAATGTACGTTACCGAACGAACAAAAACTTCGCTTTAGTGTATGGGCCAGTTTGTCCACTTATTTATGATCTATGGTCGAGTGAATGCTATCTCGGATATTGTGCTTGATTTCAAACAACAGAGGTATGGGCCATCATAAACGAAAAGTTAAGATTTTAATTACTGATATCTATGTTGTACTTGAGGGTAAATAAAAAATCTGAGACATATGGCTCGTTGCATTGTTAGTAAAAATTTACCTTTCAAACACAGTCGTTTCATTTCAGTGAAACAAGTCAAGTGACCCACAAGACCTCAAATCTATGAGTCATTTTTGAAAACCTTTAGTGGACACAACTCAATGCATCCCTTGGCCCAAGTGGAGCAACCCCAGCTCATTGAGAATTTTTACGCATCAATGATGCAGGCGCAGCCTGAAACTATCCCTTCATTCAAAGGAAAACTCCAGGATTTCAGATGTTTGGGTACTACTTAATAGGATCTAAAATGAATTTTTAGATAACTTTAGCTAACTGGAAAAATAAATATTTTCCAAATTCTGAGTTTTCCCGAAAACAGTTATCATGTTACATGAGGTCACTGCCATTTTTAGTAACCAAGTCAACGTATAATGCTGTCTCCTACGTAGCCATTTAATTGAATCACTTGTCAGTTCCTGTTTGAAATTGTGTTGAACATTTCCTGAAAGCTCTTCAAGCTGTTAACAGTTTTTATATTTTGACACTGAGAATAGATCGAACCCCTAGCAGGCCTGAATAGGACTTGGTTTACCTGTGGCTGAGTTTCCGTCAGACTGTGGCTTCTTGATTTCAAAGTCTGACTGAGACACTCTCATCAAAGTCATGCATGGTTTGACTTCAAATACACCAACGTTTCACAAATTTAAACCAGAATCTCCCACAAAATGTTCACGTCATGTATCAAATTTAGATTTCGACAAATTAATTTTCTGAAGCTAGGAAGACCATAGAATTTCATTCCAGATTTTACATCGGTCTGTCATTAAATGGGTCACGTGACCAGGTATTTTTAGCAAAATTCGGCAAAAAATGAAAGGTACATTCACAGCTGAACCAAGTTATCCATACAATGACCATTTAGATTGCAATGTCATGAAAAAAATTTCACAAAAATCACACGCTGACCACAAGTCAGATATGCATATAACTGGCATCATGATGACCATTTGGTCATTTTGCATTAGCAAAATCATACATAAATTTTATGAGAAACTGTTTTACCAGCTTATTCTTCAGTGAGAAACTTTGGCTCAGAATTTCCTCCAGTTGGTCGACCTCAGCCATAGCTTTTAGAGGAAAACTGGACAATGGCGTAGCGGTGTCGTCACCAGCAAAAGAAACTTGTTGTAAGTTTATGAGCTTCCCCAAAAGTTTCTTCTGAATTGCGAAGTCATGAACAAGCTGCTCCACGTTCACCTAGATCTGCGACAGAGTTACATCTCTCAAGCATACAAGTTAAATCATAAACATAACAATTTTCATGTTGTATAGCAAGCAATGCTATGTTTTGTAGCTAATAAAGTGACATGCTTTTCCACTCTTCAAAAATTATGTCAAATGTCGGTGACCAATGACCGCATTAACATTTTAAGTACACTAGAAGCAATTCTTTCACAAGCTACACCAAGTTAAATTCTTAAAACGTTGCTACACGAACTTTAACATACTACAATACTACTTTTGGAAAAGCGTATTGAGTTCACATCGCCAGGTCAAAAATGGCAAACTTCAAACTAAGATGAAATAAGAACGAAATTGACTATTAGCCAGAAATACACATGTGAACTCCACTTCAACCTCTGAAAACGATAAGCTGTGATCTTGCCTTATGTCGCGATTTGATGCTTTGAAAACAACTGGCGTGTTTGGATTTGCTGGATGCTGGTGCCCCACAGGTTGGGATTTCCGTGGAGGGGAAATGGACTCCTCATTCACAGAGTCACTAGGGCTGTACCTGGATGGTGCCTTATGTCTAAAATTACAGGATCCAGACTTAATTTAGGGTCAAACTCTTCAACCTACTTTTGAAAGGTGATCAACCTTGTCTTAATTTAACAGTGTTTCAAGGTTATGGTAATCCCAGATAGGTAACTTCAGAAAAAGCTCAACGTTCGGTTAACTTCCAAGGAACATTTACCTCGATCTTTCAGTACATACCTCTCCAGTGCATGTATACTACTTTTGATATTGAGAGTTATGTTATAGAAAAATTGAGATAAGTGCCTGTGGTTAATCCTGCGTTGTAGCAGTCAATTATCTGAATGCCAAATCTTAGCAATGTTAATTAATTTACACTGTTTGCATTTCAAGTCAGTAAGCTGCTTGACTCAAAGTAGTCAAAATTCATAAACGATGACTTAATTAATCAGCCGGTGTTGATTAGACATTGTTAGTTAACCAGAGTATTAGGCTATATAATTAAAATATGTAGGTGATTATCCAGAAGGTACCCATGTTTAAGAAAAATGCTTTAAAGGGTACCTTTTTCGGCATACCGGCGCGTAATGCACGTTACACAGTTAGGCCTTGGGTATATTTTTCAGCCTTTTTGGCAATAAATGGAGTAAATTGAAGTAAAGGGACCCCTCTTGAAAATGGCTGCCCGGAACCAGTTTACACTGAATAACGGACATTACCGTTACTCAGCGATAACTCGAGTGGCAGATCTATAGCAGAGTGGCCTCTCGGTGTGAGCCTGACATCAACAGGGAAATACTGAATGGTCACAGTTTTCGTTTAGATCAGGATGACCTGTGACTGCGCGGCATTGATGGAACACCAGTCCTCCAGTTTTGATATTGCACGCTAGAGATGCGCTTGGACTACTGCCTCTTGTTTGTCACTTGTCCACTGTATCTCATGGCGTCATGCCACACCGAGTCGAAAGCTTTTTACACATCTATCAATGGGCACCCGTGCACCAACTCTTGTCTAATGCCGCTTCACCTTCTGATATCAGTCTAACGATGTGTTCGGTTCCTTCTCGCTTTTTTCTATAATCTCTGTCTCGCCGGTTAGAGTGGGCTGTGTTTGGTTTGGGTATCCATGCACGCTAACAGGGGGAGGGGTGGTGGTTTGGGGGGCTCGAACGAAGTGGCGAAGTGGGCAAAAAGGTCCGCCTCAGAGAAACAAAAAGTCCGAGAAAACGAGACTAAAATCCACAGGAATTCGGCGTGACAGCACAATTCCTAGGTCTGAACGTAACACCCCGTTTTTAGTCCCCGTGTTTTTTCAGTAAAAGGTCTACAAATTGAAAAATTCGAGCCTACCTATATTTTAGGCTGGCCGGGGGTTCACTCAGTTTTATCCAATGTGTGGTTAATAGCATTGCTGACCGTCTTACTGGCATGATCGATACCGGCTGGTGGTAGACTACGTACGGAGTGGGCTCTCCGTAGCCTTAAAAAGTTTTCCGAAATGAACAGAATGCAACTGAAATCACAGAGAAGCAACTGGGTAAATATTTCTTTCAGGGGATACATTTTGAACTGTTGAATCAGACCGTAGCTTAGTTTGGTCATTTAAGACATACATGCAGGCACACGGATAGTGTGGAGGTTCTGGGTATCACTACCACTGTGGGTGCACTTAGCTGTCCGATGAACCTGTTGAGTTGTCTCTGGTAGAACACTCAGAGGTCGAAACGTGCCTTTTTTCTTCCTCAGGCTTAAGGTATCTTATGAATTGGTCGACACCAAGTGTTACTAGTAGAATTGAGTCTTTGCTCCACGGAGGCCTGTAAAAATTTTCCCCCGAGTTGGTCGTTCGGACAGATCCAGTGCATATCCCTGAACTGCCTCAGTGTAACACCCAGGTTTCCCCCCTTATACATGTAGCATTTGCTAATTTTACAGACAGTGCGCCATTCGTCCGCCAAGCTGTGTTTACAAAGAAAACACGGAAAAAACGGGACGTTGTGGCTTGCCCTGGTGTAGGCTCGCATGGCATGCAAATTACATGGCAACAAGAAATGGCATTCGCTCTCAATAACTCTCATCTCACAACAAGGGCATAATCTCTCTTCTCTTGGCACAAGGTACTGTCCCTTCATAACTATCAACAAGTGATTAGAACATTGAAATTTCGTCATCATTTTTCTGAGATTAACACTTTTTTAAACTTGAAACATAATGTCCTAACATGAGAGTTGGCTTGTACTTAATGATACACGTTTAACAGCTTTCACTCAAGTAACGCTATTAATATTAACTTTAGGCTTAAAGACTTAAAAATAGTAATTATTTCGGTTATATTTCATGTGTAATATGTAACGATATATGCCTAGGGTTAGGGATTTCATTAGCGGTTTTCAAGCTCATTGTGCCTATTGCGGAGAGCCGGGTGACATTTATATGAAATTATCCTCTTACCGAACACGTTCGTAAAGGCGAAGGCAACCTTTTTCATGTCATTTTTAGCAAAAATGAGGTTCGTTGATTATCCCAGACATATTTTTTCACTTATTTACTGCTTTTCGTAATTTAATTAATTACTCGTCGTCTACTCCGGAAGTGACGTTTTGGGAGGGAAGAATTTCGCGCCAATAAGTTCTTTTCACATAGTGTGACTGTGAGAGTAGTCGAGTCAGTCATTGTTCTACCTCGGTTGTGATAACTTCGGTCGTCGTTTGCTTTTGCTTACGAGTCAACATGCCACGCTGTTGCTGCGTACTGGGGTGTACTCATTATCGTCTGACGTACAGAGGAAGAACTGTCCCACTTGCCCGAGTGTACCGCGACACACTCCCTCTGGAGGGTGATCTGAGCACCCAAACTGCTTAGATCCCGCCGTGTGACTCCCTTGCCACACACCTGGCACTTTCTAACTAGCTCCAATACAAGTCCACAATAAACTTATCAAACTTAGGCTCACCGATCTGTTCATTGGATGACGAACTGTCCTCTTCACTGGGTGTCGAACTGGGCCTGTATTCACTCCCACTACTCAACATCGCTGCAGGGCTGCTTACAGGCTCTGGGCTAGAGACAACAGCACA
>NMRA01000027.1:759877-817865 GCA_002633005.1 Phoronis australis
CAGGCACTGGTTCGAACCTGCAGGGCCCGTTTATGTTGTCAAGAACACGCTCACGATGGTCGTTGTGCATATTGTCTGTGTCCGACGCTTCATCGTCACAAAAGATTTTCTAAAATTTCCTCGTCGTTGGAAGGCTCGTCGCTAAAGCTTTCGTAATCCATGTTGGTTTCTGCCTTGTGTGACTGAGGTTTACCAGCCGAGTTCATTCCTACAACACAGTTGTCTTCCGGACTCGACATCACAGACGCTTATGTAACCGCCTAGTCTGTTTTCAGAATTGACTCGGCTAAGTCGGAGAAGGTCATTACTGCTGGGCTTATCTAATTAATCACGCTGTGCGGACAGTAACTAGCCCAAGGAACGGGCTCCTGCAATGCTATTCTTTGAGTTGAAAAGCAGTTGTTTTGGTGTGAAACTATGTCTTTAAGGGTTACTTGTATGTCTTCTCCTGACGATGTTGTCACAGACCTTGCGGAGATGTGATTTATTGTAACCTATTTTGTCCTGGGTACGGCACGAGCTATGTTGCAGAGTAATGAAAACAAGATGAGCATTGCGAATGATGTCATTTATTATGACGTAAATAGAAAGAACTGAACAAGACTCTGCAATATGGGCATGGAAAAAACGCCGCCGGCGTGTACAATGAATAGCTCTGACAGATGGAACCAAAACAAAAAAAAAATCCTGAAGGGCCTAAAGAAAAAGTACAGAACATAAAAATAAAACTTGAAAATACCTAACAGGTAACGGATGTGAGACAAAGACGCCTGGGATCGGGGGTGGGAAAAATGGACAGAACGAACGTAGGTCTTGTAGACGACGACGTTGGTGGCTGAATGAGCTAGACCACATTGAACCGAACAAAGGAAACATGGGTGACTAACCAGGTGTGCGTTCAGTAGACGCTAGGACCTACGCTAGGACCTAGCTAAAACCTAGTCAAAGTCACGTGTTCTTATTTAAAATACACGGCAATATCTCAAGAAATCTCGCGAAGTCTTGCTTTTTAGCGAGGTCCTAGCCCTACTGAACGGGAGGCAGATGTCGCGTAGAGAAATGTATGAATACAAAAGTACATCCTTTTGGCTATAAATAGCGATGAGTAATGAAAAATAAACCCTAAGGGTTGATATCAAAATAAAGTGACAAATGTCAAAATAATGACGATAAATGCATTTAACAAGTTAAATTTAATTTATCGTAATCTATTTTGCCCGGGGTACGCCACGAGCTGCTATATTGTTATATTGTAGAGTAAGACAAGATGAGGATTGCGAATAATGTCATTTATTATGACGTAAATAGAAAGAACTAAACAAGACTGTGCAAGATGGGCATGGAAAAAACGCCATAATGGCAGTATAGGAATACTGACATCGCCCATCGATTTCTTCACGAAATGACCCTCTTACCGGATCGTTTTACAATAATGATTTTCACCAAAGTAGCGATATTAATATTAGGGTGATGAAATTAAAATGAGAAGTATTTTGCTGAATTTCATGTGTCATATAAATGTTAGGATTGTGGATTTTATTAGAGGTTTTCTGGCTCATTTTACATGTTGCGGAGAGATGATATTTACATGAAAAGATCCGAATACCCCGTATGTAATTGGAGGTACATTTCACTGTTATGTTTTCCACTCATTCAACTATATGAATTTTCGGGTTAAAATTCTTCAGCTGTTTCAGTGCTGATATGTCATGCCACGGAGAGGCATGGTTTACTCACCTAACGATATTTATATTACATAAGGATATGATTATGTAACTTGATGGACATGCATTCTACCATAGTTATTATCACTGACAAGACAATAAACATTTTAGGGCTATGGGTTCTCACACCCGTACCAATTACTACGCGATTCTTTTATGCGAAGACGGGCGATTTCGGTAGGAAATTACGCTGACATCCGTGCCCTGATGGTTTTCACTCATATGAAGATTATGAATTCAAATTGAATATCAATTTGCGCATGTCACGGAGTGGGATTTTGCTTACTAAGCAACACTCTGACCAGACATACTTAGTACTGTAATGATGTTGCTGGCTTAATGACGCTATTTATATTAGGGTCTTATAATAGGAATATCAAAATGATTATAGTTAAGGATGACTAGTACGGTCATCATTTCCACTCAAGTACTAAGTGTGCGGATTTTACGAGTTCGTCCGGATCTTCCATTTCGCGGAAAAGTGACTTCTCACTGGAGTTGCAATTAGCACTTCACATTTTTATTCATCGTAGAACTTGTAGGGTAAAATTATGTCACCAGACTGACCAACCTGGGAGATGTGACCTTTTATATGATGGATCCTGGAGACACACTTCTCCTGCTGGTTGCAATTCATGTTCATTTTTATTCTAGAGTAACCAATAGATTGACAAGGTGTTTTTGCTTGATGGGGGTATTGATTTTCTGAGCGAAATTATCCTCAATGCAAACTTCTAATTAGAAATGCCTTCTCCTTTACAGTAACGACGGCCACATTTGCAGGGTGGTTTAATTTGAAAAGTTTTTTTAATTTCAGTAGAACCTTTCTTGTTTTTCGTTTATGTTGCTGAGAGGCATTTTTTCATTTTAATTCCTTCTATTATATTTTTGAACTGTGATATATTTAAATGTGATTCCATTTACAAAAGAATTTTGCAGCCAAACACGCAAGAAATTGTGCGACCGGTTTCATGACTTGGAGTTTTCCTGAATAGCTGATTTGATTTGCACCATTAGTCATTGCATTCGTTCTAATTTTCATGGTGGTTTTGTTGTTACACTTGTAATTCTTTAATATACTTTCCATCCAGTACAAATCGTTTCTTTCCGTAACTGCTGAACACGTGCACCTCCAGAATCTATCCAATGTCGTAATTCCACCGGCCAGTCAGTGACAAGATACTTACAGCAAAATGGCATGTAAATGTTCAATGAATATTTAATTCACAAACGTATTGTTCGCAAGGTATATGGTAAAATTTATGAATACCTTTCAACTTCGTGAGAGGTTTTGAACAAATACAAATCATAACCAGGGGCGGATCCAGGATTTTTAGTTAGGGGGGCCAGGACAGAGCGTTAGCCAGGATTTTGCCCTTCAAACATTCGCACCCCCGAACTGACAAATGTAATCTTGGAGAATTTAAGGGGAGGCCATGCCCCCTTGGCCGCACCCTCTAAATCCGCCACTTATAATTACCTTTCACATTACGGATTTAGAACGGCCGGGTCCGTGGAATATTAATCTTTCTCGACCGCAGTAAAAGACCCAAAGCAAAAGGTGATTGCGACCAGCAGAAATTTAGGACGAAAGTTAGTACGCTCGAAAGGACCAGATCTGACTAGCGACGAACGAAATTAGTCCGATGACGTAAGGGCAACGCGCCCTATAAGTTGTCTCGGCCACTTCACGAGAGTGCTGAGCTCTTCCCGCCGGCGCACTCACGGCTCACTACTGTCACTGTACCTCAAAGCCTATTTAACAAAAATGTAAGCGTCAAGTGCTTATCGGGCAAAATGGAGATTCTGAGCGGTGGCGATGGGATATAGCGCTTCCTGATTTAGAAACCAGACAATACTGAGTCACGACGGACCCGTTATTCAGTAAACTGCGTATTATCGAAACTCAAACACTATTTTCCCACTCACATCTTACAATTAATACGTAACTCTCCCATTCTATCTCGACTCACATATGGAATATCTGTTTGGACATTTGGAGATTGCACAAGGTTAAAAATGTTACAAAAAGCTATACGAAATGTCAATTAATCCCCATTTCTTAGTCACACTCGACTAATTTGTAAGACTTAAGAAATATTACATTATATTGTTTAAATTTTTACTACAAATATATAAACATAATGCTCCCTAGATACTTTCACAACATAGATTCATCCAAGAATATCGCCTACTTCGAGAACAACACCATCACAATTTCCCGGTTTTATTACTAATAATACAAACTATTGACCACCATATACAATGCCTCTAACGCAAAGAAACAACATAAAACAGATCGTATTACCATTTGCCATATCTTTTGAACCATTGCAATTTTCCGGAATGCGATTTGAATTAGCGGTAACTCATTCCTTATTAGGTTTTTCTCTCTACTTTAAAAATATACTATAAACAAGTATGCTGAAAACTCCCATGTCACAAATTGTTACATATGTTCAAATGCTTAGAGATTCTGTGTCAGTCATCTTCAATGCTTTCCGTGCCTGTCAGTATTTTGAAGAAATACCTCTGTGAATTCATATTGCATATACCAGTAGTAGTTATGATTGTTAACCGGCTTCTAGAGGTTTATACCTTCAAAGTTGGTTGGTAGCCAAACCAGGTTGAACAAAATGTGTTATTGAAATGACAGGAAATACGAACACAGTGATAGCAGTCATTTTTGTATTCTTGTTTGTTTTTGTGATTTTTCATATAATATTCTCTGTTTCGCATTGTTCATTTGTATCTAGTTAAATAAAAAGTTCTCTCTCAGTGAAGGAAACTGGTTCTCCTGCAACTGTTCGAAATCGCCACGCCAGTTGAAATTCACTAACCCGCCAGATGGCCTTCAGAGTAGTTCTCTAGCTGTCTCGCTGCTATAAATATCTAATCAAAGTCACGTGTTCTCATTAGAAATACACGGCAATGTCTCGCGTAATCTCGCAAAGTCCTAACGTTACTGAACTCCTCGCTGGTTCTCTACGTGCCTAGCCAGCTGGCTACCACTTAGCGGCACGCAGGGCCCCTGATTCGGAATCAGCGAGTAGTAAACTCTACACAGGTCTTGGGATGGACAAGCGTTCAGCGCCACCTTCAGATCTCATGCAATGCGGACGGGAGGTTTCAACTGGTATAAAAAGCGTAAACACCTTTTCTGCCATTATAATGCCGGCAAATTTCCACTGCTGTGCAGTGGGATGTACCAATGCTTTACGGAAAAGGCAAAACTTTTGAAATATCGATTGAAATAAATTTGTGAACTTAACCTAATCAAACAATGGCCGGAGGAGCTGACATCGAAATTTATTCCTCTACGTTTAAATTAATGATCCACTATGTGGTAATTGAATTTCTGTCCACCAAATCTGAGTCGGGATTAATCGGAAGTCATCACTTTCGGCCTTCTCTCACTCACTCTGAAGAGTTGGCAATACGAAAAGTCTAAGAGCAGAGTTCAGCAGCTGTCTCTCAGCTGGAAAAATCTTGCCAACATCACGTGTTCTCTTTTAAAATGCACGGCAATATGTCACTTAATCTTGCGAAGTCTTGCTTTTTAGCGGACGAGGTCCTGGCGTAGGTCCTATAGCGGCGTTACTGAACTCTACCAAGTTAAAATAACTAAATCTCAACTACTATTCAGTACTCAGTAGAGACCACAATATCACCTTTCTTACATAATGGTTTCGTTCATTTCATAAAAGATGACCCAGTGGTCTTTTGTGCTGAGCACAAAGGTGGAACACGTGAACCTAAATTCAGATGTAGGCGAAAACTTTTGGAAGGTACAGCAGCGTGTTACGAAGCAATCTGATGGAAGACGAAAGGTGAACTCAATGACAAGACTTACAACCAGCTAAACGGTGAGCGATGATATCGTTGTAGGTAAATGTACTTCCTACTGGACAGCATGATATAAACTCGGTCACTGATACTCTGTACAATATCCGATCTTTCGGTGAGTAGTTGTACAGCCAATTGTAAATAGATATTACAAGCCAACACTATAGAATAGCAGTTATATTTCGAGAGCACCAAACTGTCTGTTCCGATAGGGGTCTTCCCACAGCGTGTTAAAGTGCACACTGTCTGCTTGTACAACCTTCTCCTTGCAGTTGCTGTTTATCGTTTTCAATACGTTCAATTATACCAAGTGCCGAGTGGTTAAAACATGCTTTGCCCGATTTCACTATTAGATGACAATATTTCTTTGGTACTTTAATGACAGTTGACTTAATCTTTGATTTTGAGGGAAAAGTATTTTTAGTATAATATGCTAATTGAAAAAAATACAGGCAATATATGACTTAATTCGGCTATAACTAGCTAAGACGAGCCCACCCTTAAGGCCGGTGTTGGGATCGGGGCACTCGGACTCCCCGAACCCCCAACAAAGAATTTTCCCACATTCCTGGAAAATAACACAGCAAGTTATTTAAATGACGTTCACTGAGTCGAATGCTAATCCCGTACGAACCCGTAGGCTAATCTCCCACCCACATGAAGTTGCCCTGTAACTGTCGTGTTGGCAAAACGCACCCATCTTAAGCGCGGGGGGGTAATTGCAATCATCACCAAAAAGCAGTGCATGTCATCTATTTCAGCAACAATAATGAAGGAAATTAGATGCAACAAAAGATATCTCTTAAATTAAAACAATAAAGATAGTGATGCAACATTTGCAGTGTGAGTGACAAGTTTATTCTTGATTTGCTGCAGAGAGACCCAGTTATTTTCAGTTCTCATAATTACGATACAAAATTATTTAAAAAAATGAAAATCGATCCAGATATAATTCGGAAAGCCTGAAATACATACACATTTAATTCCAAAAAAATTAATTCCAACGCAAATAGAAAAAAATCAAGACGAAAACCTGTGGCTCATACCCCAACTGTTAGCATGGAAAAATACAAGTCAAAAAACAACATACTTCAAACTAGAAAGATTATTGTCACGGCGTGACAATAACGGACTCTGCGCGTGCGTATTACTGGAATTATTATGGGAAGTTACTGACAGCAACCCGTTTACCAATATGAAAAGGAATTCTTTAAAATTGTAGGAGAAATTATATATTAATTTTTTGATGACCTTTCCACTAATTGACCTCTTCCGGTGCATTATGAGCCCCGATGAGGGAGTAATTGTTAACTCGATTAAAAGTGTGGTTAATGCTGATAATCACAACTGTTTTACTTTAAGCACTTCAGAATACAAGATGAATGAAGTGGTCAAACTTTCAGAAGAAAAATGCACCTAATGACCCCATGGGTGCACCAAATGACCTGAAAATTTAGAATTCAAACTCAATCGCACTTAGTAAACAGATACGTAATTCGGAAGTCTCTAGCTCAAAATTTAAGTTTGCACTCAATGACCTTTGACCTATCTTTCTGATTGGTTAGGCCTATTGCAAAGTAAAGTAGGGTATTCAATTGGCATGTTGACTTACAGCAGTGTGCTGAAATTGAAAAGAATTCCTTGAAAAACGTAAGACATAACATTTTGAACGTTACATGACCTTTGCACTAATTGACCTTATCCGGTGCATTTTAAGCATGTTTAGGAGAATTATTGCAAAGCCCATGGAAAATGTGTTTAACGCTGAGAATCACAGTTGTCTAACAGTTGACACATCAGAATACTTGCTGATTGAAAAGGTCAAATTTTCAGAAGAAACATGCACCTAATGACCCCCTGTTTGCACTAAATGACCTGAAACTTTGGATTCCGATTTGATTTAAGTGTGGCAATCAGACCTGTCAATTTGAAGTGTCTAGCTCAAAATTTTAGTTTGCACCTAATGACCTTTGACCTATTTCATCTGATTAAATGACCCGATTACTTAGAAAAGTAATTTTTTTAAATTGTCATGGTGACTTATACCTGTGCATCGAATTTGAAAAAGATAGCTTTAAAACTGAAGGAGTAGCATTTTTAAAATTATATGACCTTTGCACCAAACGACCTCTCCCGGTGCAATATGGAATATGATTAAATAACCAATCAAAATTTATATACTGTCAAAAGTCATATGCTGAATTTAAAGACCGTACCTGCACCCAATTTGGAGTTATTAAGCCTCAAAGTTGGTCGGAAGAAGAATAAGAATAAGAAGAATAAGAATAAAATTGAAGAAAACCCAGGAACAACAGTACTCTGCGCTTACACGCGCAGAGTAATAAGAACAAGAATAAAATTGAAGAAAACCCAGAAACAACAGTACTCTGCGCTTACACGCGCAGAGTAATAAGAAGAATAAGAAGAATAAGAATAAGAATAAAAGAATAAGAATAAAATTGAAGAAAACCCAGGAACAACAGTACTCTGCGCTTACACGCGCAGAGTAATAAAATTGAAGAAAACCCAGTAACAACAGTACTCTGCGCTTACACGCGCAGAGTAATAAGAAGAATAAGAAGAATAAGAATAAGAATAAGAATAAAAGAATAATAATAAAATTGAAGAAAACTCAGGAACAACAGTACGTGCGCTTACACGCGCAGACTAATATAGAATACACCAATCACAATCATAATAAGATGGCCAAGCTTTTCAGTTTCAAACAGTAATTACAGGAATTAATTGTTCATATGCCATGCTGGTGTAGAACAAACTATTTGACTCATTCTACCCAAAAATACAAACTACCAGGACCCTGAAAATAGGCAGACAGAATTTATAAACAATGGCTAACTTGTAAACATTGCGCTACTCAGCGTCGTCGTCAACTAGGAGTGCATCTTCATCGTGGGTTTCGACCTTGACATAGAACCTTCTCCGCTGGGGTTGCCATTTGTTTTCACGTTGTAACCACAGCCACACGGTTGCTTCCTCCGCTGCTCTTACAGTAAACTTGAACATATCAGCTCGCCTAATGAAATACCCAGTAGCTTCGTCATCCACCACGTGCTACCTGCAATAAACGCTCGACATCCAACTTCTATGGGAAGACAGAAGCATTTCCAGCCATTCGCCGCACATTCCTGCAATAGCTCTACGTACTTCAGTAGTTTCCTCTCTTGAGCCTCCTGCATCCTAGTCTCCCACGGCACAGTTAACTCGATCAAAATCACTATCTTCTTGCTGTCTGCCCACAACACTATGTCTGGTCTTAACTGGGTTACTGCAATATGGCTCGGTAAGGAACCCCTAGTTACCACATCCATCACCATCTTCCAGGCGGCAGCCATGCCTAGAATTCCTGAATCACACTTCTTAGTGTTGAACTGAATGAGTGCCTTGCCAGAGTTAGTCGCCTTCCTTCTCTCTAGTTCTAAAACATGTGCAATACACTTGAGAATCTTGTCATGGCGTCAAGTGTACTTCCCTGAAGTGAGAGCTTCTCTACAGCTTGATAGAACGTGTTCTAAGGTACATATACATCGCTTATCACAGTCCCTGCAGCTGTCATCCTGAGTTTTGCCCCACGTTCGAAGATTGACAGATGTTGGGAGAGTGTCATATATGGAACCAAGTAAAAAACCCAATCTGAACTGGTCTGAAGACAGAAGGTCTTTACCAGTTATCCTTCTGCTGTTCACTCCTTTCCATGATGTCCATACACCCTGTTTCCTCAGTCCTACCGCTTCAGCATACCTTCTCTCATTCTCCTGAAATCTAACTTCGTCCAGAACCATTTTGCGCCTCTCTTTGCCTGTTGACGACTTCCACCTATTCCCCGGAACCATTCCCAATCCCTGTCTTCCATGACCGACGGTTCCCACGATGTCTTTATGCCGTAACCTGCTCTCTGCCTCTTCCACTGCTACAGCAGCCTTCCACTTTCTTCCACTCTCTCTGACCATCTCATCTCTCGAGTTCCGCAGAATCAGTAATGTTCTGCACTTTATTACCTTGAACTCCTCCACAATCGATGTCAATGACAGAGAAACTGTACATCCTTTGATGTATAAGTCGAGTCTTGCAAAGCTTGGTGGGACACCCACCTACTTTATTTACCATCTGCTCACCATCCTTTCCATTTTTTCAGCAGTTGAAATTGAGAAATCGTACATTGCCAGTGGCCACATAATTTTAGGGAAAAGTCCAAAATGGTAACACCAGAATTTAAATCTGCCCGGGAGACCGCTCTTCTCAATCGTGATCAAATTGTTGTTCAGCTCTTTGATGGCTGCCTTTACATGCTCCACATCTTTCAAAGACCTGCTGTAGAACTTCCCTAAGTATTTGACTGGTTTTCTGCTCACAGATGGAATGGCCTCTGATCCTATCTTGAACGTATGGTGTGGGTTGACTTGTCCCTTCACAATCACAAGGCTACGAAACTTCTCCACCTTGAAACTCATGCGTGCCCAATTAGCCAGCTCGCCTAGTGTCTTGACCACCCAAGCGGTATCTACCGCAAACCCTGTTGTAATCGTCAAGTCATCCACAAATGCTCTACAAGGTGGCATCCTTTTACCCTGCAGCAAAGGTCCTCTGCACTCTTTACTAGCCCGCTTGATGATAACATTCATAGCCATGATAAAAAGGATGATCGATATGGTGCGCCCTGTCATTATCCCTTTCTCCAGCGTCTGCCAACCTGTAGTGAAGTCGTTGACTGTGAATCTCATATAAGTCCCATGGAAGTAACTCGTAATGAGATCTCGAAGTTCTCTGGGGATATGATAGGTCTCCATTGCCAATTCAATTAGTGCTTGGGGCATCGATCCATAGGCATTGCCATGTCCAACCATACCACTGCTAAACCTGTCTTGTTTTGCTTAGCATCTTTAATGACCTCTGTTATGGCGCTATTATACGCCAGACACCCTGCATATCCACGAATTCCACCCTTCTGTACCGATGCATCCACAAACTTGTTGCGCAGGAGATAACTCGTCATCCTGCTTGAAATGAATGCAAAAAATCTTTCTCTCTCTATATCTAAAAGCGAAATGGGACGAAAATCACCAATCTGATGGCTTCCTTCAACTTCAGGATATACACCCCTCTGCTTTACCCCAAGCACCAGGCAAAGTCTTCTGTCTCCATATAACTCTCAGAAGCTTCCACAGACGTTTCAACAGCCTTGGACACTTCTTATACACTTTATAAGGCGGACCCGATGGCCCTGGGGCTGACCCTGATCTTGACTTTTCTTTGACATTCTTCAACTCTGAGAACTTGATGTCACAAAATTCCAAGGCTACACTTGGTGCATCCTCAACGTCCAGCCAACCAAAGTCCGCCAACTCTACACTTCTGGCCCTGTCACTGTGTAAGTCCTTCAGATGGTTTTCCGGCTCCTCCTGAGTACACTTCAGACGTCCACTGGCCTCCTTCCCTAGAATGCCCTTTACAAACTTGAAAGGGTACGTAAGCAATAAACCTCTCTCTTGTACGTGCACGCTCGACTCTCTTCTTCCTCAGACGTTCAGCTTTGCTTAATATCAAAAGCCTAGCCCTTAACTCGAACCAAAGCTGCGCAAAACCTTCTTTCTCCTGTTGGACAGCCTTCTTCCACAGCTTCTTTAGATGGCGCAATTCCTGCCTGATTTGAGAAATCTCTATCTGCCAATCAGATCATTCAAAACCTGTCACGTGACCACTTCTCTCTTGAACTGCAAAACTCGAGTTGGTCAAAATAAGACTTTTTAACAAAATAAAACATGAAAAATGTCAAAATAAATTGGAACACATCAACGGCAATTTAGAACATATTTGCAGTAACGAAAATAGCACTTTGTATCCCGTTTCGGCTGCAAGTAGAAAATCGGACTCAGGCCTAGCAACTTGGCAAGTACCGGTACTGGAACGGGCTTGCACGTGGTCGTGGGATCTGAAACAAAATAATTTCATACATCAGTCACATCCCACGATTCAAATGCTATTACATTCCGAATCCAACGAATTATCAGTTACGGTTGAATTTCCTTTCAGAAAGCCTTTTTCCTTTCTTGTGTTTCATCATTTTCAGGTGGTCCTCCAAGGCGATTCGGCCACGCACGCTGTAATTGTCCCTCTGTCAAAGTTTACAGAGCGCAAACCCTGATTTTTGTTGTTTGAAAACACATTGACTGTTTTTTATCCCTTTGTTCCATGAAATATTCTGTCAACGTCTACTCCTAGCTCCGCGCATTTTTGGCCGCAGAATCGCACTATTTGTCACCGCGATTTAACACCATATGCTGACGCCATCGATGAACCACGCTATTTCAGGTGCACCGGCAATTACGATTTTCGTTTCTCCAGAACTTAAAAAGCAGTTTCCGCTTTTCCAGTCGTCGGCAACGCCGCGGTAAGAAACCAATTTGTCGTGGAAATTTTACGGCAAATCCGATTTTTCCGCGGAAATATAACAAAAATGAGCGGAGAACAAAGCGGAAAACCGTGTTTCCGCGGAAAATTCCAAGCATTCTAATGATGACCGCTGTAGTGGGAACCTGTGTTCACGAGCTTAGTGAAAGTATCGGAGACGCAATATTTTTGTTCTCAGTGACGTCTTTTACATGAACACACATTCAAACTATGTCGCATCTATAAACCTTTCTGATGCTGCATTGTAATGGCGTTCACATTCTAGTGTGATTTTTTTCCAATATCTACCGCTGTATCTCACAACTTGAGAATGTACTCGTAGAAATATAATCTACGTCATAGACCTACAGACAAACAAAATGATTGGTTTAGGGGCGATGCTGTACACTGTCAAATCTATAAAATATATTGACGACAGTTTTTCTTTGACAGATACCTGGGTTCCACTCTTGAGGTAAACTATCGTCGATATATCTAACAGTTGTGATTGTTTGGGGTATAGCGCCTCTGATGGAAGTTTTTATTTTGTGACCGTCAGTCCCCCACGAGGAGCGCTGGTGTATAGGGCTATCAGATACACAGACGGTTGTTTCTCATTGGCGAATTGTTGGTTTACCGCGACTAGATTGTAAGTATGTGTTACGTCGACTACATAGAAAGAGCATGTAAATGTACCATTAGTTTTAAAGTGTACACAACATGACTCTAGTACCTCAAAATAAATTTTATTATTATATCTTACTTGATTGCAGTGCCTTTAGTGCACAGCTCATAAAGAAACACGCAAAAATTGAAAAAATAATAATTATGTACAACGTCATGGGTTGAACCCAAGTCGTTCGCCATACAGTTCGGATCAGAGACAAAGTGTATAGAGTGAGGTGAAAGCAAAGTACATTTAGCGTCGAGAAGGTTCGTAGAGGGATCAAAAGATGTGTTTCCGGAGGTTGCAGCAACAGCAGCCAGGCAGAGAACGTCTCGGTGTTCCGAAGGACACCAAAGTTGCGCAGAAGTGGCATCGCTTCGTGCGCCGAACGAGAGTGTGGCCGTGGGACCTCATCGTGGACCAAGCGATTCGGTCCAGGGCCACTCTGTGTTCTGCCCACTTTGAGGACTCGTGTTTCGACTCCAGTCACAGGAGATGTTACGATGAAGGCCTGGTTCAATAAAGGACAATATTTATCATTCAGAAACATTGGCCCTTCATTCAGGATTGTCTGTTGGATGACTGGGTTGACTCGCCGAGCCCGAGGCCGCTTCTCTAGCTCGCTGGAGGATCCAGTTCGTAAGGCTCAAAGTAGAAAAGTACGCAGACGGAAGCACATCAAACTTGTTCTCGCTTTCGTGCAACCCCATTTCCTCATCCTGGCCACCATTCCCGTACGTTTCTTCATAGTATTCATTCAATTCTTGCTCATAATCGTCGTCGCTTTCGAAATTCACTGCTCTCCGCCATTGTTCAATGCTAGTCACTGATCTCTTGTGTTCAACCCATGACGTCACATGGCGGGAAATGTCATAACGCGAAGTTGTCGTGAGGACTCGATTGGGACCTCAGGGGTCTCACGCTCCACCGGCTAAATTGAAAAGGCTTTGTCCAGTCACGCGTTGTGTGTCATAAATCGAGATAATGATACCAACAGCTGACGCGACAAGCAGAACTACTTTCTTTTACTTCATTTGTGCACTAACTGGAGAAATTTAGAATTAGACTTTTAAACACTATCCGATCGTCAACTTTTTTCGGGAGACTTAAATCTCAATGTAGTTTGCGCAAAGACGATGTGCAATTTTTGGAGGTGTATTGACGATGATCAACGTTAAAACGGAGAGTAAATAAGTGCGTAATTGATCATCCAATCGGTAGTTTTGCGAGAAAGCGACGACCTTGCCGAAATTGAATAACGGAAACCCTTGAAAATCATTATAAGCGAGAAAGAGAAAACAAATATTTTCTGACGTTTAGGCTCATTAACTTTGAGTAAACGAAACGTCGCAAATATGTTCCGTCTTCTCTTGCGCGCTCAGTGTTATGGCTAAAAATCGAGTTAGGAAACATCTAGACTAAAATCTTGATGGTATCTTATTTTGCCAGCGACCATACACGGTATAAAAATGAATGAAAAGCTGAATTAGGCAAAACTTGACTTGCTGGAATTCTCGTCAAGGAACGCATAAATATCACCATCATCTTCATGTCAAAATTACCAACTAAAACTCGAGGGGGAGGGCACGAACCTTACATCCTGGTACGCGTTTTCGTTAACGAACTTCAAAAAATAGAGCATGGAGGAGTGTTTGAAAGAGCCAAAATCCATCCAAGTCGAAGTGGCCATAACGGAGCGATATGGAGATTTAAAATGACGTGATTTATCCATTTTTTCAGTTGCTGTGTACCTAAATGAACTGGCACAGAAAAAATGACTTAGGCCTACAGTACGATTTTCTGAAACGTACCTCAGCGAAATCGTCAAAGAAAAAAGCGCCACTTGCCACCTAAAACGGACAAAAACAACCAAAGCGCGCAACGCGTCGCTTACCTGAAAAAGTAACTCTTTCACTTGTTGTTTGTGGTTAAACATGTGATGTGTACCCATATTTTTGGTCGTGGCACCCTACAACGGGCTACTACTTCAAATGACACGTATATATTGTCGATGTCAAAATTTAACTGCCCCACCGGTTCCCAGGGTTTCATGTTTTGTAATTTAAAATGATTGCATAAACTTAGGAATAAATGCGAATTACAGGCACTGCGTTCACAAAGAGTAAGAAAACAAAAACCCAGCGGCATACGATCACCTCGCTTTAACAATGCATTGTGCGCATTCCACATAACTAGTAGGCCACTCTTCAGATTAGTGCTTGGGCAATGAAAATAAGTGTAAGATTTCGGAAGAGTGTAATATATATTGTACATGAGAATTTCAAACGTTAACATGACTAGTTGTTCATACTATGGGAAAAGCAATAAGGGACACAGGCACTAGCGATGATAAACTCTTCAGTATAAATATTACATTTCACAGGATGAGCAAAACATGCACTAAGCACTGTTGAGATAACCTACCGAAATCTTTTTAACTAACAATTATAAACTCTGCAATATAAACAATACACTTTATACAATGAACATGTAACAAATATACACACCCAAATAGTGTTACATGCAATCCCTGATGAGATCATCCATAAGTATGAATCCCTCCATGTAAACAATAACTCACATGGTGAGCAAAATATTTAAAGTGGGACTTAACTACAACATAGAAACCTTCAAAATTTGTGTCATAGCAGTACAAGGTTCTACTACTTGACAAAACACCATAAGTGATATAACTGCTGAGATCACTACCTTCACGAGGAAAAGTTATCAATATAATAATATGAAACATGGGTTTGAGCAAAGTACCGGTAGGTGCACAATACTGCTATCCCTGGTGGAACCAGTCACTGAAAACCGCAATAAATTGCACACCTCACAAGATGACAATAATATGTATACAAGAATTTGCTTTTCAAGATAACCATGTGGAAATGACAGGGTCATTGCAGAACTTGGTAAAAAATCTGCATTTCAGCCTAAAAAACAACCATTTTCAAAACCACACCAGGAGTCACTGAATAAAAATACTAAAAAAGACAGTATGTAATTCATTTCTTGGGATGCAAACAATAACTATCCTAAACTGAAAAGATCAGTCATCCAAGGCTTGAAGAATATTCAAAATAGATACACTGGTTAAGCAATAAACTAGTAACAACAATAACGGAGACATGTCGCAATAAATACATCCCTAGTTTTATAGGAGTAAAACTAGCATTTCAAGCTCAACAATGCCCATACAACACAAGCAGCTTACACATTTCCATAACCACACAGGCAATACTGGTGTGGTACATGAATGAGGTGCACACACTATGCATTCATACACATGTGAGTAGGACATTCTCACTGACCACAATGGTCAACAAAGCTGCATGCAGAATACTACCCTGCTGGCATCTCAAAGCATTTGATATACATAGAACATTGGAAATGAGTGGAGGGCACACTAATAAATGCTCTGGTGGGGCCCTTAAATCCAGTAAGGTCATACGCTGTTCAGCAAAAAAAAAACAGCTTTTCAAACAAATTTCCAAACACAGTACAACACTTTCAAACACGATTAAGTGCCAAAAATACCGGAATTGATACCTGGGCCCTGTCATTGATCTTTTTACAGGAATTGGAACTCGAAATTACGTTTGGAATTTTGTACTCTACTTTTGTGCGAACTTAAGACAGGTGGCTATTATCCTATGCTCCTATTAGTGTTAGTTTACAGTTGATAAACCCAAGAAGAATCCAGTACAATAAACTGGTATGTTATGAAATCCATTCTAGTTACTTCACGAAAAATAAGCAGAGCTTGGAATGAGCAATAACAAAAACAGCGGAGAAATTTCCAGCTGATGTATGATACACAAAAAATAGGTTTGGGTGATAGACATTTTTGGATGTAAAATTTACCTGAACTAAACATTTAATGAAGTCGAAAAAATCATAAAAAGAGGAAACTGGAAATCCAATCAGAGAAAATCGACACCAAAAAAGGAATTCCTCTTAAAAGACGGAAATCCCAAGCCCTGATCAAGTCTGTATTCTCCAGGCTTCAACGTGTACATAAATGCAACTGTCAAGCGGTATACCTTCTTGAAATTGTCACGGCAAGCTCTCTGAAATGTAAACAGTCACAGTTTTGGTGGTGTGATTTTAAAACTTCTGGTGCTGATGACCTTGTGCACGTGCAGTAGTGTACCACAGCTTACACTCATGTAGTCAGAAGGTCACATCACTGTTTGGAAGGGCATCATTTTTTAGAGGGATTGTTGAGTGTTGCTCAATGCTCAGGACTCAGGAGTTTTGGGAAGCAGTTGAACGAATTAGAAACCAACGATGAAAACATTCATGAAAAGAAACCAAACCCCATAAAACGCTTTAATGAGTGGTTCGAAAAAGAGGAGATAAAAGTACATGTGCACTGTCAAGCAAGAGCTGCATGATAGTAAGAAAAGGTTCAACAAGTGAAATACAGTTTACTCACTGGTAAATATTAAACTAAGCAATCAGGGTGTAGACTGGACTGGATTATTTTGTAAACAAAAGTCAAGAGTGAACAATAGGGCCAGGTGTGCAGGACTAAGGGTTAAGCTAGTACTGGTATGCAGAATACAATGGCTTATCAATATATTATGTCATCAAATTCAGTCAACAGAGAGTGCACTATGGCAAGGGGGTTGGGGGGATCTACAGAAAACAATGAAATGAAACATAAACAAATGTAAAGAAATGAGAACAAGGTAACAAAGACACGGCTGAAGATTGCTGTCTCCACCTCTTATTAATAAAACTTAAATGGTAATTTAAAACAATGGCTTGACATTATTTCATTTGCGAACACCATTCCAAAAATTCTGGATCTGCCACTGGCATTGAAAATCCCGGAATACCAATTCAATCCGACAACATCGGACTTGTTACAGTAAATCTACTTCACAAAGAACAAACACAACATTGAAGGCACCATGGTATATTCGCTCAGACGTTTATCTTTCACTAAGTAACAATGTTTCTCTGACTTTAAATGTGGTAGATGTACATAGTCTGTAATTTCATGAACACAAAATCCCACGCAAACACGGTATACTTTATCTATACAGCCAACAGCATCATGCGAGCATAAGGGATGACAAAAAAATACTTACGTTTTTCTTCACCAGGTCCAGGTACCGAGCCCGACGTAGTCGATCGGCTCAGCCTCTCACGAATCACGGCTCGACGAGCTGGTCAAACTCAGACGGCCATCCAGGAAAACCGACGTGAATTCCCAGCGCTGTCATTTACTCCCCGCTCAATTGCTTCCTTCCAATGGCCGTTTTCGTCAACTGCCTGCATTTTCTGTCCATCTTCCATTTTGAAACGGCTACTTTTGAATTGAGAGCAAAAACAACAACACAGCCATCCTCACGTGTTGGCCGGACTCACTACTCACCACCATGCGCGAGTTAGGTCCTTATAGACATGTTCACCAAAATGAAACTGCTGTTTTCTTGTTAAAATATAGAGTACGATTTTACTTACATTTTGATAATTTACCATGCAAATAGTTTAAAAATGACAATTATAAGTCGATTTTGACGTCTTCCTTTGTTGACAGTGAAACCGCATTACCGCGTAGTAATCTTGTGTGACGATTCTCTGAGTGTGCAGGGCTAGCCTGGACTGAAAGTGAAATATCTCGGCCAAAACTTCATCGATTTTCGTGGGAGAAAAACGCTTGTTTTCAGAATTTTACGAGGAATTTGTTGATGAATCTTTTACATGTTATTGAAAAAGGCGAAAACACAAACGCGCGAGTCATATTTCTTCAGGCAGCCCTTAGCGGCTTCACGGGCAATAAAATGTAATCGACCGAATAGATTCGTCGACCACAGATTTACCCTGTGGTTTTTCCGCTTGATCCCAGACCGCCCCGAGTTGCTCCAGCATCCATCTCGGGGCGGTCTCTCACGAGGGTTTAGCGTTATGGAAAATTGGCAAAATTGAAAGAAAAATCAAAATTTCGAGCTAATTATACAAAATAAACATGGGTTTAGCTAAATTTTACGTTATACATTTAGTCTGTGGCCACCGGTAATTCAAAATGTGCAAAAATCCATGTTGTGTACTGTTTAAATGCTGGCCGAGTGGGGACAGAGCGAAGGGTGTGAGTAGACCGAACTAAATTATCAATTTAGTGGATAGACAATCTGAGTGATGTTTGCCGTAAGTCAGCGGGTGGTTATAAGCACCTGTAAGCTGCTAATTCAGCTCAAGTTGTTCATGACTGATCAATAGTCTCCAGCATTTTTAACCGAAATAGGCCATTTTCTACATATCGAGTAGTGATACTATCTACTTTCTATAGTTTTTCCGGCCATGTTGTATGAACAATTGGCCGAGAAGAGAGCATATGGTATGCCCACGCGCGCGCACCCAGCCTATAATATAGGGGGGGAGCTCGAATTTTTCATTATGCAGACCTTTTACTGAAAGAAACGAGGACAAAAAACCGGGGGCCACTAGGTTCAGGCCCACGAATTGTGCGTCCGCCCGACTTCCCGTGGATTTTGTGAACTTGTCTCGTTTACTCGGACTTGTGTTTCACTGAGGCGGACCTTTTTGTCCAATTCGCCAAATTGGGAGGCTCGTTCGAGTCCCCCGAGCCCTCCCCCCCCTTGTGTGCGCCCATGTGTCCAGTACGTATAACGCTGTTCACGAGGATGACAGGACCAAGACTGAGATTTATTTATGTCAATGGCATGAGCATTCTTAAAGGCGAAGGCAACATTTTTCCTGTCATTTTGAGCTAAAATAAGGTTGGTTGGTTATCCCAGACATATTTTCCACTTAATTACAGCTTTTCGTAATTTTGTTGATTACTCGTCCGCTACACTGGAAGTGACGTTTTAGGAGGCAAACATTTCGCGCCAATTTCTTTTCATATAGTCTGACTGTGAGAGCTGCCGACTCAGTCATTGTTCTACCTCGGTTGTGTTAAGTTCCGTCGTCGTTTGCTTTCATTTACTAGTCAGTCAACATGCCACACTGTTGCTGCGTACTGGGATGTACTATTTATCGTCTCACGTGCGCTTTGGGAGTACCTTTGCATCGCTTTCCGATGGATGACAAACTTCGCCGTACTTGGCTCGTTCGTGTGAAGAGCGCAGCGTTACCCGTCCACGCAACGTACAAAGCAGTCGAGAATTACCGTGTGTGTGGCAAACACTTTCTGTCGTCCGATTACGAAAGGGATTTGTACGCTGAACTGATGAAGGTCCCTGCGAAACAACGCCTGAAGCAGGATGCCATTCCATCTGTGTTGATTCCAGGCAGTGCCCCGTCGCCACCCCCAAGATGTGCGTATTTGAAGCGAGAAGCCTCGCGAGCTGTGGCCAGTACAGTGACTGGAGCCAGTGGAGGCACTTCATCTACTGTCACCCGTGCCTCCGAACGTACCCCAGAGCGTGCCATTCCTGGAACCAGTAAGTGATTCGCCCTGTGCTGTTTTCTCCAGCCCAGAGCCTCTAAGCAGCCCTGCAGCGATATTGAGTAGTGGGAGTGATTACAGGCCCAGTTCGACACCCAGTGAAGAGGACAGTTCGTCGTCCAGTGAACAGATCGGTGAGCCAAACTTTGATAAGTTTATTGTGGACTTGTCTAAAGTGTTGGAGCTATTTAGAAGGTGCCAGGTGTGTGGCGAGGGAGTCACACGACACGATGTAAGCAGTTTGGGTGCTCAGGTCACCATCCAGTGGGAGTGTGTCGCGGGACACTCTGGCAAGTGGGACAGTTGTTCCTCTGTCCGTGGTATGCCGGAGGTCCACTTAACCATGTCCAGTAGTGGCTTGGCCTCGTCGAACTCTGAACAGCACAAGCATTCCATTGAGGTAGGCATAACAACGCACACAGTGCATTTGCACCAAGATGTGTCACCACGTCTGTCCTCAGTAGCCGCCTCGTTTCTCTCAACAGCTGCCTGTGCCTGTGCGTACTCTGCCTCGTTATACTCGGGCTCAAACATGTACCCACCCACTGAATGTCCGTGAAAAAATTCCTCGTCACCACTGCTGTGAACAAGGTCTCCGTCACTCACACTACTGTCACTGTGATACGGGTCACCGACTCCAGCCATTTTCAGCTTACAACACACTAAACAATCCCTAAATCCAACGTAGTTGAGTTCTCTACTAACCTATCTTGCCGCAGAATACTCGCCGATGGAAAGTGGTGGCGACAATTGTTGAAAAACAGCACAAAACAAAAGTAGAATAGAACAGATTCGCACGGGAAAGTCAACGCAAAACCAAATGGCGGGAAACGCTTGCCTCCTAAAACGTCACTTCCGGAGTAGCGGACGAGTAATTAATAAAATTACGAAAAGCTGTAATTAAGTGGAAAATATGTCTAGGATAACCAACCAACCTTATTTTAGCTCAAAATGACATGAAAAAAGGTTGCCTTCGCCTTTAAATAACGTTTATACATGTCTGGCCACTGGTCGCAATCTTGCCCTAGTGAGGTTGTTTTTCATGACTTCGTGACTTTAAGTTTTGGTACTAAATTACTAGGTTCAACCTACCACTTGGTTGACATTAGCGGTCGCAATATGATTTTGACTTAGATAACATCTATGGAAGCGTATAAGTGCCACAACACTCCAAAAACACAACAATTAACATCCTACAAGCCTCACGACATTCTACAAACTGCACAACACCCCCACATTTACCACATCACTCCAAAACTCTATACAACATCCCCACAATCACCACAACGCCTCAGAACACTCCGACATAAAAGCATTCTCCCTGCGTTCAGACAAACGGTTCAGAACGGCTGCCGGATAACATGCGACTCCATTGTTAATTACTACGCAGAGTTTTTGTCACGTATCAAGTGACAACAAAAGTTAATGAAGCTAAGCATATGCTTTAAAAATTGGCAAACAGGTTTTCGAGTAACAACAATGCCTACGGTCAACAAGCATTTTATTGATATCGCGACTTGTTCCACAAAGGAGTTACTAAGATACTTGCTACGCCGGTCAGCCGTTTGTCTGCGATCCGGTTGAACAAGTTGGGGTCAACGTTTAAACGCCCCAATATGTATCTCAAAATGTTTTGCCGAGATTAGAACAACTCGCAGCGAAGATTTTTAGAGTCAACCCACACCCACCTACATGTACAGGCCTACCCTCTCAGCCCCTCCGTGGTGTAAGAATTCGGAAAGCATGTAATTATTGATTTAGACAGGAAATGCTGCATATACATATACAAATTCACAACGAGTGAACCAGCCAAAAGCTATCACAGACTCTTCTCTGCATAAAGGTCCAGAGCCCAATATTCATATTCGGACAAACCGGTTTAGTAGTGGGTTTATTGACTAAAAGTCAAACACAAATGAACGCCTGGACGTATATTTCAGTGGTAGTGACTAATGTACGCTCGGATGTATCAAGAAAAATTCCTGGGACATTTTACCCACTACACAGAATATTTCCTATGTATAATTGTCCCCAGTGACAGGTAGGAGTTCTTTACTTAAGATTTACTTCAGTTACGGTTTTGTTGACCATTTCCAATGAAACTGGGGAAAGTTTTGGGTTCTAACCATGCATTTCCCCCTCTTAAAAACACACAAACACTCGCTGAGCGTAAATGCGGAAAAATCCTTATGTGCTCCCACTAGGCTTATCTAAAGATGGCCCTTTATGCAGAAAACTCCGGTATCCAAATTACACGCCACTCTTGAGTTCGTGACAATAGACTAAGCATGCTTTTTAGATTTCTCAGCGCAATGTTGGGGGTTCTACAAGAATGAAGCTATCTCGAATAGTTTTGTTCCAAAAATACAACCCTTTTGTAAGGGTTAACCGTCAAACCCGTTCGTAGGTATTCTTGGATAGCTGTCTTTTAACATGTTAAGCTTGCAGAAGTGCTCAGAGTATCCCATAGTGGCAACGGTTGCAGTGGCGGATTTAAAGGGGGGGGGGGCAAGGGGGCCATCTCCCGTATTCCATTTGGCACTTCGGGGTTTCGAATGTTTGGCAAAATCCTGGCTAATACTCTGCCCTGGCCCCCCTATCTCACAACCCTGCGTCCGACCCTGGGTAGGTAAGAAAACGTTCGAGAACTGTCTTCGGACTCGTTTATTGACCACAAAATGGGAACGTAAACACGTAGGTAAAAAACCCCGATGAACTGCAACGGAAAAACCTCAGTTCACTAAACAACGGCACTATGCAATAAAATGACAAAGCAGAATGGGCCAAGCCCATCGTAGGATTCAGAGTTATATTGAAAAACCTAGACACAAACAGCAATTCATTACACAGAGGATAGTACCAAATATTCACAACAACCATATACGCTTGCATGAACTACTTACAACATGATAGTTCTTAAACGAAATATTTGCAGTACAGTTCGATCAAGATAAAAGTTTGCTTACATTATTTGGCTCTCATAACACAACCGCACTCCAGCACTACTCAAACCAGCCTCGTCCCGAAGCCTCAAGATGGCGCTGATCGGTTGCCCCATTTGAGGCTTGGATGTGGGAAACGATTTCTGGGATATTTTTACGGAAATCTTCGAAATTTCAAAAACCTTTGTAGATGTCTGTAATAGGAAAAAAATGTATTCTTTGCAGATTTTAAAACTCCGGGAGTGAAACTTGTTGTATCAATAGGTAGGGAATTTTACCAGACTGATAATGCACTTTTTTGTAGGAAGTGATGGTGAATAATCACCCATCTCAGTGCCATGTTTGTATACGCCTTCCATGGATTATCCCTCCGTAAAAGCATTAGTTGAGGAAACCGAAAGGTGAAGTAAGCTCTATCCCAAACCCCAAAGGATGTGAGTAGAGTACAAACACAAGTGTTTTGTATTCAAAACATGCCGCTCATATTAGTGTTCTCTGGCTTCATATCCCCTTAGAATTAAATCAAGCTGTCGTGAATGCAAGTTCTGCTAAAAATGGCATCTTGTTTTATCTGGACCACTTGCAACTACATAACTGGTATCAACTTGTCCATTTGTGGGTTTGGAAGAACTCAAAGTTTGTTATTGCTCGAAGCCATGTTTTATGCACGATTACCCGCGAGCTCAACGAAACCTATTGCATAGGCGGATTTAGGGAGAGGCCCACCCACCCCCCTTCGTTGCCGCAAAAAATAGAACGGCAAAAGTATAGGGAAATGTTGAGTTTATTAATTAACCCCGGCAATTAAAATTATACGGCTGAAACAAGATTTAAATGTGTGCAGTTTTAGTGTTTGTGGGGGAGGGGCTCAGATCCAATTTCAAGTGTCAAGTTCGGAACACGGCTCTATCGTAACGGAACTATGGCTAAGTACATGTATAGGCTCTCCCGCGATATCTCAGACGACCGGCAGTGGCGCTGGGCACTACGGCTCCGTTTCCGTCGTCTGCTCCACTGTGCAATGAAGAAAATCACTTCATTTTTTAAAGAAAATGGAATCTTAGTGACGATGAAAAAACAGAAGCTGCTGGTAAGATGTCAATTTTAATCGAAGCTTTAGTGAATCACTCAGAAACTCATAATTCTCTCTTTGTCAACCTTAACTTAAGATGATTACCAAAGTAATCGCGTCATTATTGCCAACACAAAAAAACGGATTTGGTCTTTTTGGGTAATTGAAGACTACTTAAATATGACACGCTGTGGACCATAAACAAGTAGGTCTCTTAGTATAAAATTGACAGTTAAATCGTGGTGGTGTAGTGGTAAAGCACGCGCGCTCTCTCCTCCAGGTCGAGAGTTCGAGTTTGTGGCGCTTGCAGTTTTTCCTGTTTGGCACTCTCTCCGTTTTTTTTTGCCTTTTTTTCTTGGATAATACTTCGGGAATCAAGGAAAATGCTTGATTCTTAGAGGAAAAAAACAGAAAAATTTCCTGGGCGGGAGGGGATTTGCCGCCCTCCAGACCTCCCCCTATTCGGTGCTATGCGCATCTACAATCGTGCTTTGAGCAAATGTTTACAGACAAAATGTTGGGGCTCCCTTGTGATATCCTAGATCCTCCACTGTATTGAGCCAGTTACTGTTGGGTACATTTTGCGTCATTGTCATTCTTCTATGCTCGAGTACATAATGACTTGTGTGGCTAATTTTTTAGTCCTAGTTTGCAGTTGATAAAACCAACATTAAGGCTAAAACTTCGAGTTTGAACTCGAAATGATCTGGAGTGTACTAGTCTAAGACCTATGCCAGATGGTTCTGGAACTGGCCAATCAGTGCTTGACTCTGAGCTTGACCGGAAGTCGTATGTGGTTACTTGGCGAGAATCTCAGGTCTCCAAACGAAATCTGATGTTCCAACACCGTCGACTTAAATAAGGTCATGCCGTACTCCGTTATGAGAAACGTTCGCGTACCTCGTCCATTTATACCCGTAAAAATATGCACCATTCAGTCTCTCACTCAATTCCTCCTGCCAACGAACGCAAACGACTGGAGACGCGTTTCACCGATCTAGCCCGAACTTTTCCGTACAACTCTGATTTCCATCTGTTTAGTTCCTGTTGTAGTTTAAGCACGTTTGTTGACTGCTGAGGGTGACGAATGCACCCATTTCACGAAATAAACGGAACAATTGTGAACCAAAGGTATCGAATCAAAGAAAACTGTTGGTAATTTATGTTTGGAAGTCAACACCAAGTTTGAAACGAATTTCGGAGAAATTATTGTGTGACGTTGATACTTGATGTGGCGACTTCGCGGCGACTTTTGATTTTCCCAGGCTGCCAAACACAGACTGATGTCGCATTGGCGACCTGCATGTCGCCAAACCGGGTGCTGCTAAAAGAATGTCTCGTTTCTTGAAATTGGAACAGTCACTGGGAAAGTGCGCTGTAGTGGAACCCAACCAGTCTTGAGGACTGTGTGACTGGGATCCGTGTATTATTGCATCAAGTCATGTGGCTCTCAGATTTAGAACTTGCCACCGTATTTGCCGGGATATCCATATGATAACATAATTAATAGTACCGTACATCAAGACGGATACTAACAATTGATAATGACTGTCGCATACTACATCTGAGATTTGCTGGGCTAAAATCATAATTTTAGCCGTCTTTGACCAACCATCGATGTTACTTAAGTGGTGTTTGTACTTGCACAGATACGGAACACCGCCGAGCTCTTCCGAATTGGCAGGTTTTATAGTAAACGGCTCCAAGTGAGTAGGTTGTGTTGCATTTGAGCTGTATGGACGCCCGTCGTTGCCCCGGAAATTTTACACATTCTTTTTGTTTCATTTTTGTTTACATTTCATTATGCAATTCAATTTTAATTTAGTCTTGTTTTCTCTTCAATGTCTTACATTCATTTTACTTTCATTTTCTTTTTCTTTCATTTCTCAAAATCTTAAAATATATTACAAAGGTAACAAAAAATGATCGAAAAGGATGTAAAAATCTTAAAGAAAATCTTTATCAAACAAAAATAAAGTTTGAAAAACGTGTTCAATTCAGCTTTAAAGTCGTTTTTATGTGAAAATTAAACGAATGAAAATGCAAGGGGGCATTGCTGCCATAGTATCCCACAATGCATTGCGATTGACCTGCTTTCAAGACCAAATATGGAACTTTGCATTGTATGCCGCCATTTTACTTTTTGTACTGAGTATCATTGATAGTAATATTTGTTACTTTTCAGATCGGACCACTGAGAGAAAATGCGGAGAACGAGGTTCACACTGCCACGAAGGGTTAGACTCATTATAGTTATAACAGCTACCTTGTTAATCGTTTTGCTTTTGAACAGGTACTTTAAGATAGTGGATACAAGTGGGGAAATGGGAACGAGTGTTCGGGAGTCAGATCTCATTGAAATTGCAGCAATGGTAGCTAAGGCTCACAGAACTGCCAACGACATTACGGAAACCAGAGGGAGACTCCATGAAATACTTTTGAAAATACAAGGTTTGGTGAACTCTGAGATAGAAACGGTGGTCGAAAAAATGCAGAATCATACTGGCATTTTAGATGTCTGCCCTGAAGTGTACAATGGTCGCACAACGTCTGATCGTTCTCTCGGTGGACGAGATGGCTTCCCATTATTCCTGGATGAAGAGGGCTGGGAATTTGACAAGTGTTTAAATGCTCATCCTTTGGAAGATGTTGTAACCTTATTACTGAACGGAGTTCACTATTCAAACCAAAATGTGGAGGACTTAATCAATCAAATCCGAAAATATTATCCCAAGCTAAAGCTGTTGGTCGCTACCAAATATGCGCTGAACAAAAAAGATCCAAATATACATACTGTAAGTGGCGAATTCAACAACACTGCAAAAATGTGGAAAAAATTGGTATCACAAGTTCAAACAAAGTATGCCGTTGTGTTAAAGGATGTGTTTAGATTCACAAATTACACAAGGATAGAAAGACTTGTAGACGTAGCTTTCCGTCACGACGTCCCCATAGTGGGTGGGTCGAGTGTAGGATTTAATGGACACTGGTGGAACAACTGTTATCAGGTCTACATGAAACTTTACGAACTAAGATATATTCACGGTTATCATATATCTAAGGATTCGTGCATGTATTGTGAATATATGGCGGGCCCGTTTTTAGGACGGGCTGATTTTTTGAAAGGTCTTTTGAGAGATCTGACGGAAGAGGACGACTTTTTGTTCCACAGAATGTTCTTTAAGATTAAAAAAGAGGGTGTTTTAGGAATGGTGTGTCCGGACACCATGTTTCATGTTGACCACATAGTTATTGAGAAGACATATGACAAACAGTTTTGGCTACCTTTAGCTCTAAGTTACGGCATCACAAAGATTTCCGGTTTATCAGGAATCGTTGAATTTGAATGCAAGGAGCTGTCCATCAAATGTCCATTGCGCCAAAAAGGAATGGCTGAAGCCCCCTGTTGTCTTAAAACGATGTCACAATGCCTAGAGAAAGCTGCACAACTTGCGAATGAACGAAATGTTGCAATGGAGATTGTCTGTGGCAGCCTTCTTGGAACACTGAAGTTGAATTGGGTGATGCCGTGGGATATTGACACTGATGCTCACTATTACAAAGGAAATCAATCGGACACGGACAAATGGAATCCATATTTACGACCTTTGGGGTGTGTGCTTCTTCCGACGTTTGGCAATGGAAACGAAAGACAAATGAAGTCAAACAACTGGGTGACAGACTTCACCCCTAAACCCATGCTTTCGTCCCTTAACTATATGAAACGTACGGGATACAACACCACTCGTGTATTGTTTGGGAAAACATGGATACAGGCACCACCCAGTCCGAGTCTTAATATTAGGAATGTGTATCGGTCAGAGGTTTATAGACATGTGCCTCATCCAAAACAAGGAGGTTCCTATACATTTCCACAACAATCTTTCCCAAAATGTCCCGAACCAGGTCATCACGCATGCCTAGACCAGTTTATACCGGACGGGAACTTGCAGTTCTCTATGTATATGGCGAATCCGTAATACATATGGGAAATACAACTCAGGAATTTGCTGTATTTCTTGTAGGTAGACCCGTCATATGGTTAGGCGAGACCTGAAGTGTCCCTACACGAGAAATTCAGCCAAATTACAATGCAGCTGTCAGAAGTTGACTGTCGGTTAGTTTAAAAGGTAGCTATGCTTTGTGATTGTGAGTGGGTGCAGAGTAATTAATTGGTTATATGATAACTACTAATTAAAACAAGTGAAACCTGTTTTTAATTAATTGTAATAAAAATTAAGGACTGTAACTATGCTAGTGCCCTCTTTAAGGATTACTTCAATCAATTAACTATAAATAATGAAACGTCTTATCTGCTATCCAGTCCGTAGGACTCAACACTCGTTGTATGACCGTCCTGTTGGTTGAACTTCGAACTCACATACTCTGTACTGTGACAATGTACTTGCTGGCCACAGTCCTTGGTGACGCAACGACATGCGTAGGCAGTATCCGACTATCCACCATTCTTCTTGATCGCCACAATCCCCTTGTTGCATGGTTCCCTGCGTGCCGTTAGGTGGTGGCCAGCACTCAGGTATCACTTAGTTTTCATCGGGAAATTTTATACATCGGCTTTTCTGATTGGCTGGTCGAATTCTCAACTGGCAGCGCTTTACGCAAACGCACGGGCATGACTGATGGAGCAAGTGTAAATGTGGTCTGTTGTACAGACAAATCGGTGCTTAGAATTGATTTTCAGGAAATGTGAATCCCTGAAATTGTGGTTGCGCCTCTTTGGAGTGCATTTTTCTATACTGTCGATGACTTTTGTTTACGAAACTGTCCTGTATTCATGCAGTATGAATAACACACCGGTTAATCGGCCAGATATGTGTTTATTGTATATATGTGCTTCAAGCACGCGGCTATTAAACATTACTGCAGAAACGAAATAGTTGCTGCTACGCCACTTGCATGACAAGGCTAAAAATCGTTCATAGCCCGCCATTTTTTCACGTTGTTGTAAAGCTAACCAATGACTGCCGAGGTTGCATCAACCAATGCTAAAGCGCTTGATACTCCGTGATACCTGCCAGTGCGTGCTGGCTAGACACGTATAGTAGGGAACCAGCAAGCACAATCCCTTGTGACACAGTAGGCAGTATCTTACTACCCACGATACAGTTGACATGCTCTTAGTTAACTTCGTGTTCGTTAACCCTTGCCCTTGCCAAAATCCTCTTTAGAATCTTCCACGAGATAGCTCTGTTGTATTATTCTTTCAGTACACCGAAGCAAATCTTATAGCTTCAACTATACGAAATTGCATCCCGTAGCCCCCGGAGTAACACACGTTCTATGAAGGTGTATTCGTGGGCCAATTCTGTGCTTCAAAAACGAAGGTTTCCAGTAATTAAGACAGGTGCATGTATATGGACAAGCTTTTAAACACGGAAAAGCAACTGATACAATCCGAAATAGTGTTACAGTGCAGCCAGGCAGCTGTGTGGTTAGTAACCTGAGTCAACAAATCCAACACAGTCATCATGCTAACCTCTGCACTAGCACTGGGGATAACTGAGGAAAGTCGGTATGTACGTGCGCCGTGAGATCAAATGAAACTTCGCTCGGCATGGGCATCGGAGAGGTTTTGCGTTTCAGCAAGGTAAAAATATCGGTGAGATCTACAGTCCGAGACACATATTACTCGACACTAAAGTGATGAGAAAATTGAATCGTGATTCAATAAAAGGTTTTAATTACCACTCTGAAATCAGAATTGTCCGCAGACTGAGAAGACTCCGATTCGGTTTCACTCACCGGTGGGGGGTTGAGTTCGCACGGCCTCAAAGTCTGCCGATATAGCGAGGTTTAACGTATCACATGTATCACGTAGGGTCTGGGTGTTGTCTTCATCACCATCTTCATATTTGTCTTCATAATACTCGTCAAGCTCACTCTCTAAGTGTCTTACAAAATCACTACTACCCGCCGTTGCATGCATATTGTCAAATGATAAAAGTCTTTCAATGATGACATCACATGGCGGGAAACCAAAAAATAGTATTTTTCTTTAAAATTCGAAATTAGCATTTATTTCCCCAAATAAATGCTTGTTTGATTAGATTTTTAGTTATGACATTATTATACAGTCTAAATCATCAAAAAGTGCAAAAATCCAATGAAGGAGCGCTTTAAGGTTGACAAAGACAAATGACGCTCAATTTTTGTTTACACCATGCAAATATGACGCCAAATATAAAATAGTCAGGATTCGTCTATAGACCCAAACAGTGTTCAGCATTTTCCACGCAAGACTATACAGTTCCGTCGCGTAAATAAAGTCTAGATTTAATTCTACTGTACTCAGCTTTATCCGAAAGAGCGCCCGAATCTACAACACAATCAGCATGAGAGCGTGTTGTTGAAAATCGACAGCGCATGCTGGACTGTACGACGGTGACACAAGCTTTTCGGCATTTTCACAAAGCTACAGTAACTGTGCGTACAAAACGTTGTATTTTCACCTTCCGATACGAATACGGTGAATACGGCGCTTTAAAAAGTACAATCTTGAGAATAATTAATAGTTTAATAGAATAATAACTAGTTTGGTTGAGGCATTTAATGCCTACGTTGTACATCAATGTGTGGACTGAAAGCGTATCTGCGTAAGAAATTGAGTGTACGTTTTTAATAGTTTCCAGAGTCTAGACTTGTTGTCAGGGCCCTACATAATGGTGCTATTCGGAAAACTTACATTAACTAGAGGGCGCGCGTGTACTAGTGGTGATAGATTAACAGCCTCGATTTCGCGAGCCCTTTAAATACATGGTGAAATGGCTTGCAGCCGTGCCAACTGAATCTGAAATTGCGTGAAAAGGGTGCTTCTATGAGAGGAAGTAAGCACGACCTTATACAAAGGTAAGGTTTGTGATTATTTTAACGATTATTCCATGATTATTCTACCGATGCCTGTTAACTGAGGTATTCGCCGATGTCGACTTCGCGGCAGTCGCCAGTCGGGTTAATCTTTGTTTGTTGTGATATGTGATACGATACTTGACGTAGCAATCGGGATCTTTTCGTACATCAAAGCATTATTATTATTTGGAATGATTTCTAACAGTTTATCAGTGACAGTTACACCAATCAATGCTGAATATTTATGCTGTCAACTCGATACAGGTTAATGAGTTAAGATTACAATCCAAACCCAATGGCAAAGGGTACATGACAAATATAAATTGCATTAGACTATTTGTTTACTCACTATCGTATGTCTTCTGGAAATCTATTACACGTTGAAATGGAAATCTATCACGTCTGTTTTCACGTAACCTCTGGTTTTTAGGTTTGAGGGCTTGTACCGTGCAGAGGAGATATGCATCGCTTCTGCACCGTCCCTGAATGGACAAAAATTGGTTTTTAAAATTTGACTGCAGCTAACCAACAAGATCTTCCCATCCAGTGCAGATCGGTTGTCAAAGCCTACTTTCAATATTGGAGACAACGAACAAAGCCTTTGAAAAGGAACAGCTGTTTTTAAAGGAAGGTATGTATGTCATTTTGTTAATTTACTTATTCAGGTCCTTAGCGGGGGGATTGGCATGGGGGTTGGGTTTGTAATATTTGGTACAACTGAATGTGTGGAAATAACAGGTAATACATGTTTGGGGAAAAGAGCATGGTGAAGTAATTCTTAACCTTCATGAAGTCCCTTCAAGTTGATTTCATGAAACTGTTTTGCTACTTGTATCAATTGTAAACCCATGGAAATATATTACATTTTCGGAATTCACAGTGACTGAATAGTCTTAACTCATGCCTTGAAATGTTGCAAGTCGTTAAAAATTCAAATGACTGCCATTTTTGTGAAAATTCCATTTTTGATGGTGCCTTACGATTTGTAATTACTCTTAAACAACAGAAAGATTATCCATCATTTTTAAATGGCCCAAGTCTTCAAATTCTCTATTAGAAGAAAAATTAAAAGTCTGAGAAACGGTTCACTCAACCTTAAACTAGAAGCATGCTTGACAGACCCATGAACTTCTAATCGGAGTTTAAAATAAAAAGGCTTGAAAATGGGTAACAAAGGTTTGAAGTTGTCTCAAAAAAATTGTATATCTTACAGACAAGTGATGCGTTTAAAGAATTGTTATGGTTAGCAATAAAAAATGCAGACACAGTTTTATGCAATCATATTTCAATATTTCTTCCAGGCCACTTCAAGCTGTATCATAGACAAGCTGTGTTACTCCGTTCTCTTCCCACAGTACTTCCACACACCAGCAGAGTTGCATGGCACAATGTACAAGTCAGTGGCCCTGGAGAAATGTGAATCGCAGTACTAAGTTACCATAAGACAATGTGCTAGTGAACTGTCTGTGTATTCAGACGAACTATATCTGACTGCTACACAAGTAAGCCTTGTTGGTGAGGATGCCCTTTCATAGGCAATGAGTCATGTGTGGGCAATAGCTTATTTCCTTTCCTGGAAGAAACATGAGGAACTGAAGCTAAAGAAGACCTAGTAACACTCTGGTCCAGTTCAGAGTCTGATTTTGGGCTCAAAACGATTCAAGTGATATGCTGCTGTGTTTACCTTCAAGGATCTCATTGTGCATGTTGTTGAGGCTGAATGAGGTTACATGAAAGAAAGCCAGTGTCGAAACTGAACCTTTTTTACAAGCGCTTTTATAGGCCATTGAAACTAGATCCCAGTGAAATGAAAGCCAAAAGCTGAGTGACATTAAATTTTCCTTTCAGAAGAAAGGCTTTATACTATTGGTAAAAAATTTGGTACACATTATGGGGAAATGACATTCAGTGACTGCATCGATTGTCTTATTGTATGTTTTCAATTGTAGCTAGCTGGATAAGAATCTGCTATGCACAAGATTCGAGAATAAGCAATTATCAGTGTATTTAAAAACAAATGAAAAGCACAGAAAGAAACAACATTGCGAAGGAATCCATAATCAGGCATATCAAGTGCTGAATTTCTGAATTATGTTCAATTCTCTCAGGTTACTGCTGAAGGATTGCTTTTCACTTTGTCCAAAAGTAAAATAGATAGTCGGGCGGTTGCTTTCAGTTGTTTTCTCTCACCTGTAACAGAATAGTCGAAGAAATATTAGCAAATTGTAAAAGAAAAGACAAGATAAAACTACTTTTGTAAGGCGGAACATTCTTGACGTTTCATCTTTATGTTTATGTCTTTTGTAGAAACTAATAACCTTTGTACCCAAGTCTTATTTAATATTTAAGTTAAAATATGTGAAACAGGCTAAAAGTGATTTAACAATGTGTATTTTTCATGACACTTAAAATGTGCTTCTGATCTCAACAAGTAAAATTCATTCTAGGCGTCATTTTTTTTCCAATGCAATGTTACGACATTTACTGAATTAAGGCTTATTCATGTTAAATCGATAACTGATCTGGTAGTCCTGGGGGTGGGGTACGCGATAAAATAAGGAAACTCACTCATCTAGAGAATTTAATTGGAAACAGCATAGTTTTGAAGAAAAACTACTGTGAAAAAGTCACCCTTGACTTCTGTGCATCACGTACCATACACCTCTTATTACTTATTTTGGGAGCACTCCCACCCAGGACAATATGAATATGTGCTGCTAGCCTACCCGGCATCGGGTGAGTTTCCTAAAAGAAACACTCAGTTCCACTCAATAATTAAACCTGTTATTCAGTGGGGTAACTGGTGGGGATAACATCACCGAACGATGTTGATCGAAACTGATTGCTAAAAATGTAGTATTATAGCTCTTTAGTCTTAGAGATAAATATATTGAGTTCCGGTTCCATCAGCGTTGTTGTTCCTACATGGTGGCAGCGGCGGTTTGTGTCATTTTTGTGATTCTGGCGAAACAACTGGGCATTATAAACTGATACCTTCCAACGGTTTGTGTCAAGGATCTTTCGTGCTGTTTTCGAAGGATTTTGTTTGTGAAATATCAGAAAATTGCCTGGAACTGTTCATAGTTGTCGTACAGTACTGAAATTTCCATGACGTCATAACCACATGTGCATTATGTATGTTTTGAGCTGACAGTTCATGTGATCGGAGTTCGCGGGGAACGTGTGAGGCTCTATACGATAACTTTTATGCGCGACTTTACATTATAAGTAGCGATACATAAAAGTTAGTGAATTTATTGACCGAATAAATTTACCACATACCTGCACGAGTGACACGCAACGTTAGTGAACACGTTAACGAAGTGACACATAAACTGACAACATTCAGAACATTACAAAAATGGCAACATATCAGATACCGGCCCCAACCCCAATGTCAATACAAGGGAATGTGGCAGAGAACTGGCGTGAATTTGAAACCGCTTGGATAGACTACATGACCGCCACAGAACTAGACACAAAAATGGTTAAGACGGATGGTACACCAGACCTAAAGGGTGTATCAATAGTTCCTGCGACACTCTGCTCCGTCATGGGGCAGGAGTGTAAACGAGTACTGTGTAACTTGCCTAACATCAGTGAAGAAGACAGACGCAATCCTCAGAAGATCACTGATGCCTTAAAGGCATACGTTGTTCCTCAGACGAATGTTCTCTACGAGAGATTTGTCTTCAACCAAGCAGTCCAAAAGACGGGAGAGACCATAGATGTGTTTGTCCTAAGATTACGCAAGTTAGCTGACTCTTGCGAATTCGGGGAACTGAAAGACTCACTGATCAGAGACCGCATAGTCGTTGGGACGAATGATGACGCAGGACGGGAGAGACTCTTAAGAGAACGCCCTGTACCAAGCCTCGCAAAAGCCATTGAGAATCTGCGAGCAGCAGAGGCATCAGGCACTCAGAAACAGGTGATGTCAGGCAAAAAGGGAGAGTACAGTCGAGTTCGTGAAACGGCATGGGTTCAAAAAGCACAACAATCCTCAGAAGAAGCAGGCTAATAAAAAGCAGCAGGGTCCACCGAAGAACCAGTCAGAAAGTTGTAAGTGGTGTGGTAGCACTAAACCACACGCACGCAAAGAGTGCAGAGCTAGAGACAGCAAGTGCAACAACTGTGGCAAGATAGGCCATTGGTCCAAAGCTTGTAGGTCCAAAAGCACAGCAGAAATAGATACTCAGGAAGAAGAAGACGTTCCTGTGCAATTTCTGGGTCAAATTGAAGCTTCTAAAAAGCACTGGTCAGCAGATATCTCTGTGAACGGTCATACTACGCAGTTCAAGCTAGATAGCGGCGCAGACATCACAGTGATGGGAGACAAAAATCCGTGGCTGGCTAAAACTAAGCTGGAACCAAACACCAATCTGACCAACTGCCGAGGTGCCGGCAATGTGACACTGAACGACCGTATTCTTGGTGTGATCCCAAAAGCCAAACTTTGTTGCGGTGATCGTCAGCTAGAAGAAGATGTTTACATCATGAAAGGACAACGCTTAAACCTGTTAAGCAAACGTGCCTGTGAACACTTCAAGCTTTTGATACCTTCAGCATCTGTCTATGAGGTAGATGCAAAACCAGATTTTCGTGGGGAGTTCCCGAAGCTGTTTCAAGGTCTAGGCTGTTTGACCACACCCTACGAGATAAGTCTTCAACCTGACGCCAACCCTGTGTGTTTATACACTGCCAGACGTGTGCCCCACCCTTTGCTTCCGCAGGTGGAAAAAGAGTTAGAGTCTATGGAAAGACAGGGCATTATTTCCAAGGTTACCCATCCTACTGAATGGTGTTCCGGCATGGTGTGCATCCCAAAGTCCAATGGCCGAGTGCGCATTTGCGTAGATCTTACTCCACTGAACAAAGCCGTGAGGCGTGAAGTTCACCCGATGTCATCTGTTGAGGACAGTCTGAGCAGTCTTAGTTGCGGTAAGCCAGTTATCTTCTCGAAATTAGATGCCAACTCAGGGTTCTGGCAGATTCCTCTACATGAAGCATCCAAAGACCTAACAACCTTCATCAGTCCCCTTGGACGTTTCAGGTTTAACAGACTTCCCTTTGGAATAAGCTCTGCCCCAGAGATTTTCCAACGTACGATGTCATCGATCCTTGAAGGTCTAGATGGTACCTTGTGTCATATGGACGACATACTCATCTATGGAAGCACTCAAAAAGAACACGACGAAAGAGTCCGTTCAGTACTTCAGCGTCTACAGGCTGCAGGCCTGACCCTGAACAACAAATGTGAGTTTTCCACATCAAAGATCAAGTTCCTGGGACACCTTATCAGCTCAGATGGGATAATGGCTGACCCAGAAAAGACGCAAGCAGTTAGAGATTTCCCTGTGCCCACAAATGTGACTGAGCTTCAAAGATTTAATGGCATGGTGAACCAGCTGGCGAAATTCCTACCTAATCTGGTGAAGCTGAATGAACCCCTGAGACAACTCTTGAGGAAAGACCAAGCCTTCCAATGGGATGAACCTCAACAAAGATCCTTTCAACAAGTAAAAGAAGCACTCGTCTCAACAGTCACACTGGCCCACTACGACCCTAGTCGTGAGACCATAGTAGCAGCTGATGCAAGCCAGTACGGCATTGGTGCTGTATTGCTCCAAATTGATTCTGGTGGTAACAGAAGACCAGTATGCTTTGCGTCCAGATCACTTAACGACACGGAGAAACGTTATGCAGTGATAGAAAAGGAAGCACTAGCAGCTACCTGGGCTTGCGAGAAGTTCTCAACCTTCATTCTTGGACTCAAGTTTACCCTGGAGACCGACCATAAACCACTAGTGCCTCTACTGTCATCAACAGACTTGTCTAAGATGCCACCTCGAGTGCTACGTTTCCGTCTCCGTTTGATGAAATTCAGCCCCACGATAAACCACGTTCCAGGAAAGAACCACCTGATTGCAGATGCCTTGTCCCGAGCTCCGGTTGACAAACCTTCAGTTCCTGATGAGATATTCCTAGACGAAGTTGAAGATCAAGCTGAGTATACAGTCAAATACTTACCTGCAACACAAGGTCGTCTGAATCAGATCAAAGAAGCACAACGTAGCGATGCAACATGTGGTGAAGTCATCAAGTACTGCCAAAATGGTTGGCCTGCTTTCTCTGCAGATACGCTACTGAAACCTTACTACGAGAAAAAGCAACATCTCACCATCATAGATGGACTACTGATGTACAACGACCGTATTGTTATTCCCCAGTCGATGCAGTTGGAGGTGCTAAACCAAATCCACCAAGGTCATCTAGGGATAACGAAGTGCCGAGCAAGAGCCATGGAATCTGTTTGGTGGCCACGCATCAGTACACAGATTGAGGCAATGTGTAAACAGTGCCTAACCTGTGCTCTTCACAGACCAGAGACGAAGGAGCCCTTGTTGCCTTCATCTTTTCCTTCCCGACCCTGGGAACGAATTGGAACCGACTTGTTCGAACTGAACAAACAACACTACGTCCTTGTGGTAGACTACTTCTCCAGATGGATCGAAGTTCGAAGACTTAGCCAGACAACTGCGCAACACACGATTGAAGCACTCAAGTCAATATTCAGTACACATGGAATACCAGACATTGTTATATCCGACAATGGCCCCCAGTATGCTTGTGAAAGCTTTGACATGTTTGCCAAAGACTACGGCTTCGTTCATGTGACATCCTCACCTCTCTACCCTCAGTGCAACGGAGAAGCCGAGCGCGCAGTCCAAACTGCGAAGAACATATTGAAAAAGAATACTGATCCTCACCTAGGTTTCCTGGCATACAGATCGACGCCTATTCACAATGGAAAGTCTCCGAGCCAACTACTCATGTCCAGACGGCTCCGAACAACTTTGCCGATCATGCCTAAAGCACTTCTTCACAATTCTATCGATGATCAGTCCGTAAGGGCGAAAGAAACTCGACTTAACTCGAAGAACAAAGCAAACTTCGACCACAGACACCGAACTATGTCCCTACCAGTATTAGGTGTTGGAGACCAAGTCTGGGTGCGCGATCAAGACAAACACGGCGATGTGAAAGAGAGTTCGACAAACCCAAGATCCTACCTTGTCGTCACAGAGTCCGGTGCTACAATTCGCCGTAACCGGTCAGCGTTGATTCATACCGGAAATATGAAAAGTGCCTCATCAGAGAATTTTACACCAAAAGAAACGACCCTCAAACCATTTTCAAACCCGGCATCAAACCCACCTACCGCAGACACCCCACAGACCCAACAACTACGACGTTCTCAGCGGGTTATAAAACCAGTGGATCGCCTGAACCTCTGAACATTTGATTAGTTTTCAGCGCTTAGTGATAAGGACATTAACATAGTTCAAGACATTTATTGCTTAAAGCGTTTACACATATTCTTAAACTATCTTGGGAGGAGATGTAGTCTACCACAAGGACGTAGTGTTGTTCGTTCAGTTCGAACAAGTCGGTTCCAATTCGTTCCCAGGGTCGGGAAGGAAAAGATGAAGGCAACAAGGGCTCCTTCGTCTCTGGTCTGTGAAGACCAAGTAATGTGTACTAGTCTCCGAATGGAACTGCATAGTCATAGAGCACACACGGGACTTTAGCATCCACATACTTTTTGTCAGTTAGTTGACCCTTTTGACCGCAATTGTCCACGAATATAGTAACTTAAGGTCTTTTGGGAATTTGCGGCCACCTGTCGAAGACTTGCACCAGAGAAATTAGCAGTAATAGGAGTTAGCGCGACGACGTATTTTGATAACAATTCCATCTTTCACATGCAGATAGCCACGCATGCGCAATTCAATCACCACTAGTACAGCAGCGACACCGCGAGGAGAATTCTCCGAATAGCCCCATTCAACCGTAACCAAGTTCTTATTCACACAACGCCGTGCCATCTTTATCGCAAAGCCCAGTAGGACACTTGCCCGGGGGCCCCACCGCTATAAGGGCCCCACGCCTATCCATCTTTTAAAATGCCAAATGATACAAATATTACGGGCTCAGCCCCAGTGTGAAACTTAAGAATTTCCCAGTGCAAAATATGTCCTACTTGCCTGAATTCACTGAATGACGGGCGTGTATTCTACAAGTATCTTCAAATTTAATACATAAAGGTAAGACTGTTCTGATGGGGAACATTATCAACTATCGCACCGGATTTACCAATGGGTAAAAATCTAAACTATAACAAGATTGAGGCTGTCTGTACAAAACGAGGGCCCGCGACAGCGGCGGATTTAAGGGGGGGGGGGGCAAGGGAGCCATGCCCTCCCCCTAATATTTTCCCATGTTCCATTTGGAACTTCGGGGGTTCAAATGTCTGACCTGCAAAATCCTGGCTGATACTCTGCCCTACCCCGCCCCCCCAGCTCAAAATCCTGGATCCGCCCTTGCGCACCTTGCACTCATAACAGAAGATTACATACAGTTGTGCAAAGGAGCTTTTTGGTAGTTTCAAAACACTTTTGGGGCGCCAGGTGACCGCTTTGAGGGTGGACCAAAATTCTGTTCATGCATAAAACGCCGTATAATACTAATGCCGTATGTTCTCAAAGAGAATCTGCTATACAGGGCACGGAGAAGTTATGTTACCATGTACACAAATAATCCAGCAAGTGCACCTACCGATGTCAAACATATTAAAATATGCGCCTCGGCTTGACACTAAAAGTGACTAGAGTAATTTGCGTTGTTTAAAATAAATCGATGATATCTTCGAAATTCACACGCTGTCATTTCTATTAATTAAGTGAAAAAATAGAAAGTCATCTCAAATCGTTATGGGGCCGCCTCATTAGTATTAACGTTCCGTGAAACCAAAGAATGGCAAGCCTACAATTTAGAACTATACGAGCAAGGAGAATCAAGCAATAGGCTGAATAGGTAAGATGTCACAGTGGACGATATTTTAAACGTCGCAAGGTTAGATGGCACTTTAGTTAAGCGTATATCACGACATACAGGAGGTCAGGAACTATACCACTATTATCAGTAACAAATAGATCTAAGCACTGTTGCCTGGTTTTGAGAAATTGTATATTGTATTTTAATCAAGATAGGATCATGGATTCTTCTCCCTTCTTTGCTATCGTAGGCACGCTATTTTACATATTATATACACACTTTATGAGTTCAAATTCCTTCGCAAACATGTATTTAACTGCTATATTTACCTTATATTGATAACAATAATTTCGGTGCATCGTATTTTAAACATATATTTTCATGAAGATTCTTTTGGAAAGAACACGTACTAAACTGCTACGACACTCAGAAAAAAATAGCCTAGATTCTGTATTTGAAAAGCGCTCTGGTCAGAAATAATCACTCAAGACATATAGATTATTACATGGCGAAGTCGTTATCCCCCGTTATCTAGAGCCCGAGTGGATTTTGGAGAATTATCGCCCGAGGGGCGTCAGCCCCGAGGGTGATAATTCTCCAAAATCCACGAGGGCTCTAGATAAGGGGGATAACGGCTGAGAACATGTAATAATCTATTTATACCACATACTAAACGAGAAACATTGCAATGAATCGATTTACCTTTTCTGACTCTCCACGGCTTTGTAACTACTTTCTATGTCAGAGGCCGGGGTCGGAGGTCGTGACCTTTTAAGAAAAGCCCGGTTATTTTTGTCAAATATTGCTTTTACTCAAAACCAATTGAAAACTTAAATATTATAGAAATAAATTGAATTTATAAAGTAAGGTTTACCAACTATTATAGCTTAAAACACGTTTTCTTCACGCTAAGCTTCGACCGGGAAATTATCGTCTGCTAAAGTAGGTTACCACTGGTAACTGAATATAATTCTCAAGTCAAAGATCCTGACGACACGATACCCGCATTCAAACTAGAGATCGGTGATTTACAAGTAAGAAGACATGAGAGAAAAATTTCACAGAATTAAGATATCATTTTTATGGAAATTATGTGTCTTATTTTCCGTAACGTGTAAGCACAGTGCAATGCGGTTTGTTGAACGTGCGATTATTGCGCGTGCTCATTTAAGTATTCTATTTTCACTCTTGATGACGTCAGTCGCTGCGTGGTGTAGTGGTAAAGTCGGCGACCAGCAATATTAGGGTCCCGGGTTCGACCCCGTCCTCGGTTTCCCGCCAAATCGTTATCTCACTAGTGAGATAACTTTATGGGTTATTACACGGTTGTATCTGCCATTTGACGCTAATATCGTGGTATAAATGCTTGTTATGGCATGTAAGTCTATCTACATGAAATTTACAATACAAAGACACTTCACTGAATAGTACTCCCTGGTAACGTGCCAACATGTTGAGAACCAGTTTAATGCCCCTTATTCAGTTCAGTGGAGAAGATTGCTTCTCAAAATATGAGCTCAATATATTTGACTATTTACAAAGCTGTCGTATTGTTCTTAAAGGTTTTATTGTTTGTAGAAGCTTGGTTTAGATGGCTCAGTGCAGTAATACATGAACGTATTACGCTCTATACCAACATCAGTGGCGGATTTAGGGGGGCCAATGGGGCTATGCCCCCCTAAAATTCGCCTAGATTACATTTGGTAGTTCGAGGGTGCGAACGTCCGACGGGCAAAATCCTGGCTAATACTCTGCTCTGCACCCCCAACTCAAAATCCTGGATCCGCCCCTGAACATTATATGCCCGTGCCTGTATCAACGTCAAGCAGCTTTATGTTTTAATTGTACTCGTCAGGTGTGTTTCGACTCTTGCTGTTAAAAATGTTGAATTTCATGATGCTTCGATTTGTGTCTCCCGATTCACCACCTCAGAGCGAATTTTTGCAACTGGAGTTCTGAATATTTCGCATGCATATACTATACATGTACTTCTTGAAATGTAAACGAAAAACATACCAAAAGTAGAGAGGCAACCCGTGAAGGAATTAAAACCAACGCAACAGAAGTTAACTTATCAACCACGGGAGAAGAAATTCGTACCCGCGCTGCTGTACTTAGACCTTGAGGAAAGCGATACAGTTGTGTAACTTTGCTGTCATATAAGTTTAATATATATATTATTTCATGGCGAAGTCGTTATCCCACTAATCTACAGCCCGAGTGGATTTTGGAGAATTCCGGGAGGCGTTAGTCCCGAGAGTGATAATTATAAAAATCCACGAGAGCTCGAAATAACGACTGATAACATTGTAATAATCTAATTATACCGCGTACTGAACGATAAACATAGTAACGAATCGATCTACCGTTCTCGACTAGTAAACTGTAGACGTCTGATTCGTCAAGAAAGTTTGTTAAAGTTTTTCCATGGGTATGGAATGTGCCCCTGCAAATGTTTGGAATCTGGACCAATAATCCTTCCAGAGTTCCACTGAACTGTCGATCTCACGAAAAGTTGGCGTAGTTGTCGTTGGTTGGTGCATCAGCCTACTTGTGGTCATCTCAGCAAAACGCTGATGATTCTCTTGCTGTTGGTTGATTTGTTGTTGTAATAACGAAATAGTGCCAGCCAACTCACCCATCTTTGTATATCCTGTCAACTACGCCAAAATCTGTTCTGTTTTTGTAATAGAAAGAAGCAGAAACGTATATACACAAAACGTACCTAGCGTGGCGTACATGAAATGATATCCCACGAGACATTATTCCGCGTATCGACCGAGACCGAAGGTCGTGGTCGGAATAATGTCGAGCGGGATATTATTTCATGTACACCACTCGAGGTACGTTTTGTATTTATCCCATACGCATCAAATTTGTGAGTTTCTTTTGTTTTCTTTCGGCGTTTTATAAATACTTCACCCCGACTGTTTTCGTGGCTAATCACAACCTGTTGTGTATGTACGTGCGCGTTACTTTGCTAACTTACTATAGTAAAAGAAAACAGTTTTAAATGTAACGGCTTATTACTTGAAATTGATAAAAAGCGTGAAAACGACAGTTACCGTGCATTGAACTTGTATCATATTTCGAAAATAAATAAATAACAAGAATATTTGTAACATTGTAAAATCCTCATCGGGTAGCTGCACTCAATCATGAAACTAGGTCATTGACCGGAGCGCGTAGCCTACACGTCGTCTGCTTTCACGAAGATGTTTAAAGTGCCACCATAGATATTAGTAAAGAGATTCGCAACTCCGTGAAGTCTCGTGGCCTAACGCAAAAGTACGTGAGCAGGATTCAAAACTTCCGGTCTCATGGCTAAGCATAGTAATGAAGGTGAACTTTGGTTTTTATTTCACGCACGTCAAGCAAATTTTTGAGTTTGAAATTAATATGTTGTGTTTAATGCAAACTAAATCGCGTATGCGAGCCATTCAAGTCGGATTATTGGTACGAAACGTGTCAGAATTAACTTGACAAGTTGTTGATAGGCCCGCTTGCTGGAACAGTTCAACACACGAATCGAGGAGTTTGGCCCAAAGAAAAGGTTGAGCTAAATGGATAATTCTTTTCACCAGTTGAATTCTCAGTCATTTACGCTGAAATTTACTTTGAATTTTGTGATTTTGTATGAATTTTGGATCGACCTCAATGCACTTTCTCATTCGTCACTATGTTTACAATACAGCCATGGTTTACCAATATTATCCAAAATTCAACAAGAGCGAAATTTTGCCATTTTTCATGATTTTCAGAAGCTCATATGTATTAGCATGATGAAAAGTGGTGGAAAATGAAAAGTATGCCATCGAAATATTTAAACTTTCTTCTTTATATTGATATCCGTTTCAACAAATGTGGGCATTCATGAATATTTTTAAAAATCGAAGTACTGCAGCACTTGAGAAGGGGATAAATGAATAAATTTTCAGTTTGCTAAATGGCCGTTACTGAACCGATTTTAATGATATGTGTATCCAGGGGCGGATCCAGGATTTTTGTATTAGGGGGACCAGAGCGGAGTATTAGCCAGGATTTTGTCATTCAGACATTGGCACTCCCGATCTGCCAAATCGTGGAATCTGGGGGAATTCTAGGGGGGGGTGTAGCCCTCTTGGCCCCCTCTAAATCCACTATTGATGCCAAACTGCTAAAAACATCTGCCTTAAGTGTACACTTTTATTTGTTGTTTTTTGATAAAAGTATGGGAAAATGTAGTTTTTTAATTTAATCCCTTTTCAATTTCTAACCTGGAAAAATCCTGCAAGTGTACTCTTCCAAAAAAGGTAAATTCAGTCATTTTCAAGAACCATGCAAACCTTTACAGGGTTAAAACTGAACTCAAATTTGATTGGTCAAATGGATTAAACAGAATCAGTCAAAACTTTCATAAATTACATAAAGTGACCCAAATTGGTGAAATATTTTCATTATAACAGTACAGCCTATATTTTTAAAATTCAATTTAACTTCAGTTTTGGGGATAGATTCAGTCTATTTCCTTCAAAAATAATTTTGTTTTCTACCTTGTGGTGCTGTGATCAGTTTCATTTTTAAAAAATTATATTTTGCATTAAAATAATTGTTTATTCAACGCTGCAGTACATCAAAACCGTTTAGAATACGAGTATGCTCTTATTGGATGGTCACTAACACAACGCCTCTCAATTCTTATTTTATTTGACAGGAATAAAATTGATTTAAATTTCATTGAAATTTTATTGTCAATTTAATTTTGTTTAATTAAAAATGCACATGACCATTTTTATCATATGGTGCGTAACTTAAGATTGTGAAAACATTGATCTCACTTGGGGAAAAAAGAATAATTCGTATAACCTCAAAGATTTTTGAATAAATGACGAAATACTCTGAAAAAACTAGGTTTCTAGTTTTTGCTATTTTTGAAATCATTTGTTACACCAATTTCTTTTTTAGAATTATTTTGAAATATTTTGGAACAAAAAAAATATTTTCACCGAACCATGGTAATTCTTGAAGTGTTTTGTCGTTTCGAAAGTCGTTTGGTGACGATATGTTGTTAACCTACATGTAAAGGACTCCATCTTGTTTTAGCAACACAGTAAGCTATGGATTCCCAAATGTAGTTGTCTAAACTTGATATTTTTGTGGCCTGAAATTTTTGGGTGCTATTTGCTGAAAAAAAGGCTATTTTTGAGGCTGCAAAAATTAAAAAAAAATATATAAATGGCTAAAGCTACCATTTTAGACTATTGAAGTGTTTCTGATGAAATTTGTATTTTGCTTTGCTCTGACAGCTCTATTTTGTAAACATAGTATGCAAAGAGTGTTTATGTATTCGTTCTCAGAAATGTATGCAACACTTTATGTAATGTTATGTTTTTTCCTGTTTGTTATTGTAAAAATCCCATTGCATATTTGTGTTGTCATTTTTCACTTACCAATTGTAAAGTAAGGCAGGGGAATCCCAGACCCCTGTTACTTACTCATTGGAACTGGGAAAATAAAAAAAAAATGAAAAATGTCTGTTTTGTGTGTTCTGTGCTATCTGATAACTACTAAAAATAATGCTGACAGAACACCTTTCATAACCCGAATCTTTACCTCTCATGTTCTCTATTTCAAATTTTGTGGGATTTTGTTTCAGTTGGTGGTTTCATTTCATGTGATAACTTTTTTCTTCTGCAGGCAAAAATATAACACTTAAAACTGAATTCCCTTCACTGTGTATAAAGTGCAAAAACTTTTAAGTTTTAAAATTTATAAAAAATATGCTATACAAGTGTCCTTTCGAAAATTGAATATCTGTTGGGGTCACAAAACCCTAAAGAGAATTACAGTGCCAACTGGTTCTTCCAAATTTTGACGTTTTCAATTCAATCGCTGGTTATCTCCGCTACTCAATAGTGGCACTGATTCTGTTGTGGCAATTAAACATTCACGCTCAATGCGATATTGAAAATTAACTCAGTTTTTTGTTAAAAAGCCACAGAAGAGTCCTGGGGGAAAAGTTCACTTTCACAAAATCACGTTCCAGATACAACTCTTCGTTCCATATTACTTTATAGATATTCTATGTATTTTTAACATTTACAGGATGTTCAGAAGCTGAAAGAGAGGAATAGACATTAGGTCTTAATAAGCATGCCCACCTTCATAATCATAAGTATCACTCGTCAAGAAACTGTGGAGAATATTTCAACTCAGTCGACATGGAGAGCATGATGTGCTGCTATTGAAAATATTGAGAGTCCTTTTCGATTACATTCACGAAGCCCATTTTGAATGAGCAGCAAACAGGGTCATGCTGCACTGAATCCCGCTCTCTGTGTACATGTATGGAGATACACCCTCACCGCATCATCAGGTTAGTTCATCAATATTACACATGTAGACCACCTGGGGTCGCTACCGTCGACTGCCTGAAGCTACTCAAGATACTTATCTATCACTGAATAGTTAATCAAATAGTGTTTACTATTTATATATATGCATAGATTTGACTTGTAATTTTACATGTTAAAGTTTCCAAATGTCTAATGCTTCATGTATGTATCTCAGTATCTATCTTTTATCCGTTAGCGCGACATTCTTTTTACCCCCTCCATTTGTCAGTCTTTGCAGTATTTCACACCTGCTGTGTACCATTGCATCTTTGATTAGCTTTTACTTTGTGGTGGTATTACTGAGTCATTTTATTTCCACTTGATGAAACAAGTATTTTTGAAATATAGTTCGTCGTCTCTTGGTCAGTTTCTTTACCAATGTTCTGACGATACGAACGGAATGGAATAAAGATTGTTAACAGCAAAAAGTGTCATGTATCGAACCAATTTTGCATAATCGTAGCTACGTTTAGAAGTTGCCTTACAATGTACTTTTGGCCTAAGATAGTAGTGACAGCAAGTTTTTGACACACAAGTTTTTGGCACACAAGTTTTTGACACTCAAGTTTTGCAAATGATAATCTGAAGATCGCGTAAGCGTGAGCTCTTAATTAAATACACATTAAAGAAATCTGGTGAATACTTTGTTCAATGTAGCGAATTTTTGTAATGATTGGTTCCAAAAGCACTTATTTCACCCGTTAACTAGTTATAGTAGCTTGAACGTGATTATTTGAGTGGGTATTCCGAGTTCACGTAGGCCTATATACGATCTTGAGATTAACCGAAACTCCAAGTTCATATTCGAATCTTCGATTGACACTTCGTCCGGCATCCATATATTTCTTGGTGCACCACACAAAATGAACAATTAAGCTAAAAAAATCTGTATTAAATTCAGTTCATTATAAAAAAATTCGATGCCATGGCGAAGACTATTATTTGGGCTTAGGTTTCGAATGAAAGTGTTTGCGTAAAGATCCGTTTCATGAAGTTTTTAACAAAAATGAAGCGGAAATAGTGCCTTTAATGTCACGAGCCAAAAGATCAAATGTAAAGAAAACTTTAACGTTTTGTTTGTCGACTCCTAGCCGACCGGTCGGACAAAAATTCGCGATGTGTGCTGTACCAGAGAACCCACTTTGTGTTTTCAATACGCGACTGTCGGAGAGTGTAATGAAAAACTACCTCGGTAAAGCTGGGACCTCGCTTTCTTTGAAAACTTCGTGAGATTACGTGAGATATTGCCGTGTATGTTAAATGAGAACACGTGACTTTGACAAGATTTTAGCTTCGGCCCTAGCGTACGATATGGTTCTCCTGAATGTGGTACCTTCTTCATGAGGAAACCTGACGTGCGTTCGCTAGGACCTTGCTAAAAAGCAAGACTTCGCGAGATTACATGAGATTTTGGGTATCTTAAATTGACTTTGGCTAAACTTTAGCTTGGTCTTAGCGTTATTGAACGCACGCCTGGGTAGAATTCAGTATCGCTAGGACCTCGCTAAACCTAGCCAAAATCACGTGTTCTCATTTAAAAATGCACGGCAATATATCACGTTATTTCTTGCTTTTTAGCGAGGTCCTAGCGTTATTGAACTCCACTCAGTTTGTAAGGTTTCTGTTGTCTGGCGGCCTTGTGAGTAAAGCCAATGGGTTTTGATACGATATTTTTGGGGTTGTCTAAGTTAGGTTAAAACCATAAGGCGAATTTTTGATCGTTCAAAGGGGAATTTTTGACCTGATAAGGGGAATTATGCGTAAATTTTTAATATTTTCGAGGGATCAAAGGCCCCGTTCGCCCTGGGCACTCACGGAAGTTGGATGATAGAAAGTTTCACAGTCATTCGAGGTGCAAAAAAATTGAACAGCGCGAACAAGTAGACGGAATCATCGCTACGATTTATCCTAGTTTGCATCTTCAACGGCTTTGATGACATTTGTAATCGCAGGTAAGTCCTAGAATTTTAGACGATATTTTTCAACGTACATTTACTCCTATTTCCATCGTAGCCATAGGTACTTGATTACACGCGTCGATTAGAGAATGCCGATATGACTTTCGCCTAGGCAACTAGACTTCGGGTCAGGGTACTTCAATAGCTCAAATATTCTGCCAGTGTTAAAGGACCGGCGCTGATAAAAAATCCGGTAAGCCAAAATACTGGCGTTGATGTCTTTTTGCGTATCATTACAGCTTTCTGTCGTTCAGTAACTTTTCCAGGCGTGAGGGGTGCTGAACGGCGATAACATCTGGCTCTTTTGTTAACTGCCCAGCTCAGTCTTTTGTCCCGTATGATAACAAGTAGGCCAATTATCTCCCAGGCTTCAATGGAAACGTATGGTGGTTGCACGCTATTAGCCCACAGGACGCGTATGAACACAGTCAAACCCGAGACCGTCTTTGGTCAAACCCAGCCGTGCGTTGGTAATCCGTTTGGACAGAATAGATTGTCTTAACTTCTGTTGTAGTTGGGCGATTTTGGTGATTCAAAAACGAAACATGATCAGCATTTGACGAGGAATTCAGAAATGCTATTGGTTTAAGCTCAAATATGTTATAATTTAATTTCATTTTTATCAGCCCAGCCCAGTCAGGCAATGCGATCTGATCGGAGATTAGAGCAATTATCGAACAAAAGATCGCAGGTCCTCCAACCATAAATGCCAGAATGGAGTTAATCAGTCGTGTAAAATATTGGCTACGGGGTAAACTTCCCAACTTGTTGTTGGGCTATAGAATCGAACAAGTTGGGAGCAACGGGATGTCGCCGTCATGTCTACGAGTAAATCTAACTTATGGGATAAACCCGAAAAAGAAACACACCATGCTAACGTGATCTAAAGACAGATACTGAATGGAAGCTAATGGCGGTAAACTGAACACGCTCACAAAAACTCTCGTCAAACAGAGGATCGAGAACATGCTACTGCGGTGGTCATACTTATTACGGATCGATTGCTCCCGCCACTGACTTACGCCGCTTGCCTAAATTTTATACCGGTCTTTAATTCCATCTTTTGAAGGGGAATTAATTCAATACCGCAGTAAAGCTAGTCCGGTAGCATGTGACCTTTCCCGCATAAGTTAGGTCGCTTGCAATCAGCAGTGGCGGATTTAGGGGAAGAGAGCCCCCCCTAAAATTCCAGATTTCATTTGACAGTTGGGGGGTGCGAATGTCTGACAGGCCAAATTCTGGCCAATACTCTGCCCTGGCATCCCCTAACTCAAAGTCCCGGATTCGCCTCTGGTAAGTAACGAATGTTAGACCGAGGGAACGACCGTGTATCCGCAATCGGCAATTACCAGTTTGTGAGCAGATGAACTTCGGTCACACTGTTTGTCAGATGTTTAAGTATTGACTCCGGTTTATCGACGGTCAGTTTTCGCTCAACTATTTATTAATAGAAACACTGAACGAACTTACTAATTGCGTGAATTTGCAGCAAAGTAAATGTTCGTGTGGAATATATCGACATCGTGCTAAAATCAAATGTTAAATGATCTCGCGCAAATGTAATTTCGAGCTCTAACTATGAGTCGTTTTTTACACATAACAATCAAGAAATGTTTAAATGTTGTACAAGTTGTATAAAGTCCAAAAACAAAACTGCAGGTGTTTTCAAGCCTTGAAATGCTTGGAGAGTATTCGTACATATAGGTATTGCTTTTTATTATCGCTTCATCACGTATTCGCATCTGTCCATTGAAAATTCATTTCATTTCGTAAATATGATAGTAATAGAAAAACGTATACTTTCGGGAATAACATCAACAACTAGCGCAGATATTATAAAATGTTAAAAATCATCGATGCAGACAAACAAAACGGCAAGCGCAAAGCTAGAATGAGTTGTAACGTCAGCCGCTTTCCATCATTGTTCAGAATTTGATGTCACGTTCGGTGCAATCATAGCCTTCTATGCCCTTAGTATTAAGAGCACAATTCTGTGTTTCTCGTCTTTACTACAAGTGGTAATGCACTGAAAATAAAATCTTCGGAGCAACAACCCTTTGGTTTTACGGCTTTCCGACCCCAAGAAATTTTCAAGTCTTCAAGGATAGCGTTAAAATAACTTACGCTATGATTCAAAATAACACTTTACCAAACAGAAATGCATGCAATATCCAGTTCTACGAAACAGATTAGAACACAAATTTATTTTATTGCGTTGATTGGTCGCTACGTTAGAGAACATAGTCTCAAATTTCTTGCATTAAATAATGTTGATAAAACTGATTTCGACAGACGTTTATTCGTGAAGAATGATGATAGAACACTTGAGTTACAGACAGCCTTCGAGATACACGCTGGCCCGGTGTCCCGGGGCCTGTGGATTTCCGGCCAGGCCCTGAGGAACTTGTAAAAGTTAACTTGGCACCCGGGAATAAATTTTCAGACTAACTGACCCGGCGGGCCAGCACATTTATTTGCTGAAATTCGAACACTGGCTACAGAACTTTACTGCTTTCGTCAGCGTCTCAGCTGTAACAGCGGTACGAATGATTTCTTCCGACCAATCTGTCACCCTAAATAACTACACGATCTATAAAAAGTGACGGAATGCAAACCTAATTTTTATATTTTTGGAACTAGTTCACTCCAATTGAAACGAATGCTACATCAAATTTTAATAATGACTGCAACATTTCTAAAATGTAGCGACATCATTCGGCGATAAAACATCCACCCTATTGTCAAGCTTTATTCAGAGAATGGATGCCAGGATGGCTACAGGTACATTGCACAGAGAATGGATGACAGGATGGCTACAGGTACAATGCACAGAGAAGTCCAAAACACACGAAAATACCAAAACAGGATTGGCTAGCAAATTAGCGAATCACAGCTCAGCAACAGTGTCAACGACTCATGGGAAACCTGTGCACTGAGTGAAGACCTTTCTGTAGACCGAATGAGAATGGGTTCACGCAGTTTCAAGCGATAGCGATTAGTATCGCTGTCAGTGGTCGTAAAACTGTGTTCCCCAGCGGCCTGTCTACCAGCAATGAATTCTTATCACTGACTAATTTAAGAGATGTGACGTCATACTTTCCGAACATTTTAATTCACCTGATTTTCTATTCCAGCGACTCTACACTTCGCCAATATCATGGCATGTCTACCTGCAGAAAATGCAGCAACTTCACGAGTTGTACTTTCCACACGTACTACGGATTAACCATATACATAGAGAACTGCAAGTTGCCGTCCGGTATAAACTGGTCTAGGCATGCGTGATGGCCTGGTTCCGGGCATTTTGGGAATGATTGTTGTGGAAATGTGTAAGAACCTCCTTGTTTTGGATGAGGCACGTGTCTATAAACCTCTGACCGATACAAATTCCTAATATTAAGACTCGGACTGGGTGGTGCCTGTATCCATGTTTTCCCAAACAACACACGAGTAGTGTTGTATCCTGTACGTTTCATATAGTTAAGGGACGAAAGCATGGGCTTAGGAGTGAAGTCTGTGTCCCAGTTGTTTGACTTCATTTGTCTTTCATTTCCATTGTGAGTCGTCGGAAGGAGCACACATCCCAAAGGTCGTAAATATGGATTCCATTTGTCCGTGTCCGATTGATTTCCTTTGTAATAGTGAGCATCAGTGTCAATATCCCAAGGCATCACCCAATTCAACTTCAGTGTTCCAAGAAGACTGCCACAGACAATCTCTATTGCAACATTTCGTTCATTCGCAAGTTGTGCAGCTTTCTCTAGGCATTGTGACATCGTTTTTAGACAACAGGGGGCTTCAGCCATTCCTTTTCGACTCAAAGGACACTTGATGGACAGCTCCTTGCATTCAAATTCAACGATTCCTGAAAAACCGGAAATCTTTGTGATGCCATAACTTAGAGCTAAAGGTAGCCAAAACTGTTTGTCATATGTCTTCTCAATAACTATGTGGTCAACATGAAACATGGTGTCCGGACACACCATTCCTACAACACCCTCCTTTTTAATCTTAAAGAACATTCTGTGGAACAAGAAGTCGTCGTCTTCCTTCAGATCTCTCAAAAGATCTTTCAAAAAATCAGTCCGTCCTAAAAACGGGCCCGCCATATATTCACAATACATGCACGAATCCTTAGAGATATGATAACCGTGAATATATCTTAGTTCGTAAAGTTTCATGTAGACCTGATAACAGTTGTTCCACCAGTGTCCATTAAATCCTACACTCGACCCACCCACTATGGGGACGTCGTGACGGAAAGCTACGTCTACAAGTCTTTCAATCCTTGTGTAATTTGTGAACCTAAACACATCCTTTAACACAACGGCATACTTTGTATTAACTTGTGATACCAATTTTTTCCACATTATTGCACTGTTGTTGAATTCTCCTCTTACAACATGTATATTTGGATCTTTTTTGTTCAGCGCATATTTGGTAGTGACCAACAGTTTTAGCTTGGGGTAATATTTTCGGATTTGATTCATTAAGTCCTCCACATTTTGGTTTGAATAGTGAACTCCGTTCAATAACAAGGTTACAACATCTTCCAAAGGATGAGCATTTAAACACTTGTCGAATTCCCAGCCCTCTTCATCCAGGAATAGTGGGAAGCCATCTCGCCCACCGAGAGAACGATCAAACGTTGTGCGACCATTGTACACTTCAGGACAGACATCTACAATGCCAGTATGATTCTGCGTTTTTTCGACCACCTTTTCTATCTCAGCGTTCACCAAACCTTGTATTTTTAAAAGTATTTCATGGAGTCTCCCTCTGGTTTCCGTAATGTCGTTGGCAGTTCTGTGAGCCTTAGCTACCATTGCTGCAATTTCAATGAGATCTGACTCCCGAACACGCGTTCCCATTTCCCCACTTGTATCCACTATCTTAAAGTACCTGTTTAAAAGCAAAACCATTAATAAGGTAGCTGTTATAACTATAGTGAGTCTAACCCTTCGTGGCAGTGTGAACCTCGTTTTCCACATTTTCTCTCAGTGGTCCTATCTGAAAAGTAAAAAATAGTACTGCCAATCAAACTCAGAACAAAAAATAAAATGATGGCATTAATGCAAAGCAAAGTCTCGTAGTTGGTCTTGACAGCAGATCAGTTGCAATGCATTGTGGGATACTATGGCAGTGATTGTCCACATTGCATTTTCACTGTCATGCCACACTAAAATTGCTTTTACTTTTCACAGAAAACGATTTAACGCTGAAATGAACATGTTTTTGAATGTATTTTTTGCTTGATAAAGATTTCATTTGAGATTTTTTATGTTATTTGGAATCATTTTGTGTTATTTTGTTAATATTTAAAAAAAATTGAAGAAATTAAATGAAAAGAAAATTAATATAAAACATTGAAGAGGCTTTAAAACTAAATCAAAAATGAATTGCACATGAAAAAAATCATTCTGAACTAATTCAAATAACATAAACAGAAATGAAATAAAAACAATGTGTAAAATTTCCATGGAAAAGATGGGCCACCACACAGCTACACAACCAACTCGCTTGCAACTGCTTACTATAAAACCTGCCCAATTGAAACAACTCGGGTATTTTTGCCGTGAGCCCCACATTATGCCTCGGAATTGTTTCATATCTGTGCAACTACAAACTCCCATTATTACAAACATTTTTGGTCAGACGGCTAAAATCACGATTTTAACCTATTAAATCCCAGATGTGGTTTGCGACGGTCATTCTCAATTGTTTGTCTGCCTCTTGACTGCACGGTACTGTTAACTGTGTAAGCGTAAGGGTATCCCGGCACATGCGGTGGCATTCTCCATTTTGAGAGCCTCATGCCTTGCTGCAATGATACAAGGATCACTATCGCCTTCATGGAGGCTCTAGTTTGTTTGGGCTTTACTTAATCGTACTTTCCCATAGGCCATTCCAATTCCAAGAAGCAAGAAAATGTATTGGCCAGTTTTGTATTAGACTCTAGTTCATCATCATGGCAACATACAGTGAAATAAGCTGTACAGATATCCTATGGATGGTGCAGGCCGAGGGTACGCTATTGGGCATATACTCAGTCAGCAGCCCAGTGGACATCGCTTAACTTCTGCAGAGAAACTAAGAACTTTCCCAATGTACGTGATCAAACCAAAAGGTTGAAAAAACGTCTGAGTCCTTACAAATTGGGCATAAGGCACGTCATTCAAATTTTGATGGGCCACGGTAACCTAGCCTGATACAGACACGAGACTGGGCATATGGGGAGCACGACGATGTGTCCTTAGTGTGGTGCTCAGTGACTGTGACAGCCTTAAACATCAGGTAGAGTTTGCCCAATTTTTCTAGGCTAAAAAACAAGTGCAGATATGGAAATCGGAAGCAACAAGATATATAAGCGATGCATAAAAAATTACTAACATTGTTTAAGAGGAATTCATCGAGGAAAAAGTCGAAGTTTAGACTACCATGTAATAACAATGTAACTTTGGTAGAGATATTATTACAGGAATTGAAAGCATTTACAATTTTAATATTAAAAAAGAATGCCACCCAAAAAACTATCAATTTAGATCGATTAGATCAACTCCATAACAACTAATCAGTTCTTTCACCTGACACCTGACAGCAGACGGTGATGTTGAAATTAACCAATGACGCCACAGGTTCGAACGCAGCCTGTTCGGCAGTTCACAATAGGCTAGCTGGTGTCAGCTTGTCGTTTGAATTTATTGTTTTACTCAAATAAATCATGTAAAACCCTTACAAACACATCGAGTTCTTGAACAAACATGTTGTTTTATTTCGCTGTTACGGATTTATAGGTATTTGAACGTACCGTAGCCTACAAAGTTCGGTAGCCCAATTTACCAAGGTCGGTGGCGGTAGTTTGTGATCCGTTCAGTGTCAAATTCGAATTATTTTTCCTTGAAATACAGGCAGGAGAACAAACCTGTGTGTTGTAATTTTAGACTTGCATTTTTTTTCACTTCTACACACACAAAAATGCTTGTTATGCCCGGCCAATTTTTTGGAACCCGAAGACATCAAGAATATAAACCAGCCAAATTTGGAAACTTACCTTCCAGGCTCGAAAAGACTATATACTAGTGAGCCAAAGAAATAATATGCACGTGATTATTTTGCTGAATTAATCGCGAAACTGCAAATCTACTTACTCGTCGGGGGCCGCGAAGTCAGGTTCCCTTTCCACAGAAGCGTCAGGGCAGAAGTTGTACAGCAACAATGATTCGAATAATGTAAATGTAATATCTAAACATCTGACCATAGGATATGAAATCGAGTGATTGTTTTTCAACAGCTTTCTGTCAGCAAACTGTTAAATTATCATGCGCTAACACGGCCTCGGGGGCCCGGTCGGTCGATTTATTCATTCTGCTGGCTACTCAAAGCATTTACACCCATGAACACTCCAAAGGCGTTACAAATTACATCGAGGCAAACTTTGACACTTTGTTTCAGTTTTATATAAACATTGGTTGGGGTGAGAAAAATTCATTTTGAAATAGAACGCACAATAATAAACGTCAACATGACAACTTGCAATCCCGACTTAGACGAGTGCTCATCGGTCTTTTTTTGCCCTGGTAAGGCGGCATTCATCAGTGAAATCACTGTCGACGAAATTCCAGCCACAGACACGGAGATTTTTCACGGCCTCATACTTGGTATTAATGGAGTACTTTTCATTTGTCACTGCCGCGAGCCACTCCAGAAGCATTTCGGGCTCTTAAGGAAGTCGAAAAAACGATATACTCACTTTCCTCGCAGCTTCATAGTTCGCACAAGTGGGAAGGATACACCACTTCTATAGCGGCACTCACTCTGCAGAAGAATCACTGACGTCGCTGCGTCGTTTACTCACCTTCCTCACAGGTTAACGCGACACCTCTCGACTAGGTAAGATCGACTGTAAACGAGGTGATGTGGATATAGATCGATTAAGACGGTAAAAAAGACTAATTAAATCTGGTGACATTCTCCTTCAACCACAAGTAAATGCACAGATGCTAATTGTCAATACACCGATGCTTATTGACAACGCATTTTATTGTCGGATTTCCGTAGAGAGCAATGTAAAATTTGAGTTGTTTACTCCACCGAGATGACGAAAATCCCAGGTTGCCAAACGAAGTTTGAGGTCTCCAGTACTGAAAATCTCGGGCACCGAAATGATTTCGATCCGTTCGTCGACTAAAAAGCAACCGGTCGAACAGCGTAACGTCACCCATTTTCCTGTGCTTTAAGGAGGCGAAATCTCCGGAAAATTCGCGGTATTTTGATGTAGGGCAAAGTTGTAAAATGTTTTGCGCCGATTGACGAGAACTCAGCTGTTCAAAGTCGAGTTTTTTTTCTTTTTCTCTACTGAGAGTGGGCCAGAGGACCTAGGATGAAAGGGCATGGATTTCCAACGATTGGTTTTCTGGCAATAGACGTTTCAAGTGAGGAGGCGGAATCTCCGGAAAATTCGCGGTTTTTCGATGTAGGGCAAAGTCGTAAAATGTTTTGCGCCGATTGACGAAGACTCAACCTCTGAAAGTCGGTTTTTTTCCTTTTCTCTACTGAAAGAGGGCCAGAGGACCTAGGAATGGAAGGGCATCGATTTTCAACGGTTGGTTTTCCGGCAATAGACTTTTCAAGTGAGGAGGCAGAATCTCCGGAAAATTCGCGGTTTTTCGATGTAGGGCAAAGTCGTGTAATTTTTTGCGCCAATTGACGAAAACTCAACGTTGAAAGTCGGGGTTTTTTCTATTTCCCTACTGAGAGAGGGCCAGAGGACCTAGGAATGGAAGGGCATCGATTTTCAACGGTTGGTTTTCCGGCAATAGACGTTTCAAGTGAGGAGGCGGAATCTCCGGAAAATTCGCGGTTTTTCAGTGAAGGCAATTTCCCCCCGTAAATGTCTAAATGTAGTATGTTCAGTCTCTGACTGAATTCCTCCCGCCGACGAACGAACATAGAACGAGCTCATGATGGGCTGCTGGTGCAAATTTCACCGATCCAACCGATTTTTGTCGAGCAATTCCGATTTCTGTCTACTTACTTTAATTTAAGCGTGGTGATTTCACGAAATCAACGGAACAGTCGTGAATGAAAGATAATAAATCAAAGAAAACTGTCATTAATTTAAAGCGTCCTTAGTTTTTGATCGTCCTCAGTACGCTAGGACCAGCTTCTGATCGTCTCCAAGTCCAATGCACTACCTTGTAGTAGGCCTATTAGGCTTGGAGTATTGGGGACGATGAGAAGCTAAGGATGTCTGTGGCCATGGCATGGTTATGTGTGAGGTCAGATGCAAGGGTGCAATCACTATATTACAATCCGAGGCACAAGTTTCAAATATGTATCTCATGTTTAGGCTATTTGTTTACTCATCTTTACTCCCCATGATCGATGACAGGAAATCTGTTACACACTGTGTAAGTCAGTGACATGGAAGTATATGCCCTATTTATTTATTTTCCTTGATCTTTGGCTTTCAGGCTTGAAGGCTATGACCGTAATTTCTATTTCCAAGCACAGGAGATTTGCATCCCCTCTGCAACCATCACTGCATGGCCAAAAGTAGGGTTTAAACAAGTGATTGTCTCACACCCGCAAGATATTCCTGATCTGCGTAGATCTGTTGTGGAGGCATATTTCCTGTATCGCCAGGTGCTCAATGGCGAAAACAAAGATGTCAAAGCACTTGAAAAGGGCCAGCTGCTTGTTGAAGGAAGTTATGTAAATTACTGTGTTAATTATCATATCCAGGACCTTAGTGAGAGGTAGACGTGGGGGGAAGTGGTGTAAATGGGTATGTGGAAGAACGGGTGATAAGGGAGAGGGAGGGGCCATGGAAAACTGTAGAGGCTGGCCGCTGGGGGGGGGGGGGGGAG
>NMRA01000027.1:819698-833121 GCA_002633005.1 Phoronis australis
GGGGCACATCCCTCGCAAGAGCAGCAAAACTTCTGCGTTCTTTTTGAATCGCGGCGTAAGTTTGAAGTGTATACGGACATAACGGTGAGGCTCGTGGTCCGTTACAAATTCAGGCTGTCGGATCTTTCAATTGATAAATTGGAGACGTTAGAACTGTAGGTAAGGGCATTTTTCGCATGTAGTTCATGGGCTGGGCGCTTACTTTAGCAAAGTCTGAAAACGCGTTGGGGCACTTGTTGAGCCATGGGCGCTAATTAGGGCGAATAGCGGCAGAATTACATACAGCAGCGTAGTTTAATGCACACAAATTACACGTCGTGCAAACCAGTCGGTCATCCCGTTTACCATCAACAATCCCAGTAGCCTTTGCGCACCCTAATTTCCGGACATGCGCAATCGTTAAATCGATTCGGTTGCAACTCCGCTATTGACATTACTTATCTTTTGTTTCAGGGTCACCTGTTAAAGCAGTCCACTTGGGACACCAGAAGAAGAAGGGATGTACCCTGGAGGACCCTCGTCCCGAACAGTACCGCAACTTGGTTGGCTATATAAGTTTTAAAGCTCCAGGCAGTGCATTTTTGTTTTGATAAAGCTGATCTGATTGCCCTACTGTGTTGCTTATTTACTTCAGTTATGTTAGTGACATTTTCTTGATCTTTAATGACCATAAAGTGACACATTTCCTGGATTGGTTGAGCTCTCTCTGCATTAGCGTTAAGTTCACTATGGTGGTTGAAACTGATTTTTTTCATTTGTTGGATAGGTTGGTAACTCATGGTTTCGTGTCCTATTATAAAAGTACTTTATCAGGTCTGTACTTAAGGCGAGGCATGCAAACTAGAGCTATGGTAGATGTTAGTTGTTCAGTGTTGTATTATGCATTGTGATGGGAAGCATTGCGTAATGGACTTTTTCCCCTTTGTATATGCGTTATCACATCTGTGCATGGACTTATCATGTATACCTAAGGATGATATTGAGTAATATGGGAACGTTGATATAAAGTGCAGCATCTTGTTTTGCTATTTAACTTTCTATAAAGCTGTTGAGATTACTAATTATGCCTGTGAATAGTGATTTTCCTGTTTACCTATAAACATCAAAACAGCTGGAAGCTCTCTGCTCATACATTTACTTTGTTTATGAGTGGAACTTATTAAAGCTTTCTTAAAAAGGCAAAATAACACCCAGATGTATTGTTTCTGCGATCATACTATCCTACACAGAGTTGTTTTATTTCAGTATGCATTTGAACTCTACCTACGTCGCTGTGTGGCGCTTTAAAGTCAGGTCAGGTTCAAACTGAAGTGTTAAATGACTGCTTGGGAGAATCTGCTCAACTCCATTTGGTCCTTTGAACTGCAGGTTTAGGTTTTGTGTAAACGTGTCATGTTATAAACAGTTCCACATTTAAGTAAACCATGTTTCTAATCATAGCTTGCATGATAAGAATATGCTATTAGCACAACACTCAGGAATAAAAAATAATCAGTGTATTTAATTTTGTTACTTTTGACGTATTGGTCAAACCAGATAGCCTTAGCAAAATAAGGAACACAAGTTCAATCATTCAAATGTAAGCCCATCAAATGATAGGTGAAGCTGCCTTTTCGTGTCATGTTGCATCACTGCGTGATTCCAGCACAAACAACAAAGGCTGAAAACACCGTTGTGTTGAATAGGTGCCTGAATAGAACACAATTGTGTTCGGGTGTTATTCGTAGCTGTTTGAATTAAAAGGTGATTCTCTCGTTGACGTAGACAAAAGCAAGCCAATACGGCTAACAGTTCCTTACATTTGGCAAATTTACAGGTGTTACCATTGAAGATAGGCTTTAAAGACAAAGTGACAATCTGAACAAGGACATCTCTTCAAATGAAAAACATTGTTAAAAACAATTGTACTTTTCCATTGCCAACAGAGTGGAAAGCAATATTTTTAAAGAAGCATGGAATGCAAAGCCTCGTCAAAATATCTTTTAAACAGCTCTTGGCGAAAGTACCATCGCGCAACATGTAGTACAGTGTAATTCACTTTCTCTTGTCAGGTCAAAGGTAACAATTTCCATACAAGGGAAATGTGCTGTGTCTATGTCTTGCCAACCTAATAAGGACACGTGCTTTACCGTGTGGAAGAAAATCAACGAAGTGGCGAGCATTTGACAGATCGTTTTTTTTGAAATTTGAAATCAAAGAAAACGCTTTGATATCAACACAAGATTGCAAATTTTTATGAACAAAACCCTAAAAATACTTGGAGAGCACGTTGAATTCTGTTTCAGGGGCAGAGAACCACTTTCAATATTGCATTTAGTCTGTTTATCGCGTTCCAGGCCTCTTTAAATGAGATTTGCCATACATTACCACAAATGGACAATATACACATGTATAGGGTTGAGTCACTGAACATTACGACTCGAGTAGTACCTAATGTATTTGCAAATTTCAGTACCCTTTATGCGTGTTTACCAACTATTGCGTTTTTGAAGTTTGAAATTAAAAAGCAGACCTTTACAATACTCCCTCCAATCTTAATTTTCTGATGTGGTAAATCTTTTTTAAGAATTTTGAATGTTTTACCTAACCCAATGACACGCTCAACATGAACCCGCTTTGATGCAATTCGTCCGTCCTTGATGATAGTGACAGCATCCAGTTGGCTTCTTCCTTTAAGCATTGATGGCGTGTTGACCAGTACATCCTTGTTGGCCATTATATCTTGAATCATTAAACCTCTGTCTGCCATAATTCTGTCGCCACTTGCAAACAAATCTTTTGAACCTAAATCTGAACACTCCATTATCTGAAGGTCGCTTGCACTTCCCCCATAGGAGTCACTGACAAATGTAACTAGTCCTCTTGGGCTACATCCTATGATGATTTTCAACGTGTTCTTGTTTTTATACGTAGAAAATGTGACACTCTGGTCATCCACACGACTTGGTTTATTAATAGGTATCTCAGTGGCATCTAGAATCACTCTTGTTGATGGATATTGCTTCTTGAAACTTTTTGGCATGGAATTTTGAACGATGCCCTTATCTGGCCAAATATTAATTTCACTCAATTGGAAATACATGAAATTAATCCAAGTGTTCACTATTTCTGAAACAGTTGACACAGAAACTTTAAATAACAACGAAAGATAAAAATCATCAAACGCCTGACGCAACTTTATCAGCGTTAGGAAACACTGGTCTTCGGGAAACAGGCTGCTACATGTCACAATTAAGTTGTATGCTGCGTCACCCAAACAGTTGAAAAAGAGCATAAAATGGCGAAAGTGATTAAAACCGGTCAAATACTTAACGGATTTTGGGTCATTTGTGTGAAGCATAATGCTTTGTTTAATGATAGAAGATGTGATGATTTCACACTGAACACCTTCGTTTCTTGGTGGACCAGTGTCCTCATCTTCACTAGTCATTCTGTAAACACTAGAAGTGGCTGTTATCACCTAGAAGATAACATATTAGGCCCTGTTGAAGATAAAAGTAGGGCGAAATTTATAAATTGAATTATATTGCAAAAATTATTTATTCAGATCTAAGTGTAATAATTGTAATTATATTGCCTTCTCATTGAATGCCATTTAGTGTAAGGCACTAAAAAATTACATCCAATCACAATTTTGCATTAATCAGTCCTGAGTACTCACTTCTACCTCTTGTCCACAATCAGGGATGTGGGATGGCTGATTTTCAGACATAAGGCTTCGCTTTGACGTACGGTTATCTCGGGATATTGCTGATGGAGATTTTGCTTTGTGAAAAAGAAATATAGATGGGACTGCATCTTGTTTAAGTCGGTTTCTCTCACCTGTAATTGAATTTACCGTTGGAGAAATATTACCAAAATAAAACACAAGTAACAATTCAGTGCTTCTGTATCTCAATAAAAGTTTGCTGCACTCATGAATATTTTATAACTGATATTTTGTCTTCATGTTCATGGGTAGAAACTAATCAAAAGCCTCAAGTCTCCCAAAATAATTATGAACAGGGTAAAGTCAATTCAGAATGTGCAGTTTCAATGACACCTTCTAAAGTATATATCCATTCCCAACAAATAAATTCATTCCAGGGGTCAATATTGATTCCAATGTAATGTCAATAACGTTACCAATGTATCGAAAAGTCCATTGATATTAATTTGGTAATTAATCAGCTATTCCTAGGTGGTTACTTGTTTTTTGGACAGTCGGGGACATGGAGACCCATCTAGAATATTGTTGGAAATTGCATCTTGTTGTAGAGTAACTGTTGTGAAAAAGAGACCCTTGACTTGTTCCCGTTACCTTTTCTACTGTAGTATTGGGAGCACAATACGAATTAATGCAGAAGGCACTAACCTACCATCTGAGCCCTGGATGAGTTTATGAAAAGAATCCAGTTGGTTCCACTAAACAAAACCAATCATTTAGTTGTAGAAACTGGCAGCGATAATATTCTTGGACGATGTAGATGGTGTTACTGAAAACTAATTGCTAAAATCTTACCAAGTAACGTCTTTATGTAGTCGCTGTCCTGGAAATGTTTGGAGCAAACGCGGTCATGTGGCTTTGGCATCCAAAGATTTTTCGCGCCTTCTTGGACTCTTTTGACTGAAACTCTCCAAGCTTCTTGTAATCTTGTATCTTTTGGAAACTTGTGTCCGTCTTTCGATGATTTGCACCCCGGCACACAACAATAGTACGGCATAGTAAACGACGTAGTTTTACAAAAATTCGACGTTGTTACCATCTGTTTACATGTAATCAGCGACGCATGCGCAATTCAATCACCACTAGTACAGCAGCGACACCGCGAGGAGAATTCTCCGAATAGCCCCATTGATCAGTTAACTAGTCAGCAGTTTTCTATTTGGTGTCATGTCAAGGAAAACAACATTCATAGACATTGCAAAAACTATGAAATTATCTTGTGGAAAGTTTCAAAAACACTAAATTGCTCGATTTACAAATCTTTGAAACTTGGAACATGTTATGCACCTCCTGGCACATTATATGAAAGCAATGCAGCTTAATTTAGAGCCAAACATGGCATTACAGCAAATACGCTGAGGTTGGCCAGTAGAGAAGTATATCAAATAAAAACAGAGCAAAATCAGGACCCCCAACTGGGAATCGAATAATGGGGTCTCTAGATTGCCGATCTAGTGCTCTCAACACTGAGCTACTGAGGTCCCGATATCTGTGTAATTACTGTTTAAAGCCAACTGTTATGTCATACATCCCGTGAGCGGCGTATCGCCTTTTTCACACGAGATTTGGATAATTGGCATTACAGCGTTTCATACACACCAACGCAATCGTAAAAATGATCATGTCAAAATAATATAGTTATAATCTGGCGAGCAAAATAGCACCTGCCCAGTCAAATAAATGAACTTGGAGAAACAATGGGTGCAGCTTAAAATATCGACGTTTAATGAATCCACGTTTAATAAAAACCAGCACTTTTTTATCCAAACTACGTGGAACCTCTAGAATCACTACTGACATCAGTCGAGTCGAATCATATAAATCCAAACGAACGTGCTTGGAATAATGGTGGATTGATTAAGCAGTGTGCAATATGTAAGCAAATCTTCAGCCAAACAAACGGACGCCATGGTGTTACAAATGTGGCAAAACACTGCACAGTCTAATGAAGTGTCATACAAATAAAATTGCACTGCAACTTTCAATTGCACCAGCACTATCCCCGTCACAATTATCACCTATTCCCAGTATCTTTTTTAAAGTGATATATATATATTTATTGAAGAATACACAGAACATACAAAGAAATAATGACAAACCCAGTGATCGCGAAGCATTATATCTGGGTTGTTAGAAATTCATAAATGAAACTAATATACATAGAGGTATGTACGTTTAAGTAGTATCTAATATAAGTATTCCATTACTTAGATATGCTATTATGAATGTATAAAAAGCTATTGTACTCGTAGAACCTTGATTCAAATGAGACAAATTCGCCACATCTTCACCACTCTTTCTTTCAACGTAAGACTGGTTGTACCACGATGGTGAGTTGGTCTTGTTGTTCATCACAGTTATCTAAATATATTAAGATGAACAGATATTGTTGCAGCTGCGACACACTCTGAACAGCGTTAATAGCTTGTAAAGTTGGATTTTAACTATTAGTTTTGAAAGCATGCCATATGAAATGAATCGGAGATTTTCTTCATAACTGAATGCGTCACAATTTTTAACCAAACTAAATCAAAAAATGTTTCGTGCCTGTGAATACACAGACAATTTTAAATTAAAACTGCAAACTAATTGTCAAAGCTTTGCAATTGAACAGCAGAGGCAAAACCCATGAAAGTTAGTGATGAGAAGTTACTGTTCGGTTGAAAAATGATTTTGATGTCAACGAACAACCCAAGAAAAAATTCCATGCCAAGAGACCACGTGACCGTACATAATCCGACGATGTCAATCCGCTGTGCTCCTGCAATACTCAGCTGTTTTGTCCATAAGGCCAATTGTATATTGTCTTCTGTTGTAAAACGTGGAAGAGGCAAAAGAAATTCAACCTCATTGTCACGATAACATGATTGTCATAGGTGAGACATTGGGGAACGCTTAGCCATTATGCACCTACCTAGTACCGACGTTATCTCTTTGACAGAACAATGCATATGGATGGTCACGTGGTATCCGGGCATGAAAAAACTCGGTCCTGCCCTATTAAATTTTTTGTCTAGGCGTGTTAAATTTTCGCTCCTGGCGTGATAGATTATACGTACTGAGTGAAAAATTTTCGATCCTGACTACTACGTGATAAATTTTGACCTTGAGTTTTTTTTTGTCTTGCAGAGTGAAAACAATGTTTTGATCCGTTTTTAAATTTCGCAGAAAATATGTGTAATTTTTTCCGTTTTGGCTTTCCATAGGATAGACTACCCATATAATTTCACCAAACCGAACTAGTTCATTAACCTCCGTCAGCAAAAGTTACATAATCATAGACGTAGTCTTACCTCGTTCGAACTGCTCCATCCTGCAGCACAGGTACAGTGTAGGCCTGACAGGCGGCGTAGGCGGCGCTCGTGACCAGGCTACCCCTGAGGCCAACTCTCGTCCATCCTTCAAGTTTACAACAATTTCCCAGTGGCCGAGCTCATCAACAGCCTGTGCTATTGCGCCCTCTTTGAAATTTGCAATAATATAAGTTGCACACCCGTTCATTGAGTGCTTCAGTGGGCGGAGGCCCTTTACCAACTCAAGCAGAGTTTCTGCTGACAACCGTAAAAGAAAGTCCAGTGGGAATTTGGACTATCTCAGAAAAAATGATCTGCACATGGCTTAAAAATAGAGTTTACAGACCTTGTTGCACAGCCCAAGGCGACAGCGGTACCTTACCCCAGCCAAGGTGCTACTCAGTTTCTGGTGGCAACCGTAAAAGAAAATCTATCGGGAATTTGAACTCTCTGCGAAAAAAATGATCTGTACATATGACATGAGAACAGCGATAATCGAGTTAACTGAGATTTAAAAAGGGTTAAATGAGTGTTGCTCCTGTAATTATTTCCATCAGATTAGGTTTATTGCATTGGAAACAAAGTGTAAATGCGCTGTCTGCAGGTGACTGATCTGGATATAAACGCAACTTATAAGTCATGGTGGGGAGTATTTTGTGTGAGTAGTGCTGTTGTTTCAATCAACTGATGAATATGATCAGAGGGTTATTTCCAGTTAGGTCTATGGTCCATCGACAATGAATTCAGCAGATTATGCAAAGTCTTGAATAATGAAACATCAATCAATTGCTTAGCAATTATGAAATGTTCTCATTATTGTAGCCCCTCCACGGGTAGATCACAAATTTTGCAGTCGACTTACCTAAACAACTGGTTGTATTTACGCTGTCGGGATCCTGAATTGACCTAGCAGTGTCAACCTCTTTTCCCTAAGAAAACAAGTCGTTCATTCGTCAACTCTTATCACCTTCTGATTACAGACATAACACGGAACGATCACCTGAAAGGCTACTCTATGTTATCTCCCGGGAGTTAAGCAAACAGCCAGGAATCTTGTGCTCAGGCTCAGAGTACTAGTAAACTTGATACACGAATCTATCTCGACCGATGAATTTCTCCTCAATATACCGACGTGATCTGTTTTATGGGCAGACGATACCACTAACCCGGTCAAGCCTTTTCCCACGCAGTGGAACCGAAACTAGCGAAGCATTGACGCAAACTGGGTACGTTCCTGTGTAGCTTCGGTAGTTAAACAGACAACGGAGTTATCGGTAGGTGACGCTATCTTTATCGAAGTTATGATGGCAAAGAAGGTAGACACTAGGTGGCGTAATTTACACAATCTTTTTTATTACACCAGCCGACTGGTGTCCAAAACTTCATTGGACAAGGAAGTTGAGCGTCAGCGCTTCGCTGTTTAGTCCACCTGCTTTCTGCTTAACTAAACGTGACCTGTTAACACGACCTAAAACACTTCGTGGGTCCGTCAGATCCCCGGCCGTGTTTCACGACTTACTTAGGCTGCTCAATAATCAAACTTTCTATAACATTGACCGGGAACTGCTGGCACGGTTACGTTCGTAATCGGTTGATTGAGCTGTTGCCTGTGCATATTGTTTTGTAAATTATTAAAACTGAGAGTTTAATGACACTATCGATAACTTTTTGAACTCTACTTCTTAAAAATTCGTGTTCAAGCTACTTATTAAAACCACTAGATCACCTTCTATTTTATTCGTCGGCGTTATGCGATGAGGAGTCAACTCCGTCAGTCTCTGGCAGTATCCTGAGTGACCATGGACCCGATATTCTATCTGATTTAAAATACACCAAAGGTCTCCGTATTGGGCACCTAAATAACTGGCCAAATTGATGAACTGCGTTTTATTATCATGACGAGTCAAAAACCCATCGATATTCTTTGCTTGAATGAAACACTGTTCTCTTCTGTCATCGATGATTCTGAAATCGCCATTGACGGCTTTGAATTGAATAGGAACGACCGTAACAGGAAAGGTGGCGGTGTTGCCATCTACTACGCGAAAGAAGGATCAACTGACTAGCCGTCAGCTCCAGCACCATGACGACCATGTGGAATCGCTCTGGGTTGAGATTGGCATCCCTAAATCGAAGAACGTAATTATTGGATCAGTCTACACACCACCCTCTACGAACGCAGAGTACACAGAAAAATTGACTGAACATTTAAAAAAGTATTGTTCATAATCAGGCTCACACTAGCAAAGATTTTATTGTTACTGATGATTTTAATTATGATGCATTGTGTAAGAAGACAGTGAGTAAAATTAGGGCATGGGAACGAGAGTTGGGTATGCAGAATATTATTAACGTGCCCACAAGGGATACCGACAAAACTTCCACATGCCTTGATCTTATTCTTGACAAAGTTTTTAAGTTTGATAGAATACCCATTGGGATAAGTGATCATAATCTTGTATTCATAGCGTATAAGACTTGTCGCCCTAGATTTCCGCCACGTATCATTACCAAGCGGTCATATCGCACCTTCGATAAAGGAAGACTTTCTCAGAGAACTACTGGCGATTGATTGGGGCGCCGTTACCACCGCTGTTGACCTCGATGCCGCTTGGACGATTTTCAAGCAAAGTTTCATTGGAGTAATTAATAATCATGTCCCCGTAATCCAACTGAAATTAAAGGGCAAATCACCGGAGTGGTATAATGATAATCTCATAGCTCTCTCTCACAAGAAAGACTACCTGAAGCGAACAGCTCAGCGTACTCGAAATTCATCTGACTGGGGTATCTATAAGAAAGCTAGAAATAAGGTAAACAATGCTCTTAAACGGCCCAAGGCTGAGTATTACCACCAAATTATCATTGAAAACAAATCTAACGGAAAAACTCTGGAAAATCATAAAATTAATTTTACCTAACAAGTCCGAGTCTGTCGCAAGTGAATTTCTAATTGGTTACGATGTTGTTTCGGAAAAAGTAAAATAGCAAATGCATTTAATGACTTTTTTACTGGCATTGGCCAAAAACTTGCTGAAAAATTCAGTCAACTATTGAGCTCCCGCCCGAGATCGGGAGAGAATATCATTTAAGTTTCAAGACATTCAAGTCGACTACGTCCGAAAACAAATAACAACTCTGAACTCTAGTAGTGCCAGTGGCATCGATAGCATTACCAAACTATTAAAACTGGCTTCTCAGCAAATAGCTGAGCCCCTTACGAGTATCATGAATTTAAGTTTAAAAACGGCCATGATTCCTAGAGAATGGAAGATGGCGGTTGTTACTCATGTTTTTAAAGATGGTGAAAAGTCTACAGTGTAGTTGCGAGAATTACAGGCCAATATCGGTCCTCCCTGCAGTGTCCAAAATTCTTGAAAGGTGTGTCCAAAAGCAGCTTCACCAATTCCTGAAGCAAAATTCCTTTCTCTCGGCAGCACAGTCTGGATTCCGCCCCTCGCATTCCCTTTGACTACAAATATTCATGCAACTGAGTTTATCTTTAACAATATGGATCAGGGGAGGCTTAGTGGTGCTGTCTTTGTTGACCTTAAGAAAGCCTTTGGACACTGTGTACCATGGTATCCTATTACAGAAACTAGAGTCTTATGGAGTTAATGATAACGAACTCCTTTGGTTTAAAAACTACTTATACGAACAACCGTAAACAGGCCACCAAATACGGTGGAGTTCTTTCTGACTACTCAGTCAACAGTTATCACGGGCGTACCTCAGGGTTCCATTCTGGGCCCTCTATTATTCACTATGTTTGTCAACGACCTCCCTACTGTCCTCCACAACATTGTTCTAGTTTTATATGATGATAACACTGCAATTATGTCCACGGCTGGATCAATAAAAGGCCTCGAAAATTCTCTCAACAATAAGCTAGCCCTTATCTATGAGTGGCTGATTCAAAATAAACTCACTCTTAACGTTAGTAAAACCAAGTTGATACTTTTGGGAACCCACCAGAAATTAAAACAACGAAAACTGTCTCTTTCTATCAATGGTTCTCCCATCGAGAATGTTAACAAATTTAAGTACTTGGGCCTTATTTTAAATCCCAATCTTAAATTCAATATGCACATAGATCACCGTGATCACAAAGAAATTGTCAAAGAAAATCGGTGTACTTAAACGTCTAGGCAAATTGCTTAATGTCAGTACTCTTAAGGCACTTTACCATTCTATTATTCAGCCTCATATTGATTATTGTNAACGAAAACTGTCTCTTTCTATCAATGGTTCTCCCATCGAGAATGTTAACAAATTTAAGTACTTGGGCCTTATTTTAGATCCCAATCTTAAATTTAATATGCACATAGATCACAGTGATCACAAAGAAATTATCAAAGAAAATCGGTGTACTTAAACGTCTAGGCAAATTGCTTAAAGTCAGTACTCTTAAGGCACTTTAACATTCTATTATTCAGCCTCATATTGATTATTGTTTATCGATTTGGGGGCATACCAGTGACACACTTGTCAGCAAAGTCCAAGCAATCCAAAATAGAGCCGCCAGGGCTATCCTGGATACTAGAATTAGAGACAGCAAGGTCGATGACTTGCATTCCAAGCTGGGATTTATGAAAGTAAAACAAGGACGGGAGGTGTCAGCCTCCTGGTATAAAATAACACCTTTCCAGTCATTATAATGCCGGCAAATGTCCACTGCACTGGAGTGGATTCTACTTATGTCTTACGAAATATGCAAACCTTTTAAAATACCGATGGATGAATAAGGACATCCTGTTTCATACATTCATCACTGCGCAACAAAGCCAGTGTCTGTGGATGATAAAGCAGGAGAATTTCGATCCCAGTCGGTGTCAAAAGGCTAAAATAAATCAGTGAACTTAAACTAATCAAATGATGGAAGGGCTGAAAGTAGAATTTGTTCCTCTGCTTTTAAATTTATTGCGGAACTTTGGAGCACGCGCACATATGCGAAACGTGTGAATAGGAAGCAAGTGCTATTTTGTCGATAATCACGGCTATAGGTTTTCTTAAAAAACTGTGAGTTTTAAAACTAAGTGAATATTTTTAGTATGTACACCGTACCATTACTTTAACCTTTTTAATTCACCCAGTGTCATTGACGCCACACTCTGTGTGAAATAAAATGGTTCGTATCGTATTTTTAAAAAGTATCAAGGTGCGCTTATAATTAGAGCCCTCAGAGCATGCGCCTAATTGCGCAACATTTGAGTGGGAAAATCTGGCCGGAAAACCGCGTTGTTCCGTATATAGGCGCATGCGCTTTTTGAGGGGTTAGACGCGGTAACGGAATTGGCCGCCATGAAAGGTGTTCATTTTATGTCTAGCAAAAGGCGTAACGTGATCCATTCTCGTTATATCTTACACTCTTGGGTGGTAACATGTGACCCTTTTTGTATCAAAAGGTACCTTTCGGTTATACCCTCCAAGGTGTGTGTGTTAATGATGGGTGGCTGCATATAGTTGTAGTCAAGGCTAAGAACAGCAAGACCGTTTATCTCATCCAACTGCAACCCCAAAACTGAGGTTTTGACCATAGAAGCCGCGGGAGTACAGGTTTTACTTGATCAGATACAAACATACAATACGAAACAAAGAGTACGATATGAAAGAACCGGTGATTCCTTTGTGTGACTGTAAGCTCTGTCCCGTTACTACCTCCACATTGGGTATCAACACAAACAACTTGACTGTCAAGTTTAATAGAACGTGATGAAATCGTGATATTGGGAATTTCTTGCTTTTAACAGTCCAGGAAAATGGTACATATTGTACAAACAAAAATATAATAATGACTGCTATCATATGTGTCCATATTTTTTCATTTAAATGGCATACTTGATACAACCTGATTTGGTTACCTATCATGGTATAAACCGCTAGCGGTTTTGATAAATTGAAGACGTTACTGTAACCGAGTTTTCGGACTTTGCGTACGTCATTGTTCGCATGTACACGTTCATAGGACTGGGCGCTTATTTCAGCGAAGTCTGATAACGCGTGGGGGCGCTTATGGGGCATGGGCTGTTATTACGGCGAATACGGTAGTACCGCCTCACGCACCCCGCTTGCACGGACTCGGCCAAAAGAAAAAATTAATGGAGAATTTCGAGACTACGCCATGGAAATACGCTCTGTATTATGTCCATATGCCATGGGCCCGGGGAAACTGAATAGCGTGCCTAGTGACCTTGGATGCGCAATCATGATTTTCACTGCACATCATATACCATGTTCAAACTTATAGCTAACTTTTAAAATAGTACCTGAGACACAGCTGATTTGCTTTTTGTTAAGTATATTGCAGGCTTCTTGCAGATATTGTCCAAAACGCTATTTTACGGAGTTTTTTAAGATTCTCCACTCTTGTGTGAGCATTTATGTGGAAATTTTCTCGCTTACACTGGTCACCGCTCAGATTCTC
>NMRA01000027.1:834636-906089 GCA_002633005.1 Phoronis australis
ACTTAAGATCCGATCGTCTTTATAATAATTATTTGATCAGTTCGCTCAAACTCTACACGCACGCCTCCCTATTTATAGTGTCGCGATTTAAAGAAAAAGAAAATATCAAAATTGAAAACAAAAGTTGTGAGATTCGCCTATTGCACTAGATAGTCCGTGGTACAAGAGTAGACATCTTTTTTTAATTTACAACACGTCTCTTTTTCTTCTCGCCATTTATCTGTGTTAAATTTTTACAAGGCAGAAACATTATTGGAGATGAAACTAATAAGTAATCTGTGACGGGGATGCCGTTTACGCAAAACACTTTCAAAATCATCTATCTGGAAACTACTGTACTTTGTCCAAAGTACAATAGATGCCATGTGCCAAAGAAGTGAGTTATAATAATTATTTTATTAACCACTACATATTGTACATGTATGGCTTTCACACACAACTCAGCCACACGCCGTTATAACCACTACTGACTCAGTCTGTTAACTGAAAGTTCAATTAAGAAATCGCGATCAGGCCCGGAAAGGTACAACGTCGATGATACTGGCTATACGTCAGATTAAAAGTAACGAATTAGTAACTTTACATATCCCACACGTACGTCTATAACCCCGACCGAAATCTGATAATGAACTGTTGTACAATCATGTGCCATAGAACATTTAATCGCCTCATCATACGCTTACTTACAGTAACCCCCCAGTATTTCCAGCTTTCCGAGCGAACTAAAAACAAAGCCAAGGCATAGCACAGACGCGACTTAACTTCGGATTAACCGCGGTCAGACGAAGTCCGGACTTCGGCTAGCCTCGGTTCAACCGCGGTTTGGAACCCGCGTCCGGACGCGGCCTAGCCGCTTTCGATAGGAAGCTGGTTTCGATCAGCACTGTACTTGGCTTTAAAACTGTGAACACACTTACGTTTGGAATAAGTCACCTGCTTAACAAGTTTCATTTGGTCATCAATTTGTAACAATAAATGGTTTTCCGTTCACAAGAATACTACAGTCACAGTCACAAGTTGTCAATTTCGGTTAGTGCGTTAGAATAAAATTCTGGAATGTAATATTTCATGTCACTCATGAGAGGACAGATATACCAGATGCCTTGGGTGTTAATTTGACTGTGACCTAATTTAAATGTCCTTGGTTACAAACGGTGTTTAGAAAGGCTTTTAAAAATGGGTAGTTTCGGTATAGGGATTTCCTTGTTGGTGTGTTGTTCAGTCTCAATAAATTTCACAATTAGACGAAGAAGAACAAAAAAACAACTGTCGACTGTCACTGTGCTCTAAATATGACCATCAACTTGGCCAAAATGTTTTGGATCTTCTTTAGCTTCTGTCCAGCATATGTTTCTGCCATCAAAGGACATAAGCCATTGTTGTCAAAACATGACTTCCTTCACACGAAACAACATTTTATAGCAAATGTGGCGTCGGCCCCAACGAAGCCGTCTGTTGAAGCATTTCTGAAACCTTTTTTTTGAAGTGAAAAATCTCGGGTGCAAAATTGACGTTAAAGGAGTTGACTATAACGGTGACGTCCACTACACCAAACTTGGACAAGAGTGCAGGATATGGAGTAGTCAGGAAGTTCAGAGGCAAATGTGCACGGATAAACGCTTAATGTCATCATATAACATGTGGTCAAGAGCCGTGCAACTTTCGAACTTTTGTCGAAATCCGGATAATTGGATGAATGGTCCCTGGTGTNTCTGATAATGAACTGTTGTACAATGTGCCATAGAACATTTAATCGCCTCATCATACGCTTACTTACAGTAACCCCCCAGTATTTCCAGCTTTCCGAGCGAGCTAAAAACAAAGCCAAGGCATAGCACGGACGCGACTAAACTTCGGATTAACCGCGGTCAGACGAAGTCCGGACTTCGGCTGGCCTCGGTTCAACTGCGGTTTGGAACCCGCGTCCGGACGCGGCCTAGCCGCGTTCGATAGGAAGCTGGTTTCGATCAGCACTGTACTTGGCTTTAAAACTGTGAACACACTTACGTTTGGAATAAGTCACCTGCTTAACAAGTTTTATTTGGTCATCAATTTGTAACAATATATGGTTTTCCGTTCACAAGAATACTACAGTCACAGTCACAAGTTGTCAATTTCGGTTTGTGCGTTAGAATAAAATTCTGGAATGTAAGATTTCATGTCACTCATGAGAGGACAGATATACCAGATGCCTTGGGTGTTAATTTGACTGTGACCTAATTTAAATGTCCTTGGTTACAAACGGTGTTTAGAAACGCTTTTAAAAATGGGTAGTTTCGGTATACGGATTTCCTTGTTGCTGTGTTGTTCAGTCTCAATAAATTTCACAATTAGACGAAGAAGAACAAAAAAAAACAACTTTCGACTGTCACTGTGCTCTAAATATGACCATCAACTTGGCGGAAATGTTTTGGATCTTCTTTAGCTTCTGTCCAGCATATGTTTCTGCCATCAAAGGACATAAGCCATTGTTGTCAAAACATGACTTCCTTCACACGAAACAACATTTTATAGCAAATGTGGCGTCGGCCACAAGGAAGCCGTCTGTTGAAGCATTTCTGAAACCTTTTTTTTTTGAAGTGAAAAATCTCGGGTGCAAAATTGACGTTAAAGGAGTTGACTATAACGGTGACGTCCACTACACCAAACTTGGACAAGAGTGCAGGATATGGAGTAGTCAGGAAGTTCAGAGGCAAATGTGCACAGATAAACGCTTAATGTCATCATATAACATGTGGTCAAGAGCCGTGCAACTTTCGAACTTTTGTCGAAATCCGGATAATTGGATGAATGGTCCCTGGTGTTACATAGAAATACATGGGGTACTTGAACGGCGTGTCTGTGGCATCAAAATTTGTAACGGTAAGTACTAGCACAGCAAACATTCATATTTTGAAGCTCAGTGGTTGTGCAGTTTCATTACATATACATCAGAAACAGCATTTGGTATTATTCTGCTGACGTGGATCCTTGGCATATTTCACTTTGATGTACGACTAAAAGATATGTAAAGATACTCCTAATGTCAAAGAAACACCTCCTGCGTCTGTTGTATACCCATCAATTTGATTTATACTGTACGAACACGTTGCCCAGCAACAAAACAGGCTCGTACGATACCATGTTCTTCCACATTAGTGTGGCGTAACCGTGCATATTTCTACATTGAGTAACATCAGCATGTGTAGAAAATTGGTGCAAAATCATGTTCCGAAAATACATATTTAGAAGAACACTTGATTTGTTTAGATATTTTCTCTTGTTTGAAACCAGCGTGTGTGAAAAAACATTGAAATATTTTGACACTAAATTTCAAATTCCCTTAAGATTCAAATTTGATTTTAACACTGTACCAGTGTTTGTAAGAACAAATGTGAAACTTTATGTCTGCCCGGCTATAGTCCATTATTTTGCCTTATTGAGCAAACAAATCTCGTGAAAATTCAGCGAAATTTTGCCAATTTTTATCATTTTTATACCAGGCAGTAGAAAATTAAAAAGCAAACCAACGAATTGTATAAGGTTTATCGTTTCTATTGATATCCTTTACAACAAATTGGGGCTTTGACGAACATTTTTAAAAATTGAAGAAATGCAAGCACTCCAAAAAATTTTCACACATCGGTAAGTTCTCGTAACTTACACAAAAGATCAAAACTACAACTTGTAAATGGCCACTACTGAATTGATTTTAACAATGTTGATATCAAATCGATTGCTCTCCCACGTAAATACCCTTAATTATGTCCTTATCCATTCTTCATTTATTTTTAAATTTTCTCACCATTTCCGTATATGAAAACTTCTGAACTAAACCATTTTCAAGAGCCACGTTGACCTTTCCAGTTTTCAAAACTGATGAATCAAATTAACTTAAGAGAACCAATCATTTTCTTTTTGAATTAAAACAGTGGCCCATTTTGGTGAAATGGTCTCGTTAAAATGCCACAGAGTATTTCTCAAATTCAATTAAACTTTTTTTCTCTAGTTTATTCAAAATTGTTCTTGTTACACATTTTCTACCCCGTGGTGGCTCATTTTCATGTTTAGAAGATAAATTTATTGTTCAGTCAATACTGCTTAGCATCAAAATATTTTAGAATACATGTACGAATATGCTGTTTTTGGTTAGTCACCAACATAACACCTCTCAAATCCTATATTATTTCATAGGAATGGAATTGATTGATGACGTTTAAATTTTAGTATGCAATTTAATTTTGTTTAATTGAAAATTTAAATTATCACTTTAATCACATACTGTGAAGACATTAATCTCACTTCGGAGAAAGCATAATTCAAATTACTTCACTGCTTAGTAATTAGGTAACAAAATACTCCTAAAAAGAATGATTTTCTGGTTTTTGCTCTTTTTAAATTCACTTGTTATCCAATTTTCCTTTTTAGAACTGTTTTAAAATCCTTTGGAACAAAACAAACATTTTCACAATCCGCAGTATTTTTTGTGATTTTCAGGGTAAAAAGTCGATCTTTGTTCAATTTAGCATTAGGGACAAAAATATCCTGTCACAAGTCGATGGTGATTTTTTCAATTGACTTCTCGTTGTTAGTAAAAAATATAATAATTCATCTTTGGGTGTCGACGCCATGTTGTTAACATATTCTACAGGACACTCCATATTGGCTTAGGAACACAGTAAGCTATATATATAACACTGGTTGTTGGCTAAAAAGTCATTTTTCGTGTTCTAAGTTTTGAATAATTAAAAAAAACACCCAACCTATTAAAAAATCAAAAAACTGGTTGTATAAATTATGTCTATCAAGTAACAATTTAGGACTATTTTCGAGAGTTTAATATGAAATTGGTATTTTGCTTGGCACACGCCCCTTACAAGAATGAACTTAAGTTTTCACTGACAAAATTACTCAGGAATCAACTTATCCCGTAAATCAACATATCGAATACAGTTTGTAAAAATGGAACCCGTCATTAGCCAAAGGAATTCCATTTTTTTGCAAATCACACTGGACATTTCTAATATTTTCGTTTAACCAACATTTGACTTATATTATAAAGTAATTAAGATAAAATGGGAATCTTCCCAATTCTCCGAGAAATGCATAATTTGAAGTATTATAACTGACTCTTAACATATCTTTACAAAAGGTTACCTGCACATTCTCATTGGCTTTATAGGGCTGATAGCTCCACACTTCTTTCATACATCTATATTACGTGACAAGCCACTAAATCGGCTTGATGTGCATCTGCTCCCTTAGCTACATAGGCAAATAATCTTTGTTCTGCGACTACGAACACGCGCGTCTGAGATCAAATAACAGAATTCATAGGTTTGTGAACTGATGTTCATAAGTGCGTACGATGTGTTGTCTGAGTATCCGTCCCTATCCACACTCTGCTATAATGACACCAAAATTGAATAGCAGCTGGCAAAATATATCAGTGTAAAAAAGTCAACTTGCTGGATACATATTGCACTATTTATACAATATAAATTTTTAAACCAGGTATGCACTTACTGACGTTAATGACAGATCCTAAAAAATAGTCTTTGAACTCAAGTTAACCAATCAATCCTCAGGATTCAAGTAAAAGTGTGCAAGTTTACTCCAAGCATGTGCAGCAATGGGTCGGTTTTCCAGTTGTTTTTAAACGGAGTTTGAATCCTAAATTCAATGCTAAGACATGCAGTATTAATTTATTCCACATGACTTGAGTGCAAATATGCACACGATAACCTACGCTTTACCATCCAATCGCAATCTACAACAAAGTATGCATATAACAAAACTGAATGTGCTAATAAAGCTGAACTTCAGGCTAACCATACAACTTATATGGATTCTGTAACATTTCATTTAAAGCTGTATAATAATCTCAACTGGATAACAATATTGAAACAAGTGAATTATATCCCAGCAATTACCAAGTGTTCAGAAAAGATGGTGACAAAATGGAAATGTCTTTTATTGCTGTACTAAATACTTTCACTTGCTACATGTAGATTAGTCTGGCAGTGTTCATTCGTGATACCTGGACTCACGGTGAATATTTTTCAACTGGAATCATGCGGTTACATCTTGGATTGATCTAGCTCAAGTTTTTTACCTTGTTTATGACCGTTTGGCTGATATTCCCCATCACTGAAAGTGTCTAGCAGTGATCAATTTTGATACAGTGGACTATTTAGTAGGTATACAAGGCAGTTTGATGTGGTTACCATAAAAGTTGATCTAGCTAAATTTACGAGTGTCATTCTCTTGGCTCCCCTGACCACACTAACGAGAGTGAACCTGCCACACGACTATTGCCAAGCATCAGGATACCCATAGATCACTGTGGCACCTTTTAATGACCAAAAAAGCTCTATGATCACGGACTATGTATAATAATACGCTAGTTTCGAACCCATATGTTGTTGGCAACTGCCGTTCAACTCCGTCGGACAAAAACTTCTCGAGAGCAAAGACGCCTTCTTCTCGATTGTTCCCGGGACGAAAAAGCACCGGGTTTCGTGGCCGCAAATCCTAGGCGTGTTTTTTTTTTCTTTGTCTTAATGAGTCGTGACCTCAATTGATCCTGCAAATGCGCTACTTTCTTGAAGCAAAACCCAATTCGGGAGTATTCTTCAGCGGCCTGCTTTTACCGTTTACGCCGCGAGTTCAGTATCCGGCTAGAGAATGCAAGGAAACCACCTTCAACTTAAAATAATTTTCTAGAATTCAGGTGAAGCAAATCGGCGGCCTCGATATTTTATGCAGACCCATTCACCGCCGCGTAGTCGTTATCTGCTTGCTGTGGCAGCGTGCTGAGACCTACTAAGAAACCATGGTGACGAGTTCAGTGTTTCTCCCTTGTTCGTCCCGTTAAAAGTACTTTGATATTAGAGGTAAGTGACCAAGTTCTCAATGATTTTCCAGTCTTTAGTGCAGTTCCTAAGATACATGTAAACCCACTTGTTTTCCATGTTTTATGAAAAGCGAACCGGGACCCATCCTGTCAACGTTTTCTTTTGTCTGAGATGTAAGTTTACAACTACCAGCGCACAGAGTAAACGGTTCAAAAGTTTTGCGTTTCCCGTTAAAGCCATTCATTTTGGCATTATGTCCTGATGTGGAATCAGTTCTGTTGCGGAATATTACAGACACATGCAATCACACCACATTTTTATATTTTGGGTTAAAGTGAACTGTAAACCAAGACAATTTCCAGTGTTCGAGGTTTCCAGCATCAGGCCAGGTGTTAACCCAGTAAACATGAATTTTATTTGCACAGTACTGGGTATGCCAATTGTGTGTAAACACGCAGCAAACCCGATGTTCTTGAGACTTTTGAAACAGATTGTGAAGTATTTTTTGAGTCTTAAAATGGTAACGAAATGGACATTTTGGGAAGAAAGGGAATGAATAATGAGTCACTTTTGAAAATAGTTATTACAACGAAATGAAGTCCTACATCCGGCTATAACACTTGTTTTGACAAAGTATGAAGCAATTATATATCTTGCAGGGTATGCCTTTCAATTAAGTTATTGTTGGAATGGTAAACATATAGGTTATCCCACATAGATATGAATACTACTGCCATAACCTATCTACGATTCATTTTATCTGGCATACATATGACGTCATACAATAACAGCCGGATCAAACGGTATTGCCACGATACTGCAAAAAAGCCAATAAATAATACATATATTGTATGTATCCATAACGAAACGTTGTCGTTGGATGACCCAGATGAAATGACTTCGAGAAAAGGTATCGCATTGTTTTCCTGCAATCTATTTATCCCATAACTTTGCATTTATTTGCACTATCGTGGCCAATACCTTATTGCACCGAAAAGCCTTCCATGAGTTCTGTAACGCTAGAACTTCACTGAAAAGCAAGACTTCACAAACTTATGTGAGACTTTGCCGTTAATTTTAAATGAGAAGTTGTGATTTTGGCTATTTTTGTGAGGTCCTAGCATTACTGAACTCTACCCTGTGGAAACCACTGATGTATCAAAATGTCTCCCAAGTAGATTTGATCGTGGTTTTTCTTTTCTCTTTAACAGGTACCCGTTACTACGAAAAAACTACACAAGATTGGAAATGCCTTTTTGTAAATAATTATTTAAAAATCTTGATTACTTTTTGAAAACTTCATCTTTATTATTGGAAGAGAGGGAGCAAAGAATTTTATTGGGCGAAGGTGGCTATACAGCATACTAAGTTTAGTTCTCCATTAACCCAATCGAACGTCATTTGAATATCAGCGTGCTATATCAGGTATTGCACAGGATACGTTGAAAGGGGCGTGTGGTTAGACTTCATTTGCTGGAAGAAAACACAGTGTGAGAGCAGCGTTCGAAACACACGTGGTGTCCCGGGGCCAGTGGACTTAACGGTAAACTTTCACACAAAGGCCCTATATGGATGTGGTTTCATACTCAAGTAATTGACCCAGTGGACCATCAAATTTATTTCATGGATGCCAAACACTCAGTGAAAAGTGTTCAACAGAAGCTGCTCTACTATGATGGAGATAGCAGCAGGATAATTTGATTGAGGACTTTTTTCACTGCAGCTAAACACGTGAAACCTACATTCATGAAAATAGTGTACGTATTGTGACGGGACGTTCGTAACTTTACGCTTATTGTGGTTCAATAAGTTCGGTATTCCGGACAGGATTCATAGCGATCAGGGTCGCAATTTTGAAAGAGATCTGAGTTGTGTAAATTATATGACATTCAGAAATCCCGTACAACCCCATATCACCCTGAGGGAAGTTCACAGTGTGAGCGTTTTAATCGCACATTGCATAATCTGTTGAAAACTTTGCCAATGGATCATAAGCGTAAATGGCCGGAGTATGTACATGGTCTGGTGATGTCGTATAATTCTACTCCACACAGCACTACTAAGTACTCTCCGTTTTTCTTGTTCTTTGGCAGGGAACCGAAATTTCCTTCGGATTTTCTCCTGCGGTTTGATGCAACAAATGTGGCAGATGGTTGCACAGATGAGTATGTAAAGTTAAGAGCAGATAAAATGAAAGACGCTTGGCAGCGTGCTCGGTATTTTACCGACACTTCGAATGATAGAAATAAAGCTAGAAATGATACCCGTGTGTTCGCCCAATCACTTCCGGTTGGTGCAACGGTATTTCTGAGAGACCACAGTATCATAGGAAGGAATAAAATTCAGAATGCATTTGGTTCAGTTCCTTATCATATTGTCTCTCGGAGAAATAATGTGTATTCTGTGCGGGCGGCAGATGGTGCCGGACCGGTTAAAACTGTAAATAGGTAGGAGATCTTGGATGGTAGGGACTTGGTAGGTCTCTAGTACTTTGAGTTTTGCTGCTGTTGCTAGCGCGCCAGGCGTTGCCGTGCTGAAAGTGGAATGTGCGTTGTGATGTCTGTAGCCAGTACGAGGAGACTGAATGATTCCCATTTCACTGCCCTTTGTTTTCATATTGTATGTTAATGATGTCGGGACGACATTTTTTGTTAGGGGGGAAAATGTGACGGGACGTTCGTAACTTTACGCTTATTGTTATTCTTATTTAGTTGCAAATGTTCAGTTATTCTTATGCTAATGTCTTTGTTGCGTCTCAGTGCGCCTTGTTACGTGGGCATGTGGGCGCGACTGTATGTGTCGGGCACTTCGCTAGCGACAGGCTTAGGAGAAGGGTGTTTCCTTCTTTTTGCTTTCATGGAAAGTTGATCGTTGACATGTGCAAATTGAACTGAAAAGAATGCCTGATGAGAGAAAATACATATTTTGAGGTTCAGTGGAGACTTGCTCTGTTACAGTATGATTTATATGTATGGTAATAACGACACAACAAGTGGATCTATTTCGTGGTATTACCGCCATCACATTTGTGTGAGATTCAGCAAAAATAAAATCGATCAGGAAAAAAATGAATGACCATAGCAGATAATACTTAAAAGCACTGATAACAGCACAGATTTTACGTGATATTTTTATTTAATAACGCAAGCATGAACTCATGCCTGGCTCACGCCTGGCTCACGGTGCGCTCACGCTTCGCTCACGCCTAAGTCACAATAAGTTCCGGGCACAGCTACGCTTCCCCTCACGCCAACCGCCACGATGGGATCAAGCCTCACTCTCCGGTGTGTCTCCGGTTACGGTCACACCTAGCCAGACAGGAGACAGCCCGGACGAAGTGTAATAAATCAGTGGCTTCTTCAGTTTCATATTATTTTTACGTGTTTAGAAACGAAACTCCATTCCCCCAAATATCAAAATTCAAAAAATCGGGCTATTGATGAGCTTATGTAACGTTAGCCATTTTTGTGACTGTTTACATTTTCGACAACATTGTGCAGGCGCAGCATCGTACAACATACGTGTAAGCAACACTTAGTGAAAAGGTAACGTCACAGTCAGTTCTATGTCAACACACAGCAAAATTGTCAACTGGTATTAGTGAGATTTTGTAATGGATTGCTAAGCATTTTCAGGTTATAATAATGGTAACCTAATAGGCATTTTAGTACGAAATGGAACGAATAAAAAGCTTTTGAAAGTTTTTATTACCAGAAACTGAAGTCCCATAACCTTGCTGTAATAGATATCTTGACAAAAGATGAAACAGTTAGTCTTTCATATGTGTTAAATTAGTCGAGCGCAATACGGCCATGTGTTATTGTTTTCCGTATTCACTCCCTGCACTACTTGTACAGTGCCGCCTGTCAGAGAAAAATCATAGATGATGTGTTCCGACACACGAACAGTCTGAGCGAAGTACATCTACCTAAAATATTGCCTAAAAACCGATAGTGACTTAAAATTTCGGTACGCCGAATAATGTTTTCTGATATATTATTTCATCTAGGCCAATCTAGGTAAGTTTTGTGTGTATATATCTTAGAGATTATGCATTTCAAATAAGTTTCTTGTTGGAATGATATAGTGTCTCTTTCGGTAATTCTTCAATGTCTAAAGTTTTATAAATGATAAACACTTTTATTGATTTATTTCTACTTTAACAAAAAATTCCTTCATCTGTTTACCGAATTTTTACACTTTGTTGTCATTGTGGAAAATTATACGCGGAGTCCGCTAGTTTGCACTCCAACATATACTACGATAGCGTTGCTTTATTTCAAGGGATATGATCAAGGAGCACAGCAGTGCCAATGCAAGGTTCATATTAAAAGCGACAGGCACCAGGCGTTTAATTGCTGACGAAAGGGATGGTGGGCGAAGACTACGTGAAACCGTAAAAATTACCACCAAATTCATGAACGAGCCTGAGACAATTTTGTAAAACTTGTTAGCTATTGGTTGCTTAAATTTCACGTAGATGCTTTATCTTTGCGTACTCATCTGTGTAAATATTTTGCCTGAGTTCGTTTCATATTAACAAAATGAATAAAGAACAAGAGCATTTTTCTTGTAAGTCACAAGAGTACGTGCAATAGGATTGAAATGACCAACAAATCGAATTGTCGTAGGAAATAAAAGCCTGGCTTATTAAAAGAAGCAAACCTGCTGTTCGCAAACAGTAATATTCCTGCGTTGAATCTGTAAAGGGGTCATTAATGGTCCAATACTTGCAAAGGAATGGCCCACCTCTGCACCAACGGCATTAGTATACCGGCTAAATATTGATACAACAGCGTGAAAATACTGGTCCTTTATGGAGCGGAAACCGTTTGTGCTGTATTTGCCTAGCGACAGCCTGGCACTTGGCCTTTATTGGTCCGGTATAACAATCCTCTACTAGCCCATTACCAAGCGCGTGTGCAAAATGTTATTGGGCCGGTACTGGGCTACATTATTTGGTAAATGCAGAAGACAGTACAGGGTCAATGTTGACCCATTACCTGCATGTTTGCTGGGATTCCGTCAGCTCCAATTGGTAATAACATTTTGCGACCAGGTGTTGCTGAGTGCGTCCGTTTCTCTCCGAGTGAAGAGAAAGATTCGTTTTTCCATCTGGTCCAAAGGCCTGTATACAGGTTATGCAAACACCTCGCTCATATCATCATGAAGCCTTGTATAGTAAACTCTGGATATGTAATTTCCTCAAGTTCTGTAAATACACGTTCATTCGTCAATCGATCAGAAATGATGGGGTGGTTGCGTTTGTTTCGCCATTAAGTGTTGATACATATATTATTTTCAGCTATTAATCACAGATTACATTTCTGTCAGAACAGCGACAAGTTCGTCCATTGTTACACTTAATTTCCGAAACACTGTCTTCATTCTCGATTCCGTTACACCGATTAAGTTTTCAGAAAAGCCACCAAAGCATGGAGCTGGTTTTTGGGGATAGATGTCAATTTTATAGATTTCTTGAACGAAAACTTTCCACCAATTAACTTGAAATTCTTAATGGTTACCGCCGATAATAGAAACTTCAAAGGTGGGCTCATTACCTGACCTGAGAGAGATTTTCCACTACAAAATTTTATTGAACCTCTCAGAAAGGAACCGCGGCCTTATTTTTAACTAATTTGATGTGACAACTTCTAGTTACTGCATAGGTGAACAACAAAACAAAACATGTGTTTGGTGTTGATCCGTCTGCGCGATTTTGACAAGAGATAGAACCTGCGTAATCAACTCCAGCATAGATTATATGACTCCAGCAACTGTGAATAGAGGCCCGTCTTCCAGTCTCTACTGCGGTAGTGGCGGATCCAATATGTCGATTTTATCCGGTTTTAACTTCTTGTTTGAGTAATTGTAGACGAAGTTACAGCTACAACTTCCTATTTGAAATGAGCTTTTCTCAATTGAATGAGTGTTGAATTAATTGAATAATTTGCCAGCCAATCCCATACTTACGATTACATCAATTGGTGTGTTCTTTTGATAAGTCTCTCAGGAAGTTCACACGCAGAAACTACATTCAAGTCGTTACAGAACTATAACTTACATGTGCGCCGTTTCAATTTCACTAAACACGTGTTCGGAAGTTATTGATTGAGAGCCACGCTGCCGCTTCAAGTGAGATTAGATAAATCCTTTGTGCAGCATTCTGTAGGGTCTTTTTTAGCTTCAGTCCAACATTTCTTCTTGTCATTGGAGGATAGGAGCCACAGTGGTGAACACATGACTTCCCGCCCATGGAACGACTTAATATCTCACCAGTGGCATCAGCCAAAACGAGGCTGCCTGGTGTAGCATTTCTGAAACCTTTGTCAAACATAGTACCAGGTTTTTTTCCTTGCAGAGAAAAACCTCAGATGCAAAGTTGACCTGAAAGGACTTGACTATGACGGTGACGTTCACTACGCCAAGAGCGGAGAAAAGTGCAGGGTATGGGGTAGTCCGGAAGTTCAGAGGCACATGTCAACAAAAAAAAGTTTATTGGATTCATATAAGATGTGGTCAAGTGCCGTGCAACTTTCGAACTTTTGTCGAAACCCAGATGGTTCCGAGGTGGGTCCTTGGTGTTACATAGAGGCAGAGGATGTACCTTCGTGGCGTACTTGTGGCATCAAATTTTGTGACGGTAAGTAGTAGTACAACAAAAATCCATATTTTGAAAGTGGAACATTAATAGTATTCCAGCAAAGTACTTAAGCTTTATTCTTTCTATTGATATCCATTACAACAAATTGGGGCGTTAACGAATATTTTTTTTTTTTAAATGATGAAATGCAGGCACTTCACACATTTTTCACTCGTGGTAAATTCTCCTGAATTACAGTAGGGGACAAACTTTCAGGTGTTAAATGGCCTTTATTGTACCGATTTTAATGATAATAACATTAATTTGTTTGCTTAAACGTTCTGCTTTAAAACCGATGAAAAAGGAGAAAAAGTTTTTTTTTTAATTTACTGCCTCGTAACTCTCTTTCTTTCTTTTTTAAAAACCTTGAAAGTGTGCGCTGAACATCATAATCGCCAATCATGCCTTAATCTATTCCTCATCTTGTGTCTTCACAATATTTCACTATTTTCATTGAAACCAATTCTAAAAAGGTAAACTTTTCAATAAAAATGCTGTTCTTTCCAGAGTTCAAGCTTAAGTCGCACCTGAATGGTTAAATACATTTAACAGAACCAATCGAAACTTCTTTAAATTACAAAAAGTGGCTCGATAGGGGAGGTGTTTTCTTTAAAATGCTACGGAATATTTTCTAAGCCCAATTTAAATACCTACGTTTTATTTTTTAATATTATTGTTATACTTTTCTACCTCGTTATTGTTCAGTCAATGCTGCAGTGTACCAAAAGATTTAAATTCTTAATTCCAATATGCTTTTGGATGGTCACCGACAGCACCTTCAAGTTCGTATAGTATTTGATAGGAATGAATTTCATTTAAAGTTCGTTGAAATTTTAGTGGCCAATTTATCGTGTTTTTTAATTTAGTCATGTGATATGGAAAAACTGATCTCGGAAAAGAATAATTCAAGTTACCTCACAGCTTTTTTAAAAATAACGAAATACTCTGAACGAGACTAAGTTTCTTTTCTTTCCTCTTTTTGATTTCATTTGTTATGCAAATTCCATTTTTGGAATTGTTTTAAGATCTTTTGGAACAAAATAAACAGTTTCCTAATCCAGGTTAATTCTTGAAGTGTTTTGTCATTTTAAGGGTAAAAATTTCATAACATCCCTTGTTCAACTTAGCTTTAGGAAAAAAAATGTAATGCCACAGGTAGATGTCTTAGGTAAATACTATTCTATAGATTCCTAATTTTGTATAAAATTTAAAATTTAAATAACTCCAGGCACGCCCAACCGTTTTGAAAAAATCCAAACTGTTAGTTATTTGAATGACATGTCTAAAGCTACAATTTAAGACTATTTTCAAGTATTTATCATGGAGTTTGTATTTTGCTTTGGTCACCCTACTGTAATACTAAAAGGTGTGACACGCGGGACTACAAACTCTTGCAATTTCCTCTGATAGGACTTGCAGCGTCCTGCTCTCAAATGTCCGCACCAACTCTGGGATCAAACCAAGAACATTTTCCAAAAGAGCCGGTGCATCCCAACCCTAAGTGAGCCACGTCTGTTGGTTTAAGGTCAAGTACGCTATGGGATCACATGTTTTAACAGTTGTCAATTCATTTAGACTTACAGAATTAGATAATACAAAAAATTCCATCCTGGAAACAAGATTTAGTAGCATGTCCTAGCTTCAGGCAATGAACACAAATTATATTTGCAACATTTAACTGTTATCATTGTATACAAGAATAAGAAAAAACAGAAAAGTAAAAAACGACATTAACTTGCAACACATCAATGCAACACCAGACTATAATAAACAAGAGATGCAGCAGATTTAAACAGCATGAGGTTAGTTTCGACATTGAACGTGTAATGAGGATGTTGGCTTTGTCTAGCAAGCAATGGGAATCATTAAGTGTAGAGAAATTATCAGGGTTACTTTCGGTGACATGGAAAAGTCCCTGTCGTTGTTGGACAGTCCAAAAGAAAGTGAATTTTGGTCTGAGCTTGCACACATTTGCGCAACAGAGAGACGTCTCTGAAGTTGTGTCGAAAATTATCAGAGTTAAGTTAACTCCTCAACGGAATCTATACAGAGATATCTCGTGAAATCTAGGAACACATTTAAACTTGGTAAGAGGGAATAGTAAATTACATGTAGGATGACATAAGTGATTTTTAAATTTGATTTGATCACTGGAGTTGAACAGCTGTCTCTTAAATTTGAAGTCGGAATATTCCAATTTTCTATACACACTGCATTTGTTGAACTGCGAGTTGCCCTGAAATATGAAGGAGGATTGTGACGTATTGTTTATGTCATTAAAAACCGTAAATGTATACGAAGTTGCATGTAGTCTCTTTAGTTCGGAAAAAGTACAAGACAAATTCAGGCTTTGGGGATCTTTAACATAAAGCTTACGTTAAACAAACGTTGATAAACCGAAGTCAAGACCGGAGTTGCCACTGGTGAACGAACAGCGAACAGTTAAATGTTTGTTTGGCCAAAGTTCACCCGCTAAGTCATAACATGGTAATTGCCGACCAAGGACACGCTTAATCCGAATTGGTCGTCTACGCTAGGCGACCACTTAGCCGACCCAAGTGCCGACCACAGGGGCTACTCAGCAGACGGCTCATACCCGACTGTTGTTGGTCGGCTGCTGGTCGGCTAGACGACCGGTCGACGGCCGGTTGACGACCAATTTCCGACCGGTCGGACAAAAATTCGTGATGTGTGCTGTACATTTTGTGCACGGCGACGTGTGCAGCGACGCTCTGAATGCATCAACCAAGCATATTAATTTTTGAAAATGCCCTCAAAAGTGGTTTTTTTTAAAACACCGTGTTGGCCGTATTCGTCAGTGTAGAAAAGCGAAATGAACAGATTTGTAAACACTGCTCAAAACACTTTTGTTGACATACGGAAACGCCAACGTCTCCGTTACAACGCTGTATTTGCTTGGCGTTTCTTATGAAGCGCTCTCATGCTTAATTTTTTTAAGATTGAGCGCTGTTTCAAAAATTGTTGTAGGTCGTCTTACAGCTGAGCACAGAAGAATTATTCTGCACCTTGGTTTGTTTTCTATCATCGCAATCGCTTTAACAAAGATTCACGCACATATGCCGTGCAGAGACAAATACCTGTTCGCCACGTATTCATATCATCCCGTAAATTGTTTTATTTTACATAATTTGTCAATATGTTGTTGACAGAAAATATTTATTTTGGAAGAACGTGAACGATGAACTGATACATGTAACTAGCGCAGATTTTAACGTCACCGATGCACTAAGAACGGAATGCGCAAAGCTAGAGTTGGTTGTAGCCTCAACAGTGGTTATTCTGTGTTTGGTGTCACTGTCTAAATTCGTGGAAATCGTAACCATCTGATTTCGAAGTTAGAGCCATCAAAGTCCGTGCGTTTAGGGCATACTGGACCGTGAAGTTCGCGTCTGTACCGTAAGGGTTAATCATATGAAAATAAAAACCCCGGAGTGAGAGCTCTTCGCGGTGCAACAACTCACTCACTATCCCATCATCATGGGCACGTGATAAGAGACCGATGGAGAATTTTAAAAACGCAACAAGATGCAGTTCGGCGTAACACAAACAACAAACAATTGTGGGCGAAGACTGTCAAAAATAGCTGCTTTTATAAAATGACTACAGCGTTGTATTGACCGGGAAGCAGCCAATCTAATGCAGCTTGTGAACGTCTAGAGTCAAATTAAAGATCAAATGTAAAGAAAATGTTCACGTTTTTTATCCAAAACTTGTTGCACTGTCCATAAATCAATGAAAAAACGGCTTGCCCTCAACCTTCGAGTTAGTGGTGTTTCATAACTGCGGTAAATTCATGTAACGGAGAAGGTAAAACTAAGTTAATTTATTTGACCCTGTGCTAAGACGAATGTGCATTGACGAGCAAAGTGGTATCAGCCTGACAACCCATTACGCAACTGCTACTCTAGCCTAAAATTAGCAGCCGACTAGCTGGTCGGCTGATGGCCGGTCGGCTGAAGGGTCGGCTGGAGAGTCGCCTTATGGATCGGCACTGCGGCCGGCTGCCGGTCGGCTAAAAATTAGCCGACCGGTCTGCTAATTTGCCCGTCGTCGACAAATTTACGACCGGTCGGACAAAAATTCGTGATGTGTGCTGTATATATATATATATATATANATATATATATATATATATATATATATATATATATATATATATATATATATATATATATATATATATATATATATATATGTATAAATATATATATACATATATATATCAGTATGGTAAGTTGACACCGTTACCCTAATTGAACGAAGCACACCTTTTTGGAGATGTTCCTGTCGAAATGATGATTACTATACTTTTCTATAATTTCACAAATGCCTTAAGGTTTGTCGGTTGCATTTTCCTTATCAACTGTTACTTTTCCTGATTGTACTTGTACACACATTTCCCCAGGAAGTCAAAAAGTGGCGCTTCAAACATATTGCATTTTCCACGGTTTTATAGGACATAGCGTTTTTAGGTTGCAGTTCAAGCTCTTAACCACAAAAGTCAGGTCAGGTGAGGAAAAAATGTATAATAACATGTCAGCGTGTGATAGATTACTTGACGAGACAGGGTGTCCAGAAACGGTCTACACAAAAAACGGAATTTTGAAACGTACACTTTCGGTTGCAACCTGAAGTCCCTCATAACCTTTATCAAATCAAAACCCAAAACATTTAGCATAGATTGAGTACACTGTCACTGATCAACATGTTAGGAAACATCTTTATGTCAAATATCGTCACAGCTATTGCAACAAATATTAACTCGGCTGCTGCGACTCCTATATCGGCCAGAATCCTAGCTAAATGCATCTAAGTGTTTTAATATGTTCACGCAATCTCAGCTTCATTTGGCGGTGTAAGTCACCTGGCGTTAACTATGTCGCTTTGTACTGAAGGCCTCTCAAAATGGAGGCTGCATGATTAACCACCGCAAGTGAGCGTGACTTACGTCGTAGTAGATACTTTATTACATTTCTGAATCCTTTGTCAAACATAGTGCCATGACATGATTTTTCTTGCAGAGATATACCCAGGATGCAAAGTTGACGTTAGAGGATTTGGCTATGCCGGAGAGATTCAGTACGCCAAGACTGGAGAAGAGTGCAGGATATGGGCTAGTCCGGAAGTTCAGAGGTACATGATCAAACGTGAATCTTTAAAGACATCATATAGCATGTGGTCAAGAAACGTTCAACTTTCGAACTTTTGTAGAAATCCGGATCATTCGGAGGGGGGTCCATGGTGTTACGTAAAATCAGAGGACGTACCTTCGTGGCGTACTTGTGTCATCAAAATTTGTAACGGTAAGTACTATTCAGCGACTGAGTCATTGAACATTGTCCGGACTGCCTCACGGTTAACCAGACGGGAGTGTAACCGGAAAGCAGGCCTGAGAGAACCACCTCATGGTTTTCTCATGTTTACTGTCTCGGTAGCCGTTAGTACCTCCGGCTTGGTCTCCTTGACGCTTATTCTGCTTTTGTAACGCCTTTGGTAGCTTTGGTTTAACACCGTCATGGTGCGCCAGGCTAATAAAAACATCTACTTCTGCATATGCACGAGGCTTTGTTTGTGTACTCTATACCTTTCGAGTAATCCGTTCTTTTGGCTTCTTACACCACCGAGTTCCGACTAACTATTTAATTTCGCGTATTTGTCATTGAAAAGAACTCCTTTAACTCGTGTACTGATACATTCATGCTGTCCAGTCCATGCATCCACAGCCTGTCCCATCAACGGCTTACCCGTGGTTAATAAAGACTTAGACCAATCTAGTGGCCTCAGGTAAAGAGGAACAAGTTTACGAGGTTTCGCGGCTGGTTATATTAATTTGCCCTAAAGATATCCTACGCATCTTTCTATTTGTGCATATACACATGCATTTTTACTCTGTACATTCTTGTCCGGCACTCGTGGAACAGAAAATTCCAGTAAGCTCCATCGGGTGAGGGCATCTGAACGACCCAATCCCTATTGCAAGCGTATGTTAAATCCCCAATCCGTGGTCAGCTGGGTTTATTTGTAGCTCGATCCCTTAGTATTTCTGGCCCACTCACTAAAATAACACTGGCGGTGACTTGTCTTACGAGACAGATGGTCGTGGTCAGTTTCCTCCTCATGATGCCGGAATTTGGGATACATTGGAGCAAACATCAAGCCCTGTTATACAGTAAAGGCAACTGAATTATTCCGCTATGTACAAGTGTGTCAACATTCTTGATATATTTATTTAAAAAAAAATAATTAAAATGAGAAGTTAAGTCCTGGGTTATGTTTAATGAAATGATCTAAGATTTAGGAAATAAAATTGATCTTTAACTCCACGTAAAGATTTCTGAAAAATACTTGAACCTCAAGTAAGCAAAATTCTGTGCAAATCACTGAAATCGCTTGCACGATAATCAGCATCACTGTGTATGACACAGACAACTTTAGTGTCGGAGTGTCACTGTCAGACGATTATTAAAAATGTAAAAAATTATCTAGATCAACCCAAAACGTAATTGCTTCTGACCAGTTCCAAAAACTAGCGGTGGGTTAGCCCCTCCAGACACGCCCAAATACCTGAGTTTAGCTGGATCAAACAAAGAGGTAACCCCATGAAACCAGTTGCAAAATATTCACCGTAAGCACAGGTTTCTAGAATAAATACTGCCAGATAAATATACACTGTAGCGTTGGGTTAGCCCCGCCAGACAAGCCCGAATACCTGAGTTGAGTTAGATTAATCCAAGAGGTAACCCCATGAAACCAGTTGCAAAATATTTACCGTAAGCACAGCAAACAAGAATAAATGCTGCCAGACAAATCTAGTGGTGGCTTATCCCCACCAGACACGAAGAAGTACCTGAGTTGAGCTANCAAGCGTATGTTAAATCCCCAATCCGTGGTCAGCTGGGTTTATTTGTAGCTCGATCCCTTAGTATTTCTGGCCCACTCACTAAAATAATACTGGTGGTGACTTGTCTTACGAGACAGATGGTCGTGGTCAGTTTCCTCCTCATGATGCCGGAATTCGGGATACATTGGAGCAAACATCAAGCCCTGTTATACAGCGAAGGCAACTGAATTATTCCGCTATGTACAAGTGTGTCAACATTCTTGATTCTTTATTTCAAAAACATAATTAAAATGAGAAGTTAAGTCCTGGGTTCTGTTTAATGAAATGATCTAAGATTTGGGAAATAAAATTGATCTTTAACTCCACGTAAAGATTTCTGAAAAATAATTGAACCTCAAGTAAGCAAAATTCTGTGCAAATCACTGAAATCGCTTGCACGATGTTTAGCATCACTGTTTATGACACAGACAACTTTAGTGTCGGAGTGTCACTGTCAGACGATTATCAAAAATGTAAAAAATTAGCTAGATCAACCCAAAACGTAATTGCTTCTGACCAGTTGCAAAAACTAGCGGTGGGTTATCCCCTCCAGACACGCCCAAATACCTGAGTTTAGCAGGATCAAACAAAGAGGTAACCCCATGAAACCAGTTGCAAAATATTCACCGTAAGCAGGTTTCTAGAATAAATACTGCCAGAGCGTTGGGTTAGCCCCGCCAGACAAGCCCGACTACCTGAGTTGAGTTAGATTAATCCAAGAGGTAACCCCATGAAACCAGTTGCAAAATATTTACCGTAAGCACAGCAAACAAGAATAAATGCTGCCAGACAAATCTAGTGGTGGCTTATCCCCACCAGACACGAAGAAGTACCTGAGTTGAGCTAGACCAACCCACCAGGTAACCGTTTGAACCAATTGCACAATGTTCAGCATCACTCCACGTGGCACAAAATTAAGATGCCAGAAAATATCAGCAGTGGGTTAACTCCGTCAGACAAATTGATTATGAGCCCATTCACGCTGAATTTGCTACAAAACATTGAGGAACCAGTCACTTCGATTTTCATTAAAGCCAGTGAGTCCATACAGCATAGGTGGTCACACAAGATGAGAAATTTTTTGTCCGCAAGTTTACGTCAGAGAATGAAAACCAAAAACATTACACCTGAGGTTAGAGCAACCTCACAAGTCTATGAGGCAACAACGGATTACTCTGTATGATATGCTATTAAAAACAAAACCTAAAATCCGTCCATGACGGTTGGTGTATTGTGTTGACACGAATTTCGATTTTGCATTGTCCTATACATGTATTACCAGTCTAAACTGTGTCCCTCTGTCTTCGAACGAGTCATTGGATGCAACTAATAAAACAAGGAATAATCAAAATGTCGTCTTTTGCTGTTTCTGTGTTCTGTAAGCGCGCCACCTTCCTTCATTTCACTCAGTGATTATTGACAGATTTGGGAAAACTGATCAGTTTCGGGCAATCTACACCTTTCTCATAAACCGAGCCCACACAGATGCTTCAAAACCAATGACGTCAGTAGCTATATTAACATACTCCCCGATAGCGCTAGATATATTCTTTGCCTTGAAAAGTCCAAACTACGCCGGAAGGGAAAATTGTGGGAATAACCAGTCTTGTTAGTTTTTCACTTTAGCTAGACTGAGAATCATTTCATTTGCTCGACACAATTGAACTGTTCGCTTTTTGTCTTCAAAGTGAATATAAAACACGTTCAAATTAATTATTCGTTGATGTTGTATATGGAGCTGAGTCATCGTGACAACGACCCCGAGTATCCATATTGGGAGGGGTATCCAACCACTAACTATTATCATTTTCGAAGTTTGAAGCGGTTACCAGAAAAGTTCAATTTCCGAGTTCCATTCGCTCGGTTCCCCTGACCACACCCACCATAGCTAACCTGCCAAACGGCCATTTCCAAGCTTGACGATACCCTTAGAGCACTATGGCACCAAAAAAGTTAGTTACCTTTCATTCCCAAAAACTCTAAGATCCCGGTCTACACTGCACCGTAAACCGTCTGCTTCTAGGGATGTTTATCTGCATAATAAAAGTGACCACTAGATGGCGCAACATGCTTTGAATCCATCCAAAAACGGGAAAATGTCCACAATATAGCTATTTACCACATTTCGTGAAAATCTGTTGAGGAACTTCGGAGAAACAGAAGAAAACGGAAAAAAATAAAATTGCCACTAGGATGCACAGGGTTCGTCGGGTCTATCTAAAACCGTTTGTAATCCGTTGTCAACTTCATATATATACACAAACGTACCGAGAGTGGCGTACATGAAGTAATATCCACGAGACATTATTCCGCGTATCGACCGTGACCGTGCACTTCGAATTCCATTGTTTCTTTCATTTTTTCGGCAGATTTTTGAAAAAGTTCACTGACTGTTCACATGGCGGAGCGCATCCTATATGTACAGTATGTAAATGCGCGTTAGGCTGCAAATTTTCAATTGTAAAAGAAACAGTTTTAAAAGTAATGATTTATTTCTTGAAAAGAGGTAACAAAGATGAAAACAACGGCAACTGTGCAGTGAACTTGTAACATCTCCTAAAAATAGTTAAATAACACAATTTGATTTTGTAACTTCCTTGGAATAGGCGCCTGAGTTGCAGACAATATAGTTTTTCAGCAATTGAAAACTGAGACAGAAGTGTCATATAATTAATATTTTTGTTCCAGCTTTTACATTGATGGCCTGGTTGCATGTCGAGTGTAAGTCGACATTGACCTACCTTTTGAACTTTCCATGTCATAGGTCATTGTTGACGTAGTGCGGGAGGTGAATACAGAAACCTTAATTACATGGCCGTATTTCCCTTGACAGATTCAACGCGTTTGAATTAAATACACTTAATAAACTGAATAGAGATCATGGAGAGGGCTTAGGAGATACAGCTATGGGCCCAAACAACTGCCTCCAGGAGGCGTCACCGTAATCGGAGTTGTTGGAAATCATCTTCACCCTAAAAACATAGAAGCCAATTTTCATTATTAACCTAAAAGTTGTTTGGTTAACAGAGGGCGAACGCCAAAACCCGACTAGAAAACAGAAAAATGTCCACTAAATGGCGCAAAATACGTTTGATACGTCCCTGAACGAAAAATGCCGTGGCTTCTTTTACAGGAAGCCATTTAATAAATAATGAAATTTGTGACTAGATGGCGCAGCCGGTTTTCGTCAGATCCGTCTGAGAGTGATCGTTTTCTGTTTTCAGTTTTATATAAATATACGTGATCAATTTAATAAAGATTCAGCAGAAGGCTAAGAAGCTACAGCTATGGACGCAACAAATCCCATTAGGAGGCGCCACAGTAGTCGAAGCGTCGGAAAGCCATCGTCAATCGTTCTCTTCATAGAAACATCATGAATGTCAATTTTCACAATCATTCTTAGACTGGCTTGGTTTATAGAGAGGCGGATGCCAAATACAGACTGAAAACAAAAAATGGCCACTACAAGGCGCCAAACTATGTCAAATCCATCTGAACACGGGGAAATGGCATCGTCCCTTTAAGAGAAAGCTATTTACCAAATTCCATAAAAATCCATCAACGAACTTCACAGAAACAGAAGAAAACGAAAACAAAATGAAATTACCGGCAGGGGGCGCCGTGTTTGTCGGATCAATCTGAAAATTGTCGTTTTCCATTGTCAACCTCAAATAAATACAGGTGCTAAATATAATATTGCTCCTGCGGAGAGCTTACAATCTACAGCTATGGGCGCAAAAACTGCCACATGGGGGTGCCAGAGTAGTCAAGCCGACGGAAACTCGTCGTCAATCGTGCTCGTCATACTAAGAACATACATGACGAACAATTAACCTTTAGTGCGGTTTGGTTGATAGAGGAGCAGGTGCCAAAAATACAACCGAGAATAATAAAAATGGAAACTAGACGGCACAAAATATCTCGAATCCAACCGAAATCGAAAGGAAAGCGTCATCTCAGTCGATGTCTATGTGCTAAGTTTCATGGATATCGCTTAAGGACCTTTTGAAGATACACAGAAAAATCAAATCTTTGTTAGCCAGTGCATCCAAGGTTTCAAATCTATCAACCCTTTTGTTTACTTGGCCTTTTTCGAGCGTGTCAGTTCCTTTTGTAATTCTACTAAATGTATTATAGTGGATGTTACAGTGTATGTCGCCCATGTTTCAGAATTAGTTTATAATTATTAGATTTCGGATTAGTTGTCAGAGCTGTTAACCTTTTAAGTAATTTGCAGATATTTTAGTGACAATTGAACGTGCATCTCGATTGATATTTATCACATGCCCAGCTTGTCTGGATAAACCATGGTGTAAACTGGATGTAACCTATTCTCTATGGCGATTTTGCCACGGATTGCGCTTAAAACCCTCTCAACCCCACACCCACTAGACCCTCAAACATCGGACAAACGACCCACAACCCCCTTCACGCACTACCTAAAAGCCCCTGGATCCACGACCTGTGGTAGTAGATGTATCTTTGCACCATGAACACATTTCATAATCATGTTACGTCACTGAATGACTTTCTCTTAAGACTTACCTAACGCAAATCCGCTCTGGCTCAATTCTGATTGTTAAATATAGTAAGTGGTGTAGGAACACGATCCGAAATAGTGTAGGGGATTGTGAGCGTGCTAAGGTTGTATATAACCATAATTTGTCACTGAAATCTCTTTTTCCCAATGTTGGTCGATAACTTAGTGCTAATGAGCATTTGAAGCCACTTGCGCTAAATACATGTCAAGATCAGAAGAAATATTCTCCAAAACGAACTTTTGGGCACTACTGGTCTTAGCGAAATGAACGTTTAAAAACATAAGGACAGCCGTCAACCTCCTCATCTATTCCATTATAATGCCCACCAATATCACCAAAAACTGTTGATTTGTAAATGTGACTCTTTTTTGGATAGAATACTGTCACCCTTACTGTACTCCTAGCCGTGCATAAAATCATATGTTTCTCCACCCGACTGTTGACACTTACTATTGGCGGATTTACTTGAACTAAATGTTTCTTGTGAAACTAAATCCTCCTTTTGTATTCGTAAAATGACAAGCATCTGTTCACTTTTCAAGTCATGATTCAAACTTCAGCAGCTCAAATTTAACAGGTTTAAAATACCCATTGGCATCTAACCGGAAGCCCCCACTATCGAACGACCATGAATTCAACTGCGTGCAGCAAAGGAACCTATTGAGTTCGAGGAAACATTAAAAACAACATCGTGATAAATAACTCATGCATACAAACAAGAAACACCAAATTATAAATCACAGAGAGTCAAAGATTTTTTTTTTATTTCTATTCAAAGATAAGGTATATGTATGAACGCTCGGGTCGTTTAAAAACGATGGCTGACCTATTTGTTGCACGAGAATAATTAATAATCTTAGACACGGTTCCCTGTGTTATGGAAATAAGAATGTTATGTTTAGAAACGACCTCACTCGCATGTTCAAGTCAAAAACTATTGTTCACAGTAAAGGCAGTCACATGATTTTATTAAATACTTGCAACATTGAGTCACCGAGGATTCAGAAAATGAAATGCAGTTTCATGGGTTTAAAATGAATAGCTAAAAGGTTATTTCATGAACGAAAAAGAGATTAGCAAATGTTAAAAGTTCGATCAACAATTTTACATGACCTTTCTCGCACAAACCACTACCGGTTTTACAACGCAAACAGTTACACCAAATTTATAATCCAACTCTCCTATGCCAACCTCCACATCAGCACATCATCTACAGCAAATAACATTAATTTAACCACGCTTGCTTGTTATCGCCAGCGATATCGTGCCTAGATGCTTATAGTAACATGTATATGTGTGTCCATATTTAAATTTAGAATGGCACTGAAGTTATTGCTCTGTGTGTGTGTGTGTGTGTGTGTGTGTGTGTGTGTGTGCGTGTGCGTGTGCATGTGCGTGTGCGTGTGAGTGTGTGTGTTTGTGTCTCTGTGTATGCATTTCTAATATATTAACAACCAGACACATTGCTTCATAGGCCACCCTGGACTTATTAGTGTACATTAAGTATTAAACATTAAAGACAGACTCACAATATCTTTCTTTGAACAAATACCGTCCCTGTTCAAGGTCTTTGTTTTCCTTTTTTCATTGTGGAACACTTTGTGATATAGGAAACATGCTTCGACAAGAGATTTAATTTTTGTCCAGTCAATGATCGTTGCAGAAGCGGTGCATGTCTCCTCTTTTTGGAAATATATTTGCAGTTTCAGCCCCCCAGCCTGAAAGCCACAGGTCAGGTGAAAATAAACATGTGCAGCTCCCCCTTTTTGAATTTATGTTCAATTCAATTGTGAAAATAAAAATGAAGTGCTGGTTTATAACTTCAGGTCTTTCGGTGTGTTTGAAACTACCTTAGAACCGGTTAGCATAACATTTTCATGAAACATTTTTTATGTAAATGATTATGATGAAGATGATAATTTGTCATCGTTACGCTAATAAAACAGGGTACATATCACTACCAAATAACGTTTACTACTGTTTTTTTTTAGAAAGTCATCAGAAGGTGGTTGATACAAGTTTTTTTATTAGCGGTTTTCATGGAGCACAGCACACCCCAAGCCCAAAAACCACAGGTCAGGCGAAAAAAAAAACATGACTTGCTTCCATGTGGCGGAGGAAATAGATTACCTGACGCACGGTGTACATAGATGGCCTACACAAGTCATCGATATTTGAAACGTGCCCCTAGTCACTAACAACCATCACAAACTTAACATTCAGCATTCACTAAGTCCCATGCAATTGCTAAACCTATTAGAAAATATCCTGAACATAAATAATATCGTCTCGATCTATGAAATATCCCCGACGCCTACGTCAAATATAATCACAGCTACATACAAAGACTGACACTACTGGTGCGACGCCCACATCGACCAGCATCCCAGTTAACGTGTGCACCGTTTTCAAGTAAATTCAGTTCAGTTGGCAGTGTAAGTCACCGGCGGAAAGCCATTTCATCATGTCTTAAATGTTTTTCGAAACCGAGGCTGCATGGTCAACAACAACTAGTGAGCGCACAATACAGCGTAGTTGATGCTTTCTACAGTTATAAAACCACTGTCAAACAAAGTGTCGAGGATTGCTTTTTTTTTCTTGCAGAAGCAAGCCTCGGATGCAAAGTTGACGTTAAAGGAACTGAATATAACGGTAAGATTAACTACGCCTGGACTGGACAAGTGTGCAGAGTGTGGAGTAGTCCTGAAGTTCAAAGGCACATGTCCAAAAGTGAACGTTTAATGTCATCTTATAACAGATGGTCAGGAGCTGTGAAACTTTCGAACTTTTGTCGAAATCCGGATAATGAGGAGGGCGGTCCTTGGTGTTACATACAAGCAGAGGATGTACCTTCGTGGCGTTTTTGTGACATCAAAATTTGTGACGGTAAGTACTAGCACGCCACAAAATATGCAGATTTAGAAGCCTTGTGGCTGCGGATTTGGTATCATCCTGCTGTTGTGAATTCTTACTCATATTTCACTTTCGCGTACAACTGAATAATACGTACATATATTCCTACCGTCAAAGGAACACCATATGATTGGTGTGTAGTACACACATTAACTTGTTGTCTACGGTGATAATACACGCACGTCTCCCAGGCACGAAACAAGCTCGATCGATAGGAATTCCGTCCATGTCCGTGTGACATCATCTTGTATAATGCTACTTCGGCTAATATCCGCATGTGCAGCAAATTTGGTGGAAAATCATATTTTGACAAAACATATAAACACGAACTAAGAACTACATGTATTTCCCATAATCACTCACTTAATGGCAAACTGAATTTCAGGGTAAATCTGACACTGGTTTTAGTTTTTAGTTTTCATGCTTGTAATTGTACATGTAGATAGCAATTGATTGAAACAACTCAAGGAGAAAGGCCAGAGGTGAGGCGTTTTTCTGTGACTATGTAATTGGCTACATTGGAAACAATAGAGGTTCTAACAGAACCGCAGTCTGCAACAATCTAGGGCTTAGTGTATGTTTTTGGAATGGTAAGTTACATTCTGGAAAGTTCTAGTATGTGTTTGAATTGGTTAAAATTTGAAAAAAAACGAGAGACCATGAATACCAAGGCACCGGTTAGTGTCAATGAGTTGGAAAGTTGAAATTGGGTTAATAGGCCATACATGTAATCCTAGGTGTCCTATATTTCACCTCCACGGCTACTTTCGGGAGTCAACAAGAACTTTGCATAAAATCCATCTACATATATTCAAAGGTCAATTTCAAAAAAATCCCAAGAGTACGCTTGCACGTTTAGTAAGAATTTTAATTTAAATGTTGAAAACAGATGGCATCAAGTAATATGTGAGCCACTTGCGCCAGGTCCCCATTCTCCGTACTCAGACACATATCCGTATTCGAGATTTCAATCTTGCTCACTGGAGTCGTACTCAAGAAAGCGTATTTAATCTCGCATTTCGAGTGTACTCCAAAGGTACTCAAATCAGAGAATCGTACTCCAGTTACTACGGAACTCTATATGATGTGAAAGGCAAAACCACACCTCGTTGCGGTGAATGAGCGCTCCCTGTTGGCATAAGATACCATGTCAACTACATTGTCGTCTGCTATGTCTACAAGAGTGTATAACATGGAAAGGTGAGTTGTCTGTAACTGTTATTTACAATAAAAGATGCTACCATAAAATATTGATTTCCTGATACATTTACCAATTAAGCTTTACTTCTTAGGTTCCTTAACTTCCGAAAATGTCTTAATAAATGTGTAAAAGCTCATCACATCAAATTCACTACCGGAGGTGGAGAAGCTACAATCTCGCTCCCAGTTGCTAATTAACTAGTTGTTAAAAGGGGGGGGGGGCAAGCTCTCCTAAACTAGACGCATTTACTCCTAAAATTTGAAGGTTACACCAAGTATTGCCATGATGGTCGCACGGCCCTAACGAAATTATCTCAAAACTGGTACTTCCCACGGCAAAAAAGTTAAAAAACGTTCCGGGTACATAGGAAATCAAACAAAAACATTTCATAACCATAATTGGATAAGACCACAAGATCATATCTGATACCTAGCCACAACTGGAGTTTAAAGTTATAACTATCTCTTAAAACGTGCAAAATAGGCAACACATATACCAACCAATACAACAAGAAATCTGACCAGCCTTGTCAATCTGAATGAATTCACTAGTAAACAACAGCACTTTTCGCCAAAGAAATGCGTTATAAATAAAGCTGAAAACTAATCTACTCACAGAGGTGTTTGTCATCGAGAAGCAAAATGATACGGATAGCTTGGGCTTAACAAAATTTCAGGCTACCATTCAGACTCTGAATGATCCATCAGTTTCACTTTGACTCTCTCTAAATCACAGGCTAACCATTCATAAAATGTTTCAATCTGTTCAAACTTATTAAACTACCAAAACCAGATTTTGACTAATTGTCCTTTCTACACGTGATGTTCCAGTACTTGCTTTGTGAGACGATAATCAGAAATGCAAAAAGCCTATTCCAGAGCTGTAATATAATTTCCGGAGAACATTTGACCCCAACATCTTCATTTTTGGTGGATTCGGGACATCAAATATTGTTAGGGCACTGCAGTCAAAACCAGCTTGTTCTTCATTCATGAAAATGATTGGACTTCTCGAAGTGATGAGAGCATAACTTGCAGTTCTTGGGCAAATAGGCTGCATCTCTATTCGTAAAGTCACCCCCCAACACTTGTACCTGAACAGAAATCAATGAGATACAAACCTCATACTCACTAGGTTCACAGAAGACTGATAGACTACATTAAAGTACACTACACTACAGAATTTCTGTCGCACTGTGATTTTGATAGAGACAAAAGCGTTTTGGTGTCAACTGAGGAAACTCGGACTCAAATGTCGATCCACGGGTATTTTAACAGGGCCGCGACCCAGCATCATTGACACATAGAATTAAGTTTTCAATGACGCACTGCTTAAAACGTAATTGGTCCCACTGGCACATTAAAATTATGTTGATTTTTCACCTTTTCACCGAGACCCAGAGATTCTCTAACTTGAGTCATGACAGATTTGTGGCCCTGTGGCTGTGATTGTGCCATGGCCGTGTCACCAGTCATATTACCCATGGCCATGGGCATGGGTAAGTTTTCCTAAAATTATCCCTGCGATTGTGACATTTTGATTTGGAATTCATGGACTGCAAGTATCCAAAAAGCTGACGATCACATTGTACGTTCATCATAGTCCTTCCACCGGCAGCCCGGCTGTAAAGTAGGTCTAGCCTACATTGCAGACAACAGTGGCAACGGCACTTGTCTAACAACCATGAATAGAACACACGAAATGATAACCCTTACCTTTCTGGATCCTTAGGAAACCTAAAAAATGACACGTCTGGGGTTTTCGTGGATGAATTCATGCAATTTATCGCACTGCAATATGCGTTCTTCCCCATTGCTTTTTGGCGCTTCGTGGTTTGACAGTTGCTTAGACACCACTTGGCGGCGCTAGTAGTAGCGGTAACAGCGAACTCACTAGTGAACTCTACTATTCTACTACACTCCTTGCTACAATCATTCAGAGTTCATCAGTGAACGGGTCATGACTTCTATTGCAAACAGTAATGTGATACGAATCGGTGATTGACTAAGGAAATATGAATAACTAAAACTATGATGAGAAGTTTAGATCTACCTGTCATGGAAGCAAACTGTTGCTTAACATTTCTCGCCTCCTCGTTTTTTGGAAAACGTACAGATCGTTGAGTACCTGCTGCAATCGGGGCAGCGCAAACTTCCCACACGGAGTGGAGGCAATGAAGTGCGATGAGACGGCGGGTAAAGATGAAGAAGGTTTAAGATGAAAACTGTTGTCTCTGGATTAAATCGGAAACGCTGAATTAAGGTAGGCTACGTCGACTTAATGTTTCCAAGGAATTTTACGCCTCTTACTGGTCTTTCGGTATTTTTTTTCTCTCGCTCGTTGAATGATCCGTCTATGTCTCACATCCGCCGTATTTATTTTTTAGTACGATTTTAAGCACACCGCAGAACCAAACTTGAAAGTTTGAGCATCTATTCAGACTGTTTACTCAAAATCGTACCCGAAATATAGTACACTCTAAAATTGAGTACGTGCTCGAAACTTCGAGTGCAGATTATTCGAATATGACATTAAATACACCAAAGCTGAGTATGTTCTCGAGGTGATTATGAAGTTTGAGTTAAGTATGATTCGAGTCTGAGTACGGAGATTGGAGACCGGGATCACGTGTCAATAAAAATGATCAGATCAATCAATCAAGTGCCAGGAAAATATTGTGTCCGTACTTTTCCCATTCATAATTCGTCAGCTTCAAAAAAGCATTCATCAGAGGAAAGCCAGCTGATGTCATCCTGTTAACTTGTTTATATCTACTGTCTACGTTGGACGGTATTGAGTTTGGATGGGTGTGCACTAATCGACATACATGTCCATGTATTATCAAAGGACAAAGCTCGAAAACCAACAGGCAGCAGTCTCAAGTTGAGGAAATCCAATTCAAGTGGCAAGAGTCATTGAACAATTCTTGGCATGTTCCTTTATCACTGTGTGCTTCCGCAAACAACAGTTAGGTCCCAGATGAAAGTATAAATTATTGAGAGTGGACAACTTCAAAATGTCTGCCCCCTGTTCCATTCATCTCTTAGATTCTTATAAAAAATTTGAACTCCTAGATTTTTTTTAATATTACGTGGTGTAAGGCTACTGAACTGCAAACAAATGCAACAATGTTGAGTGCAATTAAAGTATCATTGCTGAGAAGGTATTAAGCTTTTCTATCACAAGAACTGTTAGGCCCCACATACACATTACGCATATAGCAAAAATTTAAAATGCTCTTAAAAGCAAAACACGAATGTGATGAAGGGAACAATGCTGAACCTACTAGAAAATTGAGGAGGTAATCAGTGTCAGATCCATTAAACCGTTCTCAAAGAAACGTATGGCCACCGCCATTTGTCATTTGCGACAAGTCAAATTCGACCATAGAAATTCTATCCCAGTTCCAAACATTCACATGGGAATAGACCTACCTTTTCTTAATGGTAAAAAATCCTTACTTTAGGCCATAGAAAAAAAGAAATAAACTTGTTGTATCACCGTTCCAATCTCAAAGGTAGTGGCAGCAGTGTTAACATTGATGTGAATAACCAGAAATGATATTTATGAATTTCCAGGCCTATTTTGAGACCATTTTATGTAAAAACATGAACAGCGTTTGGAAGTAAATATAAAAATGCAAATATTGCCATGTTCTGTATTCTTGAAAATTCAAAAGTTGCGCTGATTTCAGTGCGTCACTTTTTGAAGATTCTTAATAGTAAAATTTTTCAATACGAATTTTTTACTCTTCCAATCATGTCTCATCTAAAACAAGAAGTGTAAATAAGGAGATTTTCAACTCCACACGAAGAACTAATACCAAAATGACCATTCCTCTATTTTCAAAGCCTGACTTTGGTTATCCGGTACAGTAAAAGGCATAAATGTAACAAGGCTGAAGTGTTTAAATGAAACGGTATTCAGGTTGACAAAAAATATTCCGGTTAGGGTGGTGCAGGTTTGCGGAGATATTTTTTGAAATTTGTCAATAAAATTGGGCTCAACACTTGTGTTTCCTTGTCAACCATTTGAAGACATTGACCCGTTTGTGTTCATGCTGCACGACGACTCATCAATAACACCTTTTTCATTGACACAGCATGCTACCACATACTCATATTGAAATACGTGTTGGAATAATCTCTGCCTAATTAAGGTACTTTTGATGTTACTTGCCAAAAGAGCAGAGTGTCATTCACAAACCAGCATTGCAGCTGCATGTCAGTGCATCATTTCCAGTTTTCAATAGGTGGCTTTTGGAGCAGGTTAGTCTGGAGTTCCACCGGACGACATTTCCTTTAGCCCCAGAAAATACCATGAAGTATGTTAATCGCAAGTGTGAAAAGAATGGTTGCCGTAAATATGGGTTCTCGTTTGAAGTTGGGAATGTCATGTTCTAAGTAATGTACCTGTAGCGATTGTGTAAACGCGGTGCCCGAAGACACAATTTTTGATGACGAAATCGATGATGGATAGCCTAATGGAAAGTATTGACAACATCTTATCATGCTCCTGGCAGTCAGGACTGCATGGTGTATGTTCGTATTGTTCTAAAACCCCCTCGACCCCCACAAACCACGACCTCCTATACCCACAATCATACAAACCTTTGACCCACGACCCTCGACCCCCTCGTCCCACGATCCACAACCCTGACTCAGTCTACAGAAGGTCGACTCAGTGTGAACATAGAAAAAGCGCTGACTTGCAGAATCGATGAGTTGTCGGTTTATCTCTGTTTTTATGCAATTAAGAAAGTAGATTTGACAAGGTTGAAAGCCAAAAACAGAAAAAAAAACAACGCCACCTAACCATTGCAAAAATCTACAAATCTTGCTCCCAAAGGAGTGTTACCGTCTCGTCTGCTCTTATTGAGTGGCAGATTCAACCTTTTTGCAGAGAGTTCGAGGAAATGACAAAAATGCAATTTCATCAATAATTACAGATAGAAAACAACAGTTTGTTAACTAAAAGGTATTTCATCGTTATATGGAGTATATTACAAACGAGTGTACAACATAAAGCAAAAAATAAAAAAAATATGAAATTATGTACCTTCACGTAAACGTACATGTACGTACATGTAAAGTCTCTCTAAGTTTAGCAGAACTGGGCCATTGGTCGCCGCTCGTGGATTTATTTCCGTTACAAAGATAGCGCGTTGTCAGACCACGTTCTCGAGCCACTTTCAGTTTTTAATCACCAGATTTGAATCGCAGCAGACTCTCATGTAAGTATATTTTATGGGATAGTCACTCATCGACGTAATAAAAGTGTGAAATATGTAAAAAGCGCACGAAAACCTAGTTCGGGAGAATTCGTTAGTCGAGATGTTTGGGGTTGAGTGGGTTTCAGAACAAACATGCACGTGTATGTTTCCAGTGAGTTTACAATGAACTGCATTGTAGATAATGAGAATTAATTGAAATTATCATTTAATGTTATGACAGTGAGTTCATTGCAGAATCTTTGGAAATGTATGTTGCTCATATGTAGCTTGTAATGTTAAAGCTTTTTCAAATTTCAAATAGTTGAGAGTATTGTTTTTTTTTTGGTAGGAGTCTAAAATAAAGTAGTATGATTTATGGCCTAGAGGAGTGGCTGCTATTTTTGCTTTTTTCTTTTTGAGCAATTTTCCACATAATGTCATATTTATCACTTTTCTTGTGTACTAATTTCAAATGAAAAAAAGAAAATCAAACTATCATTCAGATTTTTTCTCGTGTAGTTGTTATTTGATGAATGGTTTTCTGTGCCAAATTTTGAAAAAACTCAGACTTTTTAGGCCAAATGTCTCGAAAACGTGCAGTCGAACCGTGGAAACTTTTTAGATTATCGATAAAATGTAGACACGAAAGTGATTTTTGAACGAAAAAAATGCCTGAGTTGCAATTACAGAACCAATAATTACAGCGTTCGCCAACAGAGACACAACTGTAAAGAGATCAGGTCATTGAATCAACTAGTATACCAGTCGCTGGAAGTGACTCAGAAGATCACCACAAATCAAGGTTTAGCACCCCTGACTCCAGCATTAAACGTTTTGTTTGAGTTGACTTCTGATCATACGTTCGAGATTAATAAAAGTAGTTAGCTGGCACCAGTCTTCAATCTATTGTCTCACGGAAAGGCATGAGTGCAGTTCAGTGACAGCTTGCGTCCACTCATGTACGAGATAAAAAGCAACGATGGGTGAGCAGGATCACGCGGATTTGAAAATCGCTGTTTCTTATGAGACTAAGGGATTTGATGGCGATCACACGAGCAGTGGGTTTGAAAGGCAGCCACCTTAGTTTCTAGGAAGGCAATGAGCTCTGGCGCATGTCATGGACGTTTAGCACACGCGGGTGAAAAGTGAAAGCAAACCCATAAAATTGAAGAGGGAAGGCAAGCCCAAGAACCTGACGTGATAAAAGCAAGCCTTTAAAGCTGAACAGGATACAGGGACAAAAAAAAAGGAAACAGAGGGAGCCGGTACCACCGAAACATTAACAGATCGTAGGTGACACGCTCATTCCACGAGAGCACCAAAAGGTAGACTGTAGGGTCACCGACTCTTGTGTGTTCATACAACCTGGTGAGATATGTTTAAAATGAAAATTTTTGGGCCATTATTAGAGCAACGTATATATTTTGGCTGTTCAAAAAGCTTCAGTTAATTAATTTTTTTTCAAGACCACTTCAAAGAACTAGAAAGGAAAATATCTTCATGACGATTGAGTAGGCTTTCAACCTATCTATCAGATGACAGTTTGCATTCTTAAAGAAGTTTCCGTTGACATTCCCTAGAGTGTCCAAAATCGGTAAAAATTTGTGCCGGTTTGAGGTGCTCTGGTGGCCATTTTTCAGGGTGTCAGTGATTTCCAATAATAATTTTCCTCAGTTTGCTCTCTTACTAAAATGCAGTATTAAAATAAATGGTCGTTTTGTTTGCTTTCAAGGAACAGCAGTTAGAAACTACATACCATCTCGTATTTTACATTTCCTGGCTACTGGCAGTTTCTTTTTTTAAATATATTTCTATGGAGATCAACTCCGGTGACATCATTTGTTAGATAATTCTTCTACTGCTGGCCCCCTGGTGGCAGTTTCCATAAATAGATACATATGGTAAAAAATCATGAAATTTTGCCAAAACATTTCCATAGAGGAAAGCATGGTGCGTGCATATTTGGAAACGACCATTCGATATTAATCTAGCATTCTGTTACGATTGTTTTCTGTTTACTTTTGTACCCGTGGATGAGTTTTGATTAATGTCAAGACGTCATTTACATGCAGCAGTCTAGGGTCGTTATTTTTCACGTATATATATATATATATATATATATATATATATATATATGTGTGTGTGTGTGTGTGTGTGTATTTACACGCATGTCCAACGTGTGTCTCCACCCATGTCACCTGCTGACCGATGCTATGGCCGTAAGTTGAGTTTTGAACTTTTGTCTTTCTTACAAGATGCTAATTGTTTAACCGTTTCCACCCAAAGCTGAATTTGTCACTTGTTGTCACACTCCAAAACATAAAACTATACCTCTTAAAAACATTGGATTCAAGGGTTTCAAACTGTCAACGCAGCTAAGGCTTAAGTGATATCTAAAATAAAATGATCCTCACAAAGTTGTTTCCATGTTAAACAACTTAGAATTTTAACAACACAGGGTGAATCAAAATGGCGTTATTAAGTATAAAATTGGTGTAGCATTATTGTTACCGTGGCAACCAAGTGCCATTAAAACGTTCCTCCTAAACTATAATTTGACAACCATGATAATAAAACTATGAAGCTATGAGGCTGAAGGATCTGCGTAAGCTTCACATTTTATCATCAAATGTAACCTATTTCAATCTGTAAATCGGCAAGTAATATTTTTCACAGTTTGTTTTGACATATCCTGAAGCAAAAAGTTTCTAGTTACAAAACAGGATCATCAAAAGCACAGTCTACGCATGGAAATGAAAAAAATGTCGCCCATGGTGAACCACCATCATATCTTAAATAAAAATTTACAACAACTATTTCAAACAAATTTCAACTTTCTTTAGCATAGTGCACTGAAAAGTGAATGGACAACTTACATTGAAATTAATACAATATTCATAATAGTTACGACCCAAACACCGGGAATATATAAAACTGATTTTTGTTAGCAGCGTGACTACACATGTATTATAGTTGAATGTTCACCGACGACATTGTAGCCAGTTTAACATGCCTTCCAGTTCAGCAAATTGTGCCATGTTGTCCGTGAATAGTGAGCAGTCTCATGAACTTACTGTATGGCTGCGTGGTTATAATCTGATGATAAGTTTTGGATTGTGCACATTGGTAGGTAACGATGTGTGTCACTAATGTGTACTATTACAATATTTATAAAAATAATGTTAAGCACTTTTAAACTTGTAACCTACATGTACACGTATGACGCTGGCATCAAAGATAACCGACCAGTAAGAGTTAAAATTTGACACATAAATAGCAATAACATGTGAACGCACCATACAATTTTGATATTTTTGTCATTTTGTGTTTCAAATATCGATGGCTTTCCTGTGGTAAGGCTTTTGCTTTCAAATCCAAAAAAATAATGTTCACTTCATCGGGTCTCCCAACTATTAATTCAAAAGAATTGTTTACACATATCAGCTTACTCCACTTGAAATAGTGTACGAATTGAAATATTTCATTAAAATCACATGAATTATCTTTGTCACTTTAAACTGATTTTGGAAGATGATCCCTAGATGGATTTGTGATTTATTTTTATTTCCTTTTGGAATGGCTTTTAAAAGATTTTACCCTAACCAGGTATCGCTTTGCATCAATTATGTTGTCTGTCTGTTTATTGCTAAAAGTTGTCAGTACGTTTTCCTCTGTGTCAATAAGCACTACTGAATGAGGTGATTGCTAGGCTTCAGGACAAAAATCGTTTGGACTAAGAAATCAATCAGTAAAATACACCGCGGCAAACATTACCAGTGTGATTTTACCCAGCTTTTTCAAACGACACTTAACTCTCGCCAGCATCTTCTTCTATTCAACCCCAACACTATTACGTGTCAGTAACAGTATCATACCTAACAACAGGTAATGAACACCATTCCTCCTTCGTCCGGGCTTGGGACTGGCAAGCATTTTCAACTCATAACTTGCTACCTTGTTTAAGTCAGGTGATTTCAAATTTGAATAACCTTCTTCAATTTCAAACTGATGCCATGTCTGCAGGATGATCATAGGCAGTTGTCCTTAGACATAAGTACTATTTCATCACTGCTAAATGGAGGAAACCCTACTAAACTTTGTAATATGTGTTTTTGCCATTTGAGAGATTTGACTCAACAAAAAACTCTCATTAAAGACATTTTGTGTAAAAAAATTCAAGTGAGGAGGGCATACCATACGAAAAGGTGGTGCAAGAGACAACTAGAAAGATTATTGACACGGTGTGACAATAGCGTACTCTGCGCGTGCGTATTAATGAAATTATTATGGGAAGTTACTGACAGCAACCCGTTTACAAATATGAAAAGGAATTCTATAAAATTACAGGAGAAAATACATATTAATTGTTTGATGACCTTTCCACTAATTGACCTCTTCCGGTGCATTATCAGCCCCGATGAGGGAGTAATTGTTAACTCGATTAAAAGTGTGGTTAATGCTAAAAATCACAGATGTTTTACTTGAAGCACTTCAGAATAAAAGATGAATGAATTGGTCAAACTTCCAGAAGAAAAGTGCATCTAATGACCCCATGGGTGCACCAAATGACCTGGAAATTTAGAATTCAAACTCAATCGCACTTAGTAAACAGACATGTAATTTTGAAATCTCTAGCTCAAAATTTTAGTTTGCACTCAATGACCTTTGACCTATTTTTCTGATTGGTTTTGCCTATTGCAAAGTAAAGTAGGGTACTCAATTGGAATGTTGACTTACAACAGTGTGCTGAAATTGAAAAGGGTTCCTTGAAAAACGTAAGAGATATAACATTTTGAACGTCACATGACCTTTGCACTAATTGACCCTATCCGGTGCATCATAAGCGTCTTTAGGAGGATTATTTCTAAGCCCATAAAATGTGTTTAATGCTGAGAGTCGCAGTTGTCTAACGGTTTTGGAGTTATTAAGCCTCAAAGTTAGTCGGAAGAACAATAACAATAAGNCGACAGGGCAGGTAATAGGGCGGTGGAAGGTCTGGACGATGACTCCTAAGTATACATTACTTCCCGAGAAGAGACCCCAGTAACCTAACATCTAATGCAACTGAAAATGGTCTGAAACCCAGTGGAGTCAGATCCAGAGGAACCCACCAGAGAAGCAACAACAATGGCCAACAGCAATCAAGCACACAGACAAAAGGAGGGGTATAAAATTAAGCTGTATAGTCAACGGCACAGGAGGGGAGTTAACGGCAGTTCGAGGAAGCCCAATCTGAAATAACCGCAACATCAATCCGGAGTCAATGCCGAACGATGTACATGTATATAAAGTAGCACCGCCACTGTGATTTGCATGGTGGGTGCTTAGGGAAGAATGCCGTTTCGGCTGCTCAAGGACGATGGTGAGGTAAAACATGTTGTACGTAATGGTACTCATCGACGACACCGTACTTAGTAGAAAGCTCAGTGCTAGTAATGTAACTGGATCACAGGCAACGTCTGTTGGCCAGCAGGATGTTGGCGACTTAAGATATTACAAAGCAATAAGTGAACGATGTCGTACTATACACCGTCACCTGCACTTAAGGACACACAGTTTTTCACTGTGTAACACATGCATGATTGAGAATAATACAAATTTAGGAATTTTTTATCTAATGAAGGTCTTTGGACATTGGGTTGCAAGGAGTTTGCCAGATGTGGACGACAAAAGGTTAAAATTCATCCAGGAAGAAACAATGCCATCTACAAAGATTGTACTGTGGTATGCCCTGCGTCTCATGTGACACCACATGTACATTAGATATGTGTGGATAGAAAAACAAAGGCAGTTACATTATTGTCAGACTTATATGTATTGACAATGAGCAAGGCGAAGAAATCATCAAGCCCAACTTTCCTGACCACGCATTTTGTAAGCTAATTGAAGCATTTGGGAGCAGTCCGATCCCGTGAATGTCATACTTCACTCAGAAATTCAAGTTAGGACAGAGGCAAAAAATATAACTTAGAGGGAGTCGAATTGTCTGATTTGTGCGATGCAACTTTGCTTATTGGGTGTGGAAGAAATGCGTGGCATTACTGCACAGATGAAAACAATTTTTGGCAGTAATGTATACCGTAAAACGCTGTCAGATTAATATATATATATATATATATATATATATATATATATATATATATATATATATATATATATATATATATATATGGCCGAGCTCGTACGTGATGCAAACGCATAAAAAGCTGTTTAGTCCTCACAAACCTCACCCAGTGTAATACAGAACTGAATTGCAGTGATTTTACGGTTTACCAGCTTACGGTATGTGTATATAAATATATCTAAGTTGTTACTTTCAGCTCATACACATGTATGTCAGCCAAAACCACCGAATATTATTTTTAGTCATCTCTGTAACGTCTTCTTTATTCAACAGGTTCGGAGCAAGCTGCTGCCTATGCAGATGTTGATCACGGAAATCAACTTAGGCCCATCACCCAGATGCCTCTCTACAGCCTTGCTGGCATTATTGTCTACTGGAAACTTTAATATGCGTAAGTTAATTTCGGTCTTGGAAATGCGTTTTTGTGTTCACCGATATCATTTGTCTTTCTAAAACGTGCTTTTTGGCGAAATCATCTTTTATCCGGGTCTACAGCTATGTTTCCTTAGAATTCAGTGTGTGTTGTTGACTGTTGCGTTCGAAACTGTTCAGTGGCAATTTACACTTGTTTCACGTGGCAGATTGTCGTGCATACATGTATGGCTGTCGTTTCTTGTTGGAAAAATTGTCCTTTATCAATAGTGCAGGTAAGAATTGACCCCTTGACACCCGACAGCTTAAACTACAACTGTGGTATGTTTATTGACACTTTCGGTTGAGAAATCATGATTATGAAAGCTACTTCTTTATGAGTGCTCAACCACGCTTCAATCTATTTTTAAAATCGCCCTGTGGAGTGCGCATGTACTCCTCAGGCATTACGAACAGATGGGCCATCTATTTAGATTGATGGTTATTAACGCGATAATCACTAAATACTAAACTGTAATATGAAACGAATATTTTGAACTTCTGTTGAAATAAAAGCATTCTTGTTTACATTCCGGATGTCAATCCCTCATTTACTCGCCTTTTTGTTATTTTCTCTCACAAGGGAAATCACTTCCGCGTATGTTTTATGGCAAGAAGTACACCTACAAGTAGGACACTTCTCTTACACTTGTATGGAAAGTGTGAGTTTTAACCTCAAGTGACTCCAAGCATCTGACTACGAGTGCATGCGTCTATACAGTAAATCGTAAGCGGTATTAAGTGATTAGAAACTCTGGGGTGTCCACAACCTTTTTCCTTTTCCCGTACATGAGTTTTTTCAAGCATCATGAATTTGAGATTTTTTTCTGTCAATCTCCTCACACGAAAACTGAATTATTCTGTACTAGGCCTTGCGAAATGGTACTTCCGTAAAGATATTTTAATGACTTTTCGCGTTCCACGCCTCTTTTGCTACGTATTGCATGCACTAAGTTACAGTACTTATAATTTACACACGTAAAAAGGAAAATATTCCAATATCACCCGTGCTTTAATCCCTCACACTTAAGGCGCCAGTTCCTAGAAAAGGCTGCTGCCTGTTGCCTTCAGCTCTAATTGAAACCCCTCTGAACAGATGGTAATTGATTGTTCTTTTTGAGATTCTCGAAACAACTTTTGTTCTGCCTAATGAAGCAGACCGCTGATATCTGTCTTTTGACTTGGAGGCATCAGCAGATTTAATGGCTCTAATCTTTAGCCTGTGCCGTTGAAGCAGGCTAAGTCATTCGTAAATATATTTTAGCCCAGCGTTACGCAAAAGTAAAAATAGTCTTCGATTCGAGGAACACACTGGCAACAGTGCCAGCTTGAAAATAAAGTTTAATACCGAATCACTAACCCAATTCTTATGTGTAAAATGTTTCAGGTGAATGTCTGGGATGGATCCTCGAAGAGAAAACAAGCAACGGAATGAAAATAATAATGTACTGTTCTTATCAATTGTAACGAAATAAAGTCAATAACATGCATGTCGATACAGACTTGTCGTTTCTATCAGAGCTTTGTTGGTTGCAACTTAGTACAAAACCTGAAGAGCAATTATAAGTGTTCATAAAATTGGTCTGATAATTGTAATATCGTGATAGGATTCGATCTCCACAACCATCTTCGAGTCAAAGGTAACGCGTTTATTCTCTACCGGAATTTGCAAATTTATGATTGACCAACTCTTGCTCCCTGACTGGTTTTCTTGGGTGGTATAAATTAATTTATTGGTACGGGTAAGGAATGTTTATATTTTTGTGCATGTAAAATAAATCTTTATCGACAAGCAGTTTACACAAAAATTCCAACATCTTAAGGTTTCATGCTGTTTTACTAAACGGGTTGTTATTTCTGATAAGGGAAATTCTGATGCTGATTTATAAACAAATTATCTACTATTATTAACTAATCGTGTAAGGAATTTGATGATGATCTAGTGATATTTGATAGATGGGAAATCTCCTCCCACCCTGCTCCAAATTTATCATATGATTGACCAACTCTTGCTCCCTGACAGGTTTTCTTGGGTCGTTGATGGTATCAACTAATTTATTTGGGACAAATAAAACAAAAAGAATAATGTATATTTCAAGTTGTATTGAGAATTTCAGGGTCACGCTCTACAAATAATTATTTCACAGAAGGAAATAGATGGGTTCCTTAATTACAAGAGATAACACACATATTTCCGATACCCAAAGTACAATTGAGTGTCGGATGCTAAGTGGCACATTTTAGCATAGTACCAAATAGGTACATAATACCAAATGGGTATTGGAAGGTTGCCTACCAACTGGGTTGAGCAAATGGCAAGTTCAATAACAAGTACCAAGTGGGTACAAACTGACAAATGGCCAAATATCATATAAAACACCAAGTGGGTACACCAAACAGCCCACTGGACTATAACAACCTGCAAAGCAGGGTTCCGGACAAGCTGAGTGAACAGACCAGCCGGAGTGATAAAAATATATTGTAAGGAACGTGGTGTTGTGGCTCAGTATGTGCCGCACATTGGCAGGGTTGTTCATGGATGAACAATCCTGTTCACCGCCACAACCCGGGGCACAGACCACGAGGACACTTTGGATACCTCACGATGAGCAGTACCGCCCTCGCAGAGCTCGAAACCCAGCCACACTCTAGTTTACGATAGAGCCGGAGTTTTGGTTGCCGTACATTAGAGGCACCTCTGCTGACACCATACCACACCCACCTATCAGACACTCCTATGCCTTTACTACAAAGGAAATTTCATTACATAACAGTTCAGGCACAAACATACCTGGAGCATCGGCAGTGGTTCCCACCCGAGCATGGCATGGTACAGGGCCACCCAACGTTCCCGATCAGGCCTTCCGCTGGTCCAAGCCGCCCCCAAAACCCAACTCACACTCACTCAGCAAATCCTGAGAAATTCGGCCGGTTTAGGGCAGACTTTAGTACCCAAGTTTAGTGCCACCCCTCCGAGTAGTACGGATCCAATACACCGTGTAGGAGCTTGGGTAGCTCAGCTGAAGATAACTGACGTTCAAGTTCCTATGTTGTCGGGTCAAGAGGTTATGCACAACTGTTGGTATTGCAGTGGCACGAATAACTTGCGAACCAGAAAAGGTGGGCGGTGTGACAATGGCTGGGGAGTAACCTATGCCGGAAGCATATGCTGTTAGGGAAACTCGTTGCAAAATTGTACTCAGAAAATGGACATGTTTTCTGAAAACAGAAAGATTGTAAATTTTTAAGTTATTTTTTGTATTTATTTATTGTTTTTTTTTTTTGTTATTTTTGTTAAAGTTAGGAAAGAAGTGATGGTGCAGGAATGGTAAAGCGTCATCAGCATGGTAGATGTCATTTCATATAAAGATTCATGAACAGACCTAAGATCAGTATTCAAAAAGTGCTTTTTATTTGACGCTGCTTTTAAGATGAAAACCGACAGTTTGATAAAAATCAGAAATTAAAACGTCCAATTTCTTTGGCATGATATTCAAAAACAAGCCCGTTCAGACTAACCAACAACGGCGGTAGCATGGTTTCCATTTCGGGTTAGTACCATGGGCTGGTTTGGAGATACCATTTAGCAATTTTTCGAATGTTTCATCCCCAGAACCAGAAAGTAAAACATCACCATGTAACCTTCAGGGGAAGGTTAATATCGAAACGAAGTACAGAATGGACACATAAACCATTACGGGCAGGCAAACTTGGATATAAATGTACCGGGTAATAATCAAAGTGGTATGGCATGCGAGTTTCAATCACAATAAAAAGACACGAGGATGGCAGTTTTGAAATATTTTATTGAAAGTAAAACGTAATTTGTTACTTATTAGGGCTGCTATGTAGTTACATAACTACTGTGGATCCTACATGTAGCTATGTGCCACAGGAAAACTTGCATGTACATGTATACTATATGGCTAAGAAAAATAAAATATCTAGAAAAATCCTACACCACACAACCATTAGAGAAGTCGGCAACAGGATCTCAGGAATAATGACACCGCAAAAAGTCATATAAAATAGACAACAACAAGTACACAAATCAGGAAGTAATCTGGTCTACAAAATATGTTTGCCGGTAAAAAGGCCTAGCACCGTACCAATGTGTTCAACGCATAAATGTAACTAGAGCTAAGCAAAAGGACAAATAACATTTGCGCCGGCGATGTCAAGAAAAGATGGCACATCTAGTCAGTAAATGAAATTAAGCCCAGGGTTCAAGCGTCATGAAAGTTTAGTCTAGAAAGTTTCATTGGTGGCACGAGGTCATCAGCACTATGCAGCAAGTTATTATGTATGACATGAGAGTGAAACTACAGGCTGGCCCATTACCATGAACTCTGGGTCAATTAGCACTCCAACTGAGTTGGGGGTAGTGGGATCCCATTGTGCTTCGGTGACGAAAATTTAGGAAGTAGGTTAGGCACTTTTGCGTGGAATATAGGTTAAAAAATGAAAATTTACAAGATTTTGAAATTGTAAATAAAAATCTTGTGTTAAAATAAGTGAGAAACTACTGGTATGCAGAGATGAGTTATACGCCTAAACGGGCAGAAGTAACCCACTAGTATTAAAGTGCCGCGCTTTCGAAAACTTGGCGCTGTTACATGAATACTGTTTACTAGTAGCCCGGGTCTAGTGGCTCCCGGGTTGCAGACGAAAATGACCCTACTTAACCGGCTAACGACAACTGTTAGAGTGACTGGCTTAGGCATAAGCACACCAAAATGAACGAAAATAGTAAAATAATGAAAAACAAGTGACGCAATTCGCTCGTTGTGGGGGCACTCGACCGCAGATTTCGTACGACGAAACTATACTCGCCTGACAAGTAGACAAATTAGCAAGCATGTGTGACGTGATCTCGTCGATCTCTACGTCCGCCTTTCTGCCGCTACGGTAGCCGTCTAATCAAAAATCGTCATGATGGGAAATGCCGACCACGAACCGGCACGAAAACAAAGTTGACGCATTACCGTAACTTAAGCGCGGTTGGAATAGGTTAAAAATTATGCCAAGAAAACGAAATGTGAAGCATTATGTGAGATTAATTGCCACGAATGTTTTCAGATGTTTGAACATGTTTTGCTATCATTAGTTTAATACTATTATTATTAGGTATTATTATCATTATTATTTTTTGGATTATTTTATTCAAGGATTATTTATTCGGTTCCAGCATTATATTTCACTGTACGTTTTATTTTTTCTTATTTTGATGAAAATGTTTATTTTGTAATTTTTTGATGTTTTTGATTTTTGTTTTTATCTTTTTTAGTCATAGTATTTTTTATCTTTTTGAACGGAAGGAACTATGCGAATCAAACGCGAAGATAAGGGCTAGAGGCCAGAGGCGAAGTACTTGAAGAGGCCTCAACAAACAAGATATTCAAAGTCTAAGGCACAGTATTTCCGTACTATTCTTTGCGAAGTCGAATAAAATATAGAAGTGGCAGCCTTAGGCTTTTTTATTTTTTATCTGCTGATAAACCCACCGAAATGGTTGTGCGCTATATCGGACACTTCAGTGTGAGACGCGGCGCTTTCGAGCTTTACCACACCAGGCTCCGCGGCGACATTCGATAGATTCCCTTCTAGGTCTCAACCATTGTAAATCCCATATGTATACATCAATATTACCCCCTGTCCTGTTGGAATAGTAATTCCAGTATCCATCATGCACCCAAATTATCAGTATGTCTTGATCCTAGGTCACACGAATGTCAAACTGCTGGCACTCAAACAGTCTACATGGGTACCCTGACCCCAACTCTGCTGCACTCCTTGTACAAGGCTTAAAATAGCTTTAGGTTACAATACACTGGCACGAAAAACTACACCACAGCAAGAAACCTATATCGGTAACTCGGACTAACACATAAAAGAATGGGAACCGGGCCGCATGGCAGGCCCTGTCCTACCCGCCCCATTGATAACCGTTATATCTCGCCGCGGTTTCTCCCTCTCCAAAGCAGACGGGGATTGCCGCAAGATATCCCACTTATACCCAGGGAAGTGATTGTTTGGATCCAGGGTCATGAACGGAGGCGCCGCTGCGTATTGGCGAGGGATTGATTTGGGTTTGAGGGATATTAGAATCGAAAGAAACGAAATGCAATTGCTTAAAACCTAAAGGCGTCTCGCTGTCATCCAACTGAAAGAAACCTTTATCCACTATCCTGTATTTCAGTGTCTAACCCATGAGTTGGAAGTGCCTCACAGCTGAAATTGCAGTGCAGATAAATTAGTTGCAAGTCGGAACTAGACGATAGGCTGACTCAAAATTGTTAATCTAAAACGGTCTTCAATGAACCAGAATATTCAGGACGTCCCTAAATCAAGTGAGGACACAATAAGGAATTGGGATTTCCGGATTGTTCACTGTTTGCATCCCAAGCCAAAAGAACTTCATGGCAACGCTGTCTCGTTCCATTTGGTTTATTCATTTGAGGAATACACTGGGCACACTTCATTAATTTTTGTATATTCTACTTCTCCCGTTTCTTTTTTTTTCGTGTTGTTTTTATCTTGTGATTTTTTTAACTTTTAAGTGAAGTGACTACGTGACATGGTCATGCCTACGTGGCAATGAATCGAGTCACGAGAAACGCCAGTAACTTTCACAGGTGAAAGCAGTTTTCCTTTAGTCCTGTAAGTATTACCAATTTTAAAGACTGTAGAGCCGCGATGAGATCGATTGTTCGCAAGCACACGTTTAAATAGTAGGTAAACCAACTCAGGTTTTGAAGTCGTACATTGAAAGCGATTTGTGAAATCGATAAAACTCAAACGATTGAGAGGAAATAACTTGCAGAATGTTACACCCTGTACTTATCAAATCAAAATCACTTAATATGTTTAGGCAACCGCAAACGGTATTGGGGGTTTTGTTTCGCCTCTTCGAAAATTAATTGATCACACATGTAACTCATCTTTAACCAGCCAGCTAGCTCTGTGAAGACTATCGTCAAAATGCATCTCTCTGTTCACCGCCGAGAGAACCCAAATTGTGCACTGCCCCTGTAGATCTGCTCGTCAACTGACCGTGAAATTACTTTCAAAATGAAGAGTTAGAGCCAGGAGTGATGTTTGCAAATCTGGGAATCAACCGACACACACATTACCCGTTCCTGGCATTTCGTGAAAATCTAGTAATCGCCATGTTAGTGCAAATTTATCCGCTTTTGGTAACATAGCTATTCATTCATTTAAGAAAAATCAGTGAAATTCCTGTGAGCCACTAAGATCATGTTTTGAACGCTCTGAGTCCAATGTTTAAATTCAGCAAGAGGACCATCTTGTTTGAGGATTCTTGTAATTATTGCAATATTCTTATTCCGTGTATACATGTACAGTGTACATGCTTTCAGTTTAATCATTCTTGTCTGGTACTTTGATATGCGAAAAGCGCTTGGGGCAGCAGGATTGTGTTGCTCAATGTGGGTTCTATCACGTTTCTGCTGATTTCAATGGCTTGCTATCTCCTGTATTACTATTACTTGATACCGGCAAGACTCAAATGCTTGATAGTAATGCCGGGAAGTACCCATCTCGTTATCTGTCTTTTTCTACGATCACCTATGTTAGCCTTAAATGTTTTCCAAAGTGTCCCTTAAATTAACACTTCGAGAACTTCAGACCAAAATTGAAACGATAATCGCCTGTACAGCCTACACTGTATTTGAACAACTGCAACATAGGTGAATGATTAAAGACTGGGATGATTCTAGCTTGAAAACGCAGTAGCTTCTTAAAATCCACTTTCCCGCCTTCATTTGGAGGATATATTAAGGCCTTTCTTAACATCAACTTAAACGAATTTTAGACAACTACCCCGAAATACCAGTACCAGAAAATCACTGGTTTAAGCATGAGTGTTTCTATCCATATATCGAAGTTTCTTTGCAATTCCCACATTTCAGACCTTTAATCACAGAAAAGTGGGGTTGAAATTCTAAAATTGTTGTCGTCTAGTATGGTATATTTCGATCTGACCGGTTTTTGCAGATGGTCTTGACAAGGCCCCCAAGTTGGGTTGGATGCGCTTGGCTCTCAATATGCGGAAGTTATCAACAAAAGCAAACCGTAATATCAGTTATTGGTGACTCCGTTACCATTACCCTCAGGAAGCTTAGGACGTATCAATACAAGCAATGGTGCATTTGTATTAGCCAAGTTGATGTCAAACCCACAACTTGACTAATGTTCTGAAAATAGTTGTTACAAAGTCAATTGCTTTTATAATTTCAAAAGATTTTTGCAAAGCAGCTAGTCCCCATTCTTTTGTAGTGACTTGGCAAACCCATGAGAATAATGAACAACACTCAATTTAAAATTGTACTTTAGCCGTTTAAATTATTTCCCTGATTGGTGCATGCAGGCACTTATAAGTTTCTTAAACGAACTGTTTTGCACAAACCGTGTCAGAGTGAAGCTCTCTATAAGGTACTAGTAACTTATAGTTTCCCTTAATTTGTGACGGCTTCGAAATAGTCTGGTCAGGTCTTATGTTTATATCTAAAGTCGAACTCAGTAATCTTTCAATAGTTTTAGATCAATGACGATTCGCAGTACAGCTACATAAAAAGAACAACGCAGACAAAGTCTAGTGGCAAAATGAACCATCAGATCAGGCCTCTAGCGGTTTCGCACAGGCTTAAGATTTACCTACAGCTGACAGTGTTGTTTTTGACGGAGAGCGGTGAGTATCCAGTTACAATGACCTATAGGGTTTTAGAAGAGGCTTAAACTGATCTTATCAATGAGGTTTTATTTAACCAGCAATCCACTGTCCACATACTTTGGCTTAGTTTCTAGTTTTCTCCCTTGTCCCCTCCTCGCATTAACATCCATCATTATTTCCTTGTCACCTATTTCTGTAGTACACTCCAACTCCTGCAACTTTCTCTGATATCACCGGTTTCTTCACATTACCTGCAGCCAGTCGTCACTGTAGTGCATGTTGGAATGTTCCAAAACAAAAATACACATGAACTATTCAAACAAGTATTACATTTGGAGACATCACAACCACTGTCTTATCATAAATTAATAAGTTTGGAAAGACAAACTTCCATGGTACGATGCCGAGGTTGCCCGCGCATGTGGGAAACTTGTTTGCAATCGCTTGTCCTGGTATTGGCTATTGTTATGAAATAAAGGTCTTATAGCGTGGAGTGTTTATATGTAGTGAAAAAGTAAAGTGTAGAGTGGCTGCTATCTCAAAGCTTATCGCAGCCAATACCACTGCAGTGGTCAAGTGCTTGCCGCAGCACATAAAACCGTCGCGATATCGTGTTTGTCGAATCGTTCACTGAACACTTAAAACCATACGATAGACGATGGCGTCCATTTTGTGTCGGATGGGAATTTGCAATGCTGCAACCCCCATGAAAATACTGAGGCTATTTGTCGTGGGAAATTTCCATAGCACACGTGACAACAAGTTAATTTTGCCGCAAGCCAAAAAGCAGGATGGTTGTGCGATGGATTGTTCTATAACATCCTCGACACCTAAACACCGGGACCCCCTTGACCCGCGACTCACAACCCAAGTCCCTCTCCACTGACGACTCACAACCCCTCGACCCAGTCTACAAAAGCTCGCCTCGATATTAAGATAGAACAAGCCCTGACTTGTAGGATTAATGAGTTAGACCGTGAGCTCGGCTGGCTTTTCCCTGTTTTTTGCAAGTAAGGCAGTCGGTTCGGCAAATTTGAAATCCAAAAACAGAAAAAAAAAAACAACAAAACCTAGTCTAAATCAAAACCAAAGACCCACCTACGTTACAAATGCCGTTGCCGGCAGAATATAATCGTCGGGTCTGCTGTTCGGTGATTTGCATATTCAACTTTTTGCGGAGAGTCTGAGGAACAGACAAAACAGTAATTTTACAACTAAATACAAATTGGAAAAAAGCAAGACACATAGTTAAAATATGGCAATATGTACATCCAAGTTAGCGTATTCTCTCCCTAAGTGTATAAGAACTGGGCCAGGAATAGCCACTCTTGACAACGATAGCGCGCTTTACCAGGCACCCAATGTTTACAAAAATATTCTGAAATTCCGCAATTGTACAACAAATTTATTTTTTCTATATGGTTGTCAAGAAGTCAACTCAAATGAAAATAGGGGTTGATCGATATAGTATCAGAATTTCTTTATAGCACTGTTTGTGTGAGTCGATAGAGTTGTATATATGTGTATGAAAATGAATTATTTCACATTCGTAATCATATATCATTGTCATCGTAAAGGAGCATGCCACCCAAAAACAACATAATTTGTATCAATTTAGATCGACAAGTTCTACTCAATAACGGCATGTACGGTTGCGTTACCTGACTCCTGAAGGAAGACGGATGTGTTGAAATTATCCAATGGCATCATTGGTTTCACACACCGTCTGTTCAGCTGTTCACAGCACTAGTTACAGATATCAGCTTATTGCTTGAATTAATTCATCGTTTGACACCAATTAATCATCAAACTTCGATGTAAAGCCCTTATAAATACACCATGTTCTTATAAAAACCTGTTGTTTTATTTCGCTGTTGCGGATTTATTCGTATTTGGACACACTGTAGCCTACAATGTTCGGTAGGCCAATAAAGTCAGAAGCAGGAATTTGGGGTCTGTGCGGATATAAATTCGAAGTATTTTTCTATGAGATGCAGACAGGAGAACCTAGAACTGTGTTGTTTAGGCTTGTGATTTTTGAGTTCAAAACACACGAAACGCTTGTTATCCTGGCCAGTTGCTGGGAGTGCGATCCAGCCCGTCGCGGCCGGACTTACTTGTTATCCCGGCCAGTGGCTCCTAAGCAGATCAGGCGGGCACGTCGCAGCCGGACTGAAGACATCACGAACATAAACCAGACAAAGTTGGAAACTACACTTCCAGTCAAGAAAATACTTCACTAGTGAGCCAAAGAAATAATGCGCACGTGATAATGTTGGTGAATTAGCAATAAACTGAAAATCTACTTACTTGTCGGGGGCCGCGAATTTAGGTTCCGCTATGGCCACAGAACTGTCAGGACAAAAGTTGTGCATTGACAATCATTATTTGTATGATGTAAATATAAATAAAAGTTCCCGGCCCTAACACTTGACCGTGGGATAGAAATCGAGTTAATTCACAACAGTTTCTGTCAGCAAACACTGAATTAGCTCACACGGCCTCGGTGTCCCGTCATTTAGTTTTATTGCACCTACCTACATGTGAAGCCGGTAACGCAGTGGTTTATTCATTGCTGGATTCTCAAATAATTTGCAGTCACGAGCACTCCAGAGGCATTGCAAATTGCATGTAATGAGAAAGACTTTCTTTCAATGTTATGTAATTAAGTATTAGTTAGTGTGTGAATAATTCATTTTTGAAACAGAACGCTCAGTAATAAACGTCATCATGACAACTCACAATCCTGACTTAGACGAGAGCTCATCCCGAAGAAGGCTTCTCGCAGGTGGATCGTTAAGTTTCACAGGCTATCAGTTCGAACCGGAATACACTGAAATACTAGAGAGGCGCCGTGAACTAGCTCAGCCAACGGAACGCATTGATAGTTATTTGGCATTCGTCAGGCACTGTAGACGACTGTAGGCCACAGACACGGAGATGTTTTACGGCCTCACACTTGCTATTTACAGCGTACTTTTCATTCTTCTCTACCGCGAGCCACTTCCTAAGCATTTCGAGCATTCGGGGAAGTCAAAAAACGATACAACCGCTTTCATAGCAAATACGTAGTTCTGTTAAGCGGGAACGATGCACTGCAGTATAGCCGCATTCATTCTGCAAATGAGACACTGGCGTCGCTGCGTCGTTTCTCACCTTCCTCACAAATTTACGCAACACTTCTCGGCAAGATGAGGTCAACCGTATGCGAGGCGACTTGGATATAGGCCGAATAAGACAGCAAATAAGACTAATTAAATCGGGTGGCATTCTCCTTTAACATCATCTTAAATTCATGCATTCGTGTACAATAATTGTATATAGACTTCTTAGTATTTATAAACCAGATCTAATGCCTCTGGGCGCTTTCTGGGTAATGTAAATTCATTGTATTCCGAAGATTTCGTAATGAACATTTAAAAAATGTAGCGCGTCAAAATATGTTATTCAAGACCACAGGCGTTCTCAAGTCAATCACCAGACTTGTGACAGAGCAGACTCTCGTGTAGGTATGGGAAAATCACCCAGAGACATAATAACATTATGAAATATGTAAAAAAGGGAAAACCTCTATTGCAACACGTCTTGGGTCGAGGGCTTGGTGGGTTGTGGGAGTTTCAGAGCAATGCTGTTGCTATGTCACCGGGAAAATTCCAAAACCTGCACAGTCCGCCAAGAACGGAATAATTGGTAAGTACAAGATACGCTGTCAACAACATAACCTACATGCATTCCAGTATATTCCTTCACAGGATAATTTTCTCCTTTACTAATTCATATCATAGGTTTAGCTAACCGTTGTTCAATTACTGCTCACAAATTGATACACAATAGCATCTTTTTCAGAGTTAAACCTTTACATGATAAACTGCAGACGTAATTGGAAACAGTAATAACATACACTTGAACATACATACATACATATAATCTTAGTTGCGCAAACTCGCACACGAATATTTTTTTCCAAAAATTCCATCTCCACACCTTTAAATTCATGTATCAGTCCACGGATCCACCGACAACAGTACGGCCTAAAGGCGGCAAGGTGGGAGGTCAGCCTTTCAGAACAATTTTTAGTTGAATAAATTACAATGGGAATGAAACAAACTGGGTTAATAAGACACCATGGAGTTTGGTGGATTAGGAGATACTAGGGTAGTCCTATACCGAAAGCAAATGGGGCAGTTTCTTTGTGCGTGATGAGTTACTTTGACTACATTTTCTACAGATGTTTCCGATTCAAACAGGGTTTTTTTTCTAAACAATTTTGCTACCACATGATAGGTTCACAACCAGTCTAAGCAAAAACGCCACCGACACTAAAATATCGGTTACTTTGATATCACCGTAACTGTTTCTGTGAGGTACATTTCGTGCTTTTGAAAAAGCCTGCAGTAAGTTATACCGCTATAGAGAGGATACCCCGCGAGAAAACTGAAAATATTAACATGCATATGTAGAAGACTCCATGCCCTTGGAAGTAATACAAAAAAACTTTGTCAGCTCTTTGTGCAGGCTTGGTAATAGGTGTCTAAGTGTCACTATTTTAAGACCGCGCATTTGTGTATTTGTAGCTTTAAACCAGTCACTAGTTGTGCGCCTGTTGTACGCATTAGAATAGCGTCGTACTGTATAATACAGCAATTAACAGAATTGGGTGCTTCAACGTTTTTAATTAATTTTAAGGATACAACCAGTTTCCACTAAAATGTGGAATTATTCTCAATTGGCTTTTCTAACACATTGAATAGCATACAAAATGCTTTAGTTGAATAATGGCTGATCTAAATTGAGGGCTTGCGAATTTATCTATTTGTCTGGAACTGCCAGTCGCATCGTGGAGCTAAACGAGATATTTTAGAGCCTTAAAAGTGAGAGTAGGTGATGTGAAAGAGGTGAAACGTGTCCTCCCGTGTAGTAGTATGTCTGCCTCTGTGCTCAGCAAGAGCTAGGTGATCTACTGTAGTAGATTCATTTGCCTGGATCATCGATAGAACCCTAGACATATATTTTCGTCGCAAAAACACTTAATGTATTCACTGCACGCAAGAGGGGAAATCCGACAGAGGTGTGAAAAATTACCAAAGACATAAAAACAAGTTTCAACGTCCTTCTTCGCGTGACTCCTGGTAGGAATCACTAAACTCCAATGTCTGACCCTGAGGAATAATTTTAGAGGCACGTCATTCATGCATAAGTACTTTTATTGTCGCACTGTGATTGCTTACGACTTGGACATTATTGCTTGATCATATCTTACTTCAAATGCCTTGAATTATATGCAGTATATACATATTGTTACGCAACTGACTGCGGAGGCGAACAGCTGATCAAATAGAATGTCATATCAACAGTGTTGGCAATATTCTGTCGGTGAAAAATAATGTTTGATTGAGTTCATAAGTTTTCTTATTTTTGTTTTAATGTTTATTACGAGAAATCTTCAGAATACAATGAATATACATAACCCAGAAAGCGCCAAGAGGCATTAGATCTGGGTAAAAAAAATAAAAAGAAGTCTATATGCAATGATTATATACAAATACATAAATGAAAAAAACTGATGTTAAAAATACAATGATATATGACAACGAATGAGAATAATTTATTTTCATACAGATGTATAAAATTCTATCCACTCACACAAAGAGATTTAATGTTATAAAGAAATTCTGATACTATTTCAAATAAAATCATATTTTCGTTTGAGTTAAGTTCTTGACATCCATACAGAAAGAAATTAATTCTGTTGTACAATTGCGGAATTTCAGAGTATTTTTTATAAACATTGGGGTATTGTTCGAGTGCCTGGAAGTGCTGTACCCTCTCCTCCTTGCATACCTCACAAGCAAAGAAACCATGAGGATATGTCTGGGTATCTCCACAGGAACACAGAGCCGAAATATTATTAAAATTATGTCTAAATTTCTCGTTGTTTAGGAATAGACCACATCTTGATCTGTATAGGGTTATTTCATGGTTGCGGGGAAGTTGGAATGATGTCAATGGGGCTGGCAAGTCTGGAGTAGTGGTATGCATTTTAAAGTTATTTTTTGAGAGTGACGATTGAAGAGCTTTCTTTAATTTTGAATGGTAAGGAATTCCAGTTGTCAATACAAGTTAATATCGTTGATCTTCTAAAGGCTTGGCTGATGGAGGCTGGAATAGTATACATATTGTTTTCTTACGTCGGTAGAACTGGAACAGGTACCGAAATAACAGAAATGTTGTCCAGGGCTCTCGTTTGCTTGTGGTCCTCGACGCTTTCTCTTCAGTTGCAATAACGGTCAGCACCACTTAACACCAGAAAGCTGAAATTATGTTCCATTGATATAGAAATTTCTGGGAGTGGAAATGAAATCAATTAAACATGCCAAATCCGTCAAAATATTGTGCATTTCTCTAAAAAGTTACATTGATACTAAGTAGTGATTTTGCAACAAGTAAACCTTACAAATATGGCTAGGCTAAAAAACGGAACGGAACTCAAAAAGTGGAGCTGTTGTATACCTAATATGCAGTTCACGGTTTCGCCCAATCACACATCGCTGAGATAGAAGACAGAGAGTCGCATATCAAAATGCAACCTGTCAAAATTAGAATAAAAAACAGGACATGTTACCACTTCCCCAAATTGGGCTGCTGAGTTGAGGCCTGCAGGTCAATTGATTTGATAACCGTGTAAAGGAATTCGGAGTTGTTTCATGTATTCTGAATTTGCAGTAGAATTCAAAATTACTGTTTAAGTCGTATGATTACCAAGAAACGGTGTTCTGAATTTTATGGTAAACTAACAAAAATGATCAATGACTGCTCTGGGAGTTCCTCAATAGTTATCGAGTATCTGGGGCCCGTTCCAAGAAAACTGTCTTAGCTAAGACAAATCTTAAACTTAAGTCAATTTTAAGACAAATCTTAGGTTTGTCTTAAGGCCGTTCCAAGAAAGTGATCTTAAGTTCGTCTTAAGTTTTTGATTTGAGTTTTGTCTTAAGTTTGACGTAGCTTACCGGATGTGGAAGTTTCAAAGCTTGGAGGTGGAGAAAGAAGCGCTTTTGCAGCAGACGACATGGACAAAAGGAAGCCGAACTATTCGGTAGCGGAACTATCTCGCTTGGTTGCTGGTGTGGCCGAGCACAATGACGTTTTATCTTCCAAATTTTCATCCTCTGTCACACAAAGCTCCAAGCGAGATGCTTGGCTTCACATAGCGTCAAGGTTAGTGTATTAAGCTCACTCATCAAGACCACGGCCACGGGCCTTCTTGCCTTTGGCCTTGTCACCACGATGTATTTGGTGCTAGAAAATAGCTCACTTCGCAACAAAAATACCTCTCACATATATTCTGATGACAGCGATACGTTATGTCTATGAACCAGTGCAGACGACGACCAAATGAAAGCTCGTGCAATCTGATTGCATTTTAAGTATCTTTTNGCGTGGTTGCGCTGCACGCGAAACAAGATGGCGGACGACCTTTGGAGCCTGACGACAATAGGTAACCGGACTATATTATCACTGGACTATTTCATATATGCCATAGCTTGATTTTAATTCAAAGACAAATGAAAAAATAAATCAGTGGAGAAATTATGGATATTTTTTCCTGTCTTCAATTTTTATATACCAGATTCGCCCTATGAGAGCCCCCCTTCACGCGTTTCCAGACTTCGCCAAAATAAGCACCCAGCCCGTGCGTGTTCATGTGAAAAATGCCTTACCTACAGTTCTAAAACTCTATAGTCACGTCTTCAATTCATCAATAAGATCCGACAGTCCCAAAAAAATCATTGTGCGCGGAATTCATAGACCACGAGCCTCGCCACTATGTTGGTATTTAGCCGTGACTATACACTTCAAACTTCTGCCGTGCTTCATGAAGAACCCATAAGTTGGGCTGGTCTTGCGAGGAACGTGTTCCGGATTATGCCGGTGGTGGCCTTTCAGAATAGGCACAGCACACTCGTCAAAGGGATTGTATTGCATCTACTCCCTCAACAGGAGTCCAAAATTCTGTGTGCACGTGAAAACCGCGAACCGAAGACTAATAAACACTTGGCCAGCTTCTAAAGCAGCAACCCAAGAGCGCGCGCTACATACAAGTAGCTATCTATTCACGAAGCGGGTAGCATAGCATCGGCAGGAAATGGATATTGGCACTTATTTCCGAAAGTTTCTCATACCGTAAAAACGTTCGCGTTATTTTTAGGAGCATTTATTAACTTAATCGTAATTGGTGTTATTAAAGTCAAAATGACGCACTGCTAGTGGACCCTTCCACACCTATACACCCCCTGAGTCTCCCGGAAAATAACTGTTAGACTGTCACGCATCCAGTCACCCGGCGACTCAATGACATTTAATATCGGCCTTACCCAGACAATTCTCGAAAGTTTTTAGCAGATGAGATCCACAAATGCTAAAAAAGACAAGTATTGCTTTACTGCTTGCATTAATATTTTTAGTTACACTGCACACATCAATCGTTACATCGCGTTTACTCTGGCAAATGAACCCTGATGACACGCACGCGCTCGCTCACTNACAAAGTTTGCACCACGAAGTAACCGGGACCAGACGTCCAGGACTGACGTGGTTTACGAAGACGACCAGAATGAATTACCAACAGTAGCTTAGTCTAGGTCTTTTTGTCTAACTACTCTGTTTCTGAACTTTTTCCTTGATAACTGTTTAATGCATTATGTAGTAGTTAGGAAGTGATAATAAAGAATATTGATTCTCCTAACCATTTGGCGAATTTTAGAAGATATTTTGTGAAATAATAATATAATATCTAATGTATTATTTCATTAATATCTTAAAAAGCTGGCAGATACAACCGTGTAATAACCCATAAAGTTATCTCACTAGTGAGATAACGATTTGGCGGGAAACCGAGGACGGGGTCGAACCCCGAACCCTAATATTGCTAGTCGCCGACTTTAACCACTACACCACGCAGCGACTGACGTCTTCTAGTGTGAAAATAGAATACTTAAATGAGCACGCGCAATAATCGCACGTTCAACAAACCGCATTGTACTGTACTTATACGCTCCGAAAAATAAGACACATAATTTCCATAAAAATGATATCTTAATTCAGTGAAATTTTTCTCTCATGTCCTCTTACTTGTAAATCATCGATCTCCAGTTTGAATGCAGATATCGTGTCGTCAGGATCTTTGACTTGAGAATTGTATTCAGTTACCAGTGGTAACCTACTTTAGCAGACGATAATTTCCCGGTCGAAGCTTAGCGTGTAAAAACGTGTTTTAAGCTATAATAGTTGCTTAGCCTTAATTTAGAGATTCACTTCATTTCTATTTTGTTTAAATTTCCAATTGGTTTTGAGTATAAGTATTATTTGACAAAAATAGCTCGGCTTTTCTTAAAAGGTCACGACCTCCGACCCCGGGCCTCTGACAGAGAAAGTAGTTACAAAGCCGAGGCGAGTCGAGAAAGGTAGATCGATTCATTGCAATGTTTCTCGTTTAGTTAGTGGTATAAATAGATTATTACATGTTCTCAGTCCTTATCCCCCTTATCTAGAGCCCTCGTGGATTTTGTAGAATTATCACCCTCGGGGCTAACGCCCCTCCGGCGATAATTCTCCAAAATCCACTCGGGCTCTAGATAACGGGGGATAACGACTTCGCCATGTAATAATCTATATTTATTTGTTGTACGATCTTAAAGCTAATTTCGTGGATCATTGTTGAATGGTGTAGAATTTTTGAAGTTATTAGAGGTTTGGGATGATATTACAAATCACCCATTATAGCCGTTGTCTGCCACACAAGCGCTGAAATCAAGTACATGTAAGTACCCATAAAATACTCTGTCGTTTATCAAGTGATTTTTAAACCAGTCTGTTAGACTGCAACCGCGAAGGTTCCCAACTCAAATCCGCGCCGGGACTGTTCTAATAAAATAGTCAAACATATGAAATGTCAAAATAAATATCAGCAAATAAAATCACTGACTTTATAAAATGTTAACATACAAGCACGCATCCAATTTGATTCTGATCTTTGCCCCTAGTCATTTTGAGACCTGCGCTCATTTAGGGAACATTCACAGCGCAGATGTGTGTGAAACCGAAACTTTGAGTTGAAATCACCCTCTTATCTTCTTTGGTATGTCGCAAACGATAATCTACGCACTCCTTCATTTTTAGGTTTTTAGTCTTTTATTCTTGAAAGTTAGGTTGAATTTAATCCTATTACCAGTGTAATTTACTTGACTGCATATTAAAAATGTTAAAATAATCGTTTTGATCAGGTGACCAGCTATTAGGCTGCAGTTTAGGTGTGTGTATTTATGTTAGATCTTTTATTCCCACAGGCAACTGTCTCCATACGCATTGTTTAAAGTAAGTCGTTCGAATAGTCTCACAACAGGCTCATCGCCTGTTCGACGACCTTCGGCATCCCCAGACGTTTAATGCCTACGGCATCCATACGCTACATGTATGTATTGTGTACAGGCTCGAGTCAGCCAGCTGCATCAAGTGCAAGTTACGTTAAAGCATGTTACTAGATGCTCGGCCTTTTGAAACAAAGGATAAGGGCCAGTGCAATGTGCCAGTTGGGGGTATCATGTAAACTTAATGAGCTTATCTAAGGTCCGCTTACTCTTGAGGCAACTAACTGTGACGTAGTCGATAAACCAACCCTTAAAGTGGAACTTTCACGCTAATGCCTGAGCTCTATTGTTGCTTAGACAAATTAGTTGAAAACCTAACATATATGGACAATGTGAACATGAAGTACGTTGAAAATTGCCAAATGTCTTTAAGAACGAGTTTCATTTTGAAAATGATCAACCACAAATCACTCAACCGTGTTCAGTAAGTATCGAGAGGTGATGTTGGAAAATAACACTACTAGTCGGTGGGCCAGACTTTGTAGGGCCTCTAGAAAATGGTTTTTGTGAGTACTTTAGGGGGGCAATTTTATGTTGGTGTTTTAAAATTCATTTAGTCGAGTGTTTTCAAAATCTAAAAAGTTCCCACATATAAAGTTGCACATTTTTGAGAAACTTGAGTTTGAAGTTACCTAATAATCACCAAAGAGCTTAGTAAACTTATATTTGTAAAAACAACAGTTATGGTGACTTTTTTGTAAAACAAGTAATATGGTCCCATCAGTGCCATTGTATTGAACAATATTACACTCACATTACATGTTTTACTATTGTAAATTAACTGTAAACAGTGAAATTCAAAAACGTAAAGAGACACCTAGTGGCAAAAATGCAAACTAAGTCTGAATGTTACTAGGAAGCTATTCTGGCATTGCCAGGCAACAAAAATAACACAAAACACTTGAGACTGGGCAAAATTTGTGCCTCAATGACTAAAACATTGACTAATGGTNGGCAACAAAAATAACACAAAACACTTGAGACTGGGCAAAATTTGTGCCTCAATGACTAAAACATTGACTAATGGTGCAAAATACAGCTTGTTTGCATAATACATCAGAAATACGTTATAGTATAAAAACAATATAGCTGAATGATCTCTGTGAATGTGCCAAAGACTGTATGAAAATAATAGAGATTATTCTGACAGCGTTTATCAAGCAGTATGAGACAAATACATGACAATGATCAAAGTATGTACTTTCTATGACTTAATCAACAAATAAAATAAATTTTTTAATACAAAAAAAGGAAATAACGGGGTTGGAGGTTTCTTTAGGGTTGACTTGCCAAAGAACTATCCAATGTTATGCAGTCAGTGTTGCTGATGTTACTACAGTTGTCACAGCTGCACATTTCTGTACAGTTTGACCCAGCATTGCAGCACAAACTCAGTTTCCCAGCACACATGTTCTTTTTGCACTTGCAGCGTTCATTGTTTTGTACTGTCAATGGAGATGCGGTCATTGCCATACATATTAACTGCAAAGCTCCACCGCTAAGGAGCCAACTATGGTCGATTAGAGAGGGTACAGCACTGCACACTGGTGATTAGCCCGCAGGCAATGAAGGGTCAAACACTAAGTCCTTGTTTGGAGGCAGGCACTATTTGGGCAAACGTTTGATTCAAAATATATGTTATAATGGGCTGTGTTAATTAGAGTCAGCAAGTGAATTATTGAACACTAGCCTCAATTCACTTTCGTATCTCTTAGTCGGGCACAAACTACAACAGTGAGTAGCTTCAACATTATTTCTTAAGATTTCCTGTCCAAATAACTCCATGCACACCAGCTTTCTGAAGAACAGCTTCAAAGTCTTGCTTTAGTTTTGAAAAAGGCAAATGACATCCTCCTTGTGTTAGAAGCTTCGATTCAATGAACTCCAAACAAAACTGTAGAAAAACATCTCTGAAAACTGTGAATTCGTCACTCTTCACAATCGTTGTCTTTCTATTTTTTATATCATGATGATCTGTGGTACTTGGCTTCTAGGACACAAGGTCTTTATCTTTGAATTTCATTTGCATATTCAGGGCTCTGGACTGAGCTGTTGCTTGCGATACAAGTCCAACTGAAAAAAACCCGAACTGTTAACACTAATTTAACATTCAACTATGAGTGAGTTGGCATGCAACCTTTTCAGACGGACTTATCAGGAACTGATCCACCACCAGCCTAACGAATTTACATGCCGTCTGATCTGTAGCCTAATAATGTTGGTCGTCTAATAATTAGATCAGTTGATGCAACTAAAAATAAATCAGCTGATATACCAGTGCAGTGATTGAAATTTAATTTTTTTAAATCAGATGCTCAAACCATAGGTAATCAACATTTGACAAAATGGACAGTGGCTTCCATCGTCCTCAAATTTCGACGGAGACGATGGCCACTTAGGCACTTTAATTTAATTATAATTGCAGCTACCTAAGTAATTAATGTTTACAAAAAATTGAGACTACGGCAGGGGATGACGGCCACTTGGGCATGTTGCTTGCAACCATCTACTCCATTTAACCTTCTCAAAATTTTTTGACTTAGTGCTTTAAAATCACACCCACAGTATAACGCCATAGGGTTATCCCTTAGCGCAAGCAGTGTCGATGTGGCAACTGAATGGAGTGTTCGAAAAACAGGATTGCAGGAGTATTTGTTTAAACTGGGAACAAATGAAAACATTAACAACCTCCTCAGAGGCATCTCTCTACACGTTACTTCTAAACTTAATAGGAACATAATTTGCCGAAAAGTATCTACTGGGTCAGCAGTATTGTCTAAGGCCTAGGCAGCCAAGGGGCTGAACAAGTTAAAAAACAACTGGTGATAGTACTGAAACACACATGGAAAACACCAAGATGTATTTTTCAAAAACACGTACCTGTTTTTGAAAGCTATACTTCTTTCTCTTTCTTGAAATGTGGCCCATAATGTACTTTTCCTGCTAAGAAATGATGCACTCGTGTTTCAGGATGTTCCTATCTTGTTCAGGTTAATTGGGTGTTTCAGATTTTGGAAGTGTAATCGATTTTCTTGTGAAATCTTGGATAACATCTGTATCACTTTCACCAACTTCAGCTTTAGTACTACTGTTGGTGCCTTGAAACGTTGCTATGCCGTTCTATGTCCTTTCAATTTTTTGGTCTGACACTTGGTCTTCTAGTCTACAGCACTCAGCAGTATACTGTGACTGTGTAGGCTACCAGGACATGCAGCTGTTTTCTGCACAAACGTTTGTGACACCTCTTCTTATTTTTGATCTACTGATCTACAGAGTTCCAAAGTCAATCAGCTTTCGTCAGGAAGCTTTCCTAACCTTCTTTAGGCTCTGACATCACAATTTTGTGCTGTTTGATAAACCTTGAATTATACAGGCATCACACTCCATGGGAGCAGCCATATTGAAGTAACTAAGCACAACAATACAGTCTGGCTCTCTGATTGGTCAATTCAATAGACAAGCGCCATCAAGTGGCAGGAATGTGCATCATATTTNTTTGCCGAAAAGTATCCGGCATATGAAGTACCTATAGTATGATCATCGTCTCTACTGGGTCAGCAGTATTGTCTAAAGCCTAGGCAGTCAAGGGGCTGAACAAGTTAAAAAACAACTGGTGATAATACTGAATCACACGTGGAAAACACCAAAATGTATTTTTAAAAAACACGTACCTGTTTTTGAAAGCTATACTGCTTTCTCTTTCTTGAAAAGTGGCCCATAATGTACTTTTCCTGCTAACAAATGATGCACTCATGTTTCAGAATGTTCCTATCTTGTTCAGGTTAATTGGGTGTTTCAGATTCTGGAAGTGATTGATTTTCTTGGGAAATCTTGGATAACATCTGTATCACTTTCAGCAACTTCAGCTTTAGTACTACTGTTGGTGCCTTGAAACGTTGCTATGCCGTTCTATGTCCTTTCAATTTTCTGGTCTGACACTTGGTATTCTCGTCTATAGCACTCAGCAGTATACTGTGTAGGCTACCAGGGCATGCAGCTGTTTTCTGCACAAATGTTTGTGACACCTCTTCTTCTTTTTTATCTACTGATCTACAGAGTTTCACAGTCAATCAGCTTTCGTCAGGAAGCTTTCCTAAGCTTCTTTAGGCTCTGACATCACAATTTTGTGCTCTTTGATAAACCTTGAATTATACAGACATCACATTCCATGGGAGCAGCCATATTGAAGTAACTAAGCACAACAATACANTATACAGGCATCACACTCCATGGGAGCAGCCATATTGAAGTAACTAAGCGCAACAATACAATCTGGCTCTCTGATTAGTCAATTCAATAGAAAAGCGCCATCAAGTGGCAGGAATGTGCATCATATTTTGTGCAACAAAAACACCTTTTTTTTTTTAAAAATGTGCAAGTGTAGATGTGGGAACTTTTTGGAATTTGATTTATAGGTATATTATCTAGCCACATAGAAAAAACTAAGTTGCCCCCCCCAAAGTACTCACAAGGATGAACGCTATGAGATCTGGCCCACCGACTATAAGTGCTTTCAACCAAGTTTGAACATGGCAGCAGGAAGAAAATATACAAAGTACATACTTTATATTTCTTCCTGCTTTGAAAAACGAGCCAGCACTGTGAGCTCACTTCTCCCTTCAGCTATGTGCCTGGGTTTCCTAATAATCATTACAATGTGTCTGTCCAAACTTCCGCATAAAGGCCCCACTGGAATTACCAAATTTGTGTAACTGTTCAAACAGTCCACATCCACACTGTGGGGAGTTATGTGTTAATTAAATTGCAATAAATGCATTGAGCTGGTAGCAAACATCCAAAATGTCCCAATTCTGCTTAAGAAATCACTAATCTCACAGCACTTCAAACTCGTTGCATAGGTTTTCAAACTCGGCGCAAGTACGCCAAACTTGCCCAGCAAAATTCAAGCTTAATGCAGTGTCCAGTCAAAACAGGTTGTGGAGATTATATTTACGGTATATATACTACTTGTATTTACTCACTCAGTGTCGTGAAGCAATTCTCCCAACTCCAGTTCATCACAGGCGTTCAGGAACTCATGAGTGATGTCACACCATGAATACCTGATGCCTCCGTTCTCACATTCTGTCACTTGAGTCGGGTCATCTTTGAAGCTGCACAAAAAGTAAATTAATAATTAATATGATGGCTTAACTAAGAGTTTAGTAGACAGGTGTCACCACCTATTGACAAATATATTATGTCATACAAAAATGATTTAACAGCATGTTGCCATCCTATACATCATGTAATATTTTGCTTGGTTGCCATAGGGATCTAATGAAAACTAGATTTCCGTCTGCTAATAATTTTGTTGTCCCCAGACATAAAAGTACTGTAACAATGCATTTTATATCACATTTATTTGAGCCAGGGCTTGGAATGACCAATGACAAAAAACGCGGAAACTTTTACGGCCTAAAACATGCGCGCTACCCAGCCTTGAAATACTCGATGTGAAGCTTTCGCCCACAAAAATCAGGAGGACTAATAAAAAAAAAACCCTACCACCATCAGTAGCATGCGTCTACGTCTTTTTAGCTCGTCCGTCCACTCCCACCCCCACACATTTTTGGCTGCAGAGCCGTAGTATTTGTCACCGTGGTTTACAATCACACGAGTCGCCATTGAAAATCCCACCACGCTATCTCAGATGCCCCGGCAATGTTGACAATTTACGTTCCTCCGAAACATAAAGAGCAACTTCCGCTTTTCGAGGTGAAAGTCGTCGGCAACGCCGCGGTAACAAAGGAATTTGCCGCGGAAATTTTACATCAAATCCGATTTTTTTACACGGAAATATAATAAAATACGCGGACATAACATTTGAAAAAAGCGGAAATCCACGTTTCCGCAGATAATTCCTAGCCTTGTTGAGCAATCGGAGAATGGAGTATTTTACCGGATGGACTTACTACTCACTTGTGTATACTGTCAGGTACAAGCAGAACAGGCAATTGTCGGTAACTCACTACTTTTAACAGTGCGCACGGCAGGTGCTATGACGTCATATTCTATGGCGTTATCAATTTTGGGAACTGCTCGAAGAAAAAGTTTGATAACGAGAGTATTTTTTCGAGTTGGAAGGAATTAAATACATTGATGGCCTCCTAAGGTGTCCCTCTACGCGCAAAAGGTATTTGTAACGTGACTTTGATGTTTTAGTCAGTGCGAGGCATAATTTACCGAAACGCTTCTGGCATATAAAGTGCACTTTTTGTTCAATTTCAGATGATATTTTCGAAATTAAATTTTCTTCAGACAGAACAAAAAACAACCCAGGGATTGTTTATACAGTGTATCTATTTGTCCCAGGCACTAACTGACAACTGTTAGGCCAAAGGAAAAATGCAGCAGACAAATGCAACAGGCTGGGTGCTTAACAATTTTGGCCCACGCATTGGTCATCAAAATGTTGTCCACTTGTTTTTTATTGCAAAACACAGTATTGAGCTCAACATTTATGTTGAAATTTTTGGTTCAGGTATTTTAGATTTATTTGAAGAAAATCAAAATACTTGATAGGGTGTGGCCACCAATAAAGTAAAACATTGACATTTCATTATGATGCATTGTTACATACAACACAACACGACACAATTAAAAATAAAAGAAGAGATTGAACAATAAAATGCAAGTGTAACTTGGGTATTTATTTAATTATTTACTTATGATTGCAGAAGTCTGTTAAAGGTGAGAAAAAATCAAAAAATATGATAGTGGGTAATTTATTAGAACTGAACTGCATCGAGGTTCAATGATCAACTTTGGCCGACCAAGTCTCAAAGAGTTACAGTTAAGTTTTGGATGACAAAGTGTTAACAGAGAATGAAGAAAAACTGAACAGAAAAAGAAAGACAGCAGTGATAAGTGGCATTAAGAACAACAAGAGCAAAAAGTCAAATAAAGAGGTCACAAATAGAAAATAATTAAGTAAGGTCTATCTGGAATAAAACAATCACGATTTAATTTTCAGAACTGAAATTCTGAATCAATTTTAATCGATTTAAAAATGGATATCATACCAGTAAAACATTTTGCGGTTGAACTATACTTGTTGTAAGTCACTTTCCACTATTTTCTTGGCCTTTTTCTACGTGGTTTTCTGTTCTTTCATAAGGCAGCATATGATGACATAGGTCATTATAAAATGGCTACAGACAAGCAATGCACAGTTGAAACAACTCCGCATAAATAAAAGAAAACTTTTGAATCAACGAATACTATATATTTGTGAGAGTTAAATCAAATCCTATTCAGAGCATAACTTTGAAGCGGAATAATTGGGTGAGTACGGCAACAAGCCGGTTTTATGCTTAGGCGGACGACCATTGGGTTGATCCCGAGTGTACTTTTGACGAGGTGAAAACTCTAAATCGGTGAGCGGATTTCGCCTACCGCGAGTTTAAAATACACGGGACGAAATTCGTACAGAAAGCGATGGGAAGTATTGTAGCCCCTAACCGGCCAACCCAGGCCGAGGGCCGAGGGCGAATCGCTACTACGTCTACAACGAGTTGCTTTAGCCTGTTGTGTGCTCTATGTACTGCAATATAATACAGAATATTGGCAACTGCGTACAGTGATTACAAAGTTCCCTATACTAGAGACTGTCTGTTGCATTTCTGTAAGAAAATCTGAACCCAGAAACCGAAATTATTCCAGAAAATTGTANCACCTTTTTTTAAAAAAATGTGCAAGTGTAGACGTGGGAACTTTTTGGAATTTGATTTTTAGTTATATTATCTAGCAACATAGAAAAAACTAGGTTGCCCCCCCAAAGTACTCACAAGGGTGAACGCTATGAGATTTGGCCCACCGACTAATATTGAAGAATCCAAAAACGGCGAAATAAGGTTACAAGAATGCCTAGAAATTTCATTGCCGGTGAACTTGTACTGTTCGACAGCTATAGTTAGATTCTTTGGCCTGCACCGCGCAGTTCTGCCTTTCCTCATTCAAAATATGCTGGCTCGCACTAGCAAATGGCTTGACCCCACTAGCAACGTTTGCTTCAAAAGTGCCGCCAAACATCGACGATATAACCGAATTTAAGTTCTAGTTCAGTGTGACCACAACCGCAGCCTAACTGGCAGTGTAACATTGATGCACTCTTTTTTTAAGCTGAGTTCGATCGACACCAAGAAAACCAGGTTCGAAAAATGCTTCCAAAGTGCAAATGACCTCGACATTGTTTTTCCGAACCTCATCGCATCCCTGCAAACGAATGCTCGTGGACAACACATAGGCCTATTTTGGACAAATCATACCCCGGTACTGCAAGGTACTGCAAAATCCAAAATACTGTTAAAAAACTTTCAAAGATTTAGATTAGATTTTTACTACGTCGGACTATCAGTCAGCTTCAACTTGTAGAGCTAGACAATGCGTTTGATAAGTTGCAGTCCAACCGGGGAAACAGAATGAAGATTGTTTCCCCTTCAATTTCTGCGTTGGCAGCCATTTTGATTTACTGCGCAACAGATGTCCTGGCGGATTGGTATCGGATTGCTATAGCGAGATTTCGCAGACCGTATGTTACAGGATATCGAATATCAAACACGCATTCTTATCCCATAAGTGTGTGAATACGTCCATTGAATACGCCGTGAAACACGTCATGGAATAGGGGAAAGTAGAGCCAATCCGTATACAGCGATAGAGGCCGCATTTCACCGTTGATATACATCAGTCTTCTGGCGGAGTAAATTCTCTTGAACGACGGTGAATTTTATTGGGCTTCCTAAAGCATTGATCGGAAAAAACATTGCATGTGGCCTGGTGTCATTTGCGGTGCATCAGACGTGCGCAGGCCTCCTGGTTGGGCCCATTGCACAAAACTTGACACGTGAGCTTAAAACACGAGAGCCCCGTTTTGGTTCTTTGTCTGTCTCCTTTAAGAAAGAGGACAGACGTTTCCATTTGTTGCCATGCACTATATGTTGTAGGCATGTAACAGTGCCATCCAGTAGGTTGCTCCTTAGCCTGTAAAAAGCTGGACAAGACTCTACCAGCTGTTAGAGGTTTCAACATCAGTACATGTACCACACTCGGGACACACTGGGCTCCCCATATGCCCAGTAATGTCTCTATGTCGGGCTAGGTTACAGTGGCGAGACAAAATTTGAATGACGAGTCTTAGGCCCAATTTGTCAAGACTCGGAAGGTTTATTGAAGCTTTTGGTTTGATCACATTGAGAAAACTCTCATCGGTTTCCCTACAGGAGTCAAGTGATGCCCATTGGGCTGATGACTTGCGTATTCGCATCCTGCAGCATCCGTAAGATACCCGGATAACACGTTCAGGCACACAATCAACAACGCTTACATGTAGTTCTGCTCCTACACGTATCTTTGCAAGTTTGTTTGCATTTTCATTGCCGTCAATTCACACATAGGCCCTAACCCATTGTATATCGACGGTTCTTCCAATTGCAAGCTTACTAAGCTCATTAATGCGAGCATTGATCGAAGGCGTCGTTACAAAAAAGCAGGCTGACTACTTTAAAAATTATAAGCTTTCAACAAAGATTTACCAATGAAAATTCCGGACGCATGGTGATCAGACGACTATTTTTAGGCTTCACTGCATGCAAAAATCTAACTCAAATTAAACGGAAACGTTTTGTTATGAGTGCATGCAGTATATCTACACTGATAAATAAAATATTTACAGAAAATTGCGGCTTACTATGGAGATTGCGTTTTTATTGACACAATCTGTTCATCTGCTCACAGAGTTGCTGGACTCTCCCACGCTGTTTGCGTAAAATCTGCTTTTAGCGATACAGTCCATACCCCGCGTTCTGCGAATCAGCACAGTTTCCACCGTTACTTTCGGGGGCTGCGATTAACACGGTGGAATATTTCTACTACTATTTCCATTCCAGAAGCTAAGATGCGAAAATGAAAGTTAAGACGTTTATCGAAGCTAAGACGATACACTGCTGCTCGACTTTTCAGTTGTTTCAATTTTCATATATCCGGATGGATTGTTGCCGACGAACTTTTGATATTATTGAATGGTTCATTGTTTTAACTTGTACATTGCAGCAACTGAAAATTCTGAGGGAATTTCCGTACGATAAAACTCATTTTTTCTGCGCAAATGTATGCATTTCATATCACTAACTTATGACGAATCCAGCTCGAGTAACCAGAGATCTGCGAATAGTACTTCAACAAGTTACAAATCTTAAGTTTTAGTTTTGACTTAATTCTGACTATTTTACCGGATGTGGAAGTTTCAAAGCTTGGAAGTTAAGACAAATCTTAGACTTAAGTAAAAAATGAACTTAAGTCAGTTGTTAGCATTTCACCAACCTTCATTGACGGTTATTTCAGACTAGGAAAGCATCTAATATTTTTTTGGGGTCAAATGACACATATTTCGCCAAATTTTAATCTACATCAAAAAAATTCGCTAACTGAAATTCTCACAAATCCCACGGGGTTTCGAAGCCCTCCTCAAAGGAATCTTTATACCTGTATCTGTGCGTGTTAACCTGGGAGATGTTTCAGTGTAAGATTCGAACTTGCACTTCAAAAAAATCATTGAAATCTTTGTATATGATTGCGTGAGATAATTCAAGTCCCTTAATCTTACACATAATCAGTTAGACTGCTTATGTGCACGGCCCTCAAAAATCTTTCTCGCGACAGTCTGATCTACACAGCGAGTGTAGCACGCAAAATAATGATTTTTTGCGATCTCCAAAAGAAATGCTATTGGATTTTTGAGCCAAATGTCCATATTGTTTTCCTGAATTGGAACATTATAATTTGTATAATTGGTCCAATTCCCATCCATTTTTCCAAGTTCGGTCTTTTGAATGTTAATTTTATACAGTGTCAGAGGTTGGTGTTTTGGGGAATAAGTTTGATGCTGGAGTGTAAAAAATAATTGTTTTCTAAACCTCGGTGAGCAGGAGATGTCATCTATTTTCCGCGATAAGAATTGAGAGTGTCAGATTTCTAGTGGCAAAAAGGGAAGTTCATGTCCGGGACTGTCATAAGAGGCCAGGAAGATGACCCTGGAGAAACGGAGCTTTGCATTGCCTACTTAAAAGTTGTGAAGCAACATGGAAAAACTTTGTACATTAAGTTTTCTTGAACTTTTTAGAAATATTAATAGGAACTATTAGTCTTCTTACACGTCATGTGCTGGTGTTGAAGTGATCATTATCCAGTGTCAAAGTTGGAAACCCGAATTTAAAAAAGGGGGCGCCTAACAAAAGTGCACCGTCTAGGACAACCCCAAGAGTAATCTGGATCTGGTAGTAGGCCTAGACAATGTTACGTTTCATCCGTGATGTATCTCTTTTCTATGCCGTGCCTTTCTCCTAACATTTTTGCTCGAGTCTGCCGGTCGTCACAAACATATGGCCCCTACGTTTATGCACATGTTTTCCTACTTCCCGTCTCCTACGGCCCTGCTAGCTTAGGCTTGTCGTGCGATTGGGTTTTAAAAGCATTGTTGTATTCCATGCTCTCCAGTTTCCCATTCCGTATGCTGAATTAAGGTATGTGTTCATAGGCGGATTTAGGGCCCCCCC